>CM062809.1:586910241-587307001 GCA_031772625.1 Pinus tabuliformis | reverse complement strand
CCGCACTCAGAAAAAAACCAATGCCTTTTCCTCAACCGTTTGCACAAACACATAATGTACATCCCACACATACAACCAAACGCGACATACCACACCATGCAATACATGCATCTACACCTGGCATACAACACATACACCTACACCCAGTGTACAACACAACACAATACACACACCTTCACTTGGTTTATAATACAACACAACACGTATACATACACAATGTACATCACAAGACATGCATCCGCATAGAACATGAGACACCACAAATGCATACACATACACCTGATATACATCACAAATCATACATCTATACCCAATGTACAATGCCACATAATACATGTACCTACACTTGGCATACAACACAAGAAAATACATGTACTACACAACATAACACAAAAAGTGCACATGTCATGATACCACGACTATACAATACACATACATAGTACTGCATGTAAACAACAAAAGATGTACAACTTGCATAAATTACCACATGTATACGAGTACCATATGTACAACATATACACAGTACCACCTGTATAAAGCACTACCTGAACAACATGTGCGCAACATCACATGTATATAGAACCACCTGCACAACGCCACATGTACATCGTACCACCTATACAATGTGTACATAATACCACATGTACATAGTACCACATGCACAACATGTAAACAACACCACATATATAGAGTGCCACATGCACGACATGTACACAACACCACCTCCACACACTACCACTTGTACAACATGTACACAACATTACATGCTCACAACACCACTTGTACAATCATGCACACAACACCATATGTACATAGCACCATATGTACAACACGCATACAATGCCATATGTGCATAGCACTGCATATACGACATGTACATAGCACAATACACATCACTACATATCCAGCATGTGCACAAAACCATATGCACAGAACACTACATATCCATCATGTACATAACACAGTCTATACCCAGCACTGCATATGAAACATTCACACAAAACTATTTGTACTTCCATGTACATAGCATTCAATAAGCAACACGTACACACACTATATATACACAACACCACATGCGTACAACGACATATGCAACATGTACAACATATATATCATATGCACAACAATAGTACCACAAATAAAAAACCACACTATCTCTACCAGGTAACCTTGCTTCTAGCGTCTCTCCACCATACATGCTCATCCTAGCATGCTACGAACCACACGACTTTTATTATGCTGAAGCATCCATTGGTATAACATTTCCATAACATATACAAAATATAATCACATAATATCAACTCATAACCACATGATACTAACCTCATAGATGTGTCGGGATACTCTTCTCACTTGATTCCTCATGAAATTGGAATCTCTACATGCCATTCACCTACATAAAAAATCATTCCTCCACAAAAACGATCCCCAAAAACCCTGTGAGATAGTGACATACATACATACATACATACATACATACATACATACATATATAATCATTAGCATAAAATAATAATCATCTTGTCAAAAAAATACATACATACATACATGTATACATATATATAAACATCAACATAATCATGATCATAGCATAATTATGAGATAACATAAGGTTTAGGTTAAGAGAACTTACTTATTTGTGCTCAACATGGACAACATTGAGAACTGGTTTTCCATACTTGGTCAAACGATTTGACATCTCAGATCTATTTACTTTACCTTTTCTGGTTACCCTTCTCATGTCTATATTGCAACCATTCATTTACCACAACGGACCCAACCATTCCAACCAACTATCATAGTATTACCTTCTGCTACGCTTTCTCATGCACTAAGCTTTATATGAATCGTACATTATCTTTCAGGTACAACACATCTCTCCTCGAGCACCATTAACTTTCCTCTTTCTCAACCAATTTCCAAGACTCAAAACTTAAAATGAAAGCACAAGAGGCAAGCCAGAATAAAACCAAAATGAAAACCAATAACAGCTAACTCCACAAACAAAGTGGTATGGCCATACACTAGACATAAACAAAGCTAGCAATCAAGCACAAAAAATCACAAAGAATAAAGGCATAAGTCTGACAACAAACACCATGACTCAATCCCCATCATTCTGAGTGTTTCCAAGGAAAGCTCAACCTAAGCATCCTTCAATATTTCACAGTAGTCTCTTTCTCATGCAATCTCCTGCATCATACTGCCATAAACACGTAATTGTCAGTGCATAAATAAATATAAAAATACACTAGTTACCTTACCATGTTGTGCTAAGCACTTTGCTTGCAAGTTAGCACATCCACACCATCTCTCAAGGGACTCCAATTCCCTTAGCAAATGCACCTGTAACTAGAGGCTAGCTAATATACATGTCAAGTACATGTTCATGACTATATCACATATCCGCATAATGTCAAACAAAATCAAGGTTAAGAAGATTTCCTATATGCAAGGCACTCATTCGTTTGGAATTAGGGTTTCCAAACATAGCAAAAGGAATCCTTGTCCAATTCCTTTCTTTTATCTCTTTTTACCTTGTTGCAATCGAGGCTCACAGTAGAACAAAATCGCTAATTATCTACTAAAAGAATGAGTAAAATTTGGGACCAACTTTTAGTCGTTTTTAGCTTAGTCATTAATTTGTTGTCTCAATTTTATCATCTAGTAGTATATTTAGTCATAAATTTTGTCATTAATTTAGTCATTTATTTAGTCATTAATTTCCGTAGTTAATGACCAAATATACAACAAAATATATTACTATATGATTACCCAAGAAAAATAATTAATGACCAAAGAAATATGACCATAATGTTGGTTGTGTTATAAGATACTATAAACTAGCTACTAATAGTCATATATATGCAAATTGTAGTCATCCTTTGAAACCAATTAACGACGAAATAAATATGACTAAATTTTAGTAATATTATAAGATACTCTAAATTAGCTACTAATAGTCGTACATATGCAAAATTTAGTCATCATTTGTAATAAAAAATTTATCATTTGCAATATTCATTTATATTTTTTTGGTAGTTTCATATTCATTATATAAACTATTGATTTAGTAGTTTCTATTCATTTCATTTAATTCGATTAATAATCATTATAAGCGATTAATTTAGTCATATATTCATTTTGTTTGTGTTCATCATTAATCAATATAAACTACTAATTTAGTAGTTTTAGATTGATTTTATGTGTTCATTATTAGTCAACATCACTTAATTAGTATGATTTTACGACTGAATTAAAAAAATGCCATACAACGTGCATGCTCATCTAATATGATAATGAAAAGTTTCATATGGAAATTACAAGACTAAATAATATCAAGCGCGAGTAAAAATAATTTCAACTACATAAATTTTATTATGTAGAATGTCAAGTATTACAATATGAGTTTCCAACTTAATATTGGTTGAACTAAAATTTACACATGATATATTATTTTAAATATTTCAAAATATTATCACTGTGTTGCCAAGGAATTACAAGTGAATTCATCAATTGTGAAGGCTTGACCATCAGTCTCTATGTGTGTGTCTTATGCAAGATAATGTCTCTAAGGGTATCACTAGACTGGTTTTTTTCTCTCTCATTTTTCATTTACTCTAGTGTTATTGTTCTCCACTTTCTTCAATTGTTTCTTCTTACCATCAATATTGAATTCCTTTCCTGAAGATGAAAGAAGATACAATTCAGAGTATAAGACATGAAATAAGATGAATACTTGCATATAAACTAAACTAGACTATAAAATATTTATAGGACATAAACCTTAATATCAACAATGTCAATGTCATTTTCCCCCATAAAAGCAATAAACTTGAACATGTTTTCTTCAATTGGGGATAGTGGTCATTATTTGGCCATATGACCTTTATAAAAAAAGCAAATAAAACATCACCATAGAAAATAATACCCTAGTAACTTAATTATATTCAATGTTCAAAGAAAGCTTAGGCACAATCATGCCGACCAAGTTACATGTTAAAAATCTCAGGTTGTAGATAACTTGTTAAAAAAAATAATATATGCTGTGATTTATAACCCTTGGTGTTTTATTCACAACAACATTTCATTCTCTAACATGTGAACTTGGTTAAGTATATAGACAACCTGTGCTCAAATAACATGAAAGTAAAAAAAAAATAATAGTCATGAAAATATTTTGACACAACAACTAAAAGGATTTCAATTAATATCATGTAATACTAAACTCATGTTCAAGCTTTGGATGTTTTTTAAATGGACATGATACCAAGTATTTTCAATTTCATAGTTAAAAGACAAAATAAAATCAAAAGAAACGTTCAAAATAAAATCAAATAATAAAGAGAGGATATCATGGAATGAACTTTTCAATTATAAGAAATTTGTTTACCTGTCCACTAGTGTCTTGTCTAACATTTCTAAAACATTTTCTTGTCAAAAATAACCATGAGGTGAAAGAATCACAACATTAAAAACCATAGGAATCCCTAATATAAACATTTCCAAAGTTTATGGTTCAGGTCGCTGAAGGATCTTGAACAAGAAATGAATCATATCAAATACGTGCTCTACATTGTTTCCACCTCCTTTTTCCAATGCCATTAATATTTTATATCTATAAACTTTGAATCTGGTTTATTTCAGGAACATATTAATTCATATTTAAAGCCTTCATGTCATGAGAAGGTATTAATCAAGTAGGAGATTAAAAAAATCGACCTTAATGAGGTCCTCAAACAATTCCTACAATATCAATATTTTTCTTTTTGTGATATCTTTAGTATAAAAAATAACATATTAATAAAATAAAAATCCATATATTACTTATGTTTAAACTATTTATATGGTGTATTCATAGGAAAGTTTTTAAGATGTTCTTCTACCTTTACCAAATCAGATTGTAGCTTGGCTAAACTCTATATCCTTTCATTCAACATCAATATCTGCAAGATAAATTTCACACATTATTATTTTCTATTTCTCAACATCTTAAAAATAATAAATTGAAAGTCACATAAAACCAAGAGAAAACCCTTTTTTTTAAGCAAAACACTCAAACTAAAAGTGTCTCTAATAAAACTTCATACCTCATAAATTAATCTACCATATGCATGGGATAAAGCTGAGATTATTGGAACCATCTTTAGGTCATACTTAATGGGATATTTGTATGTTTATCATGCTATCAATTTGGTGTTAAAAGAAATATATAAATCTAGGCTATTATTAGTGAAATTCAAGTATAATTAAAAAAACATAATGCCATTTCAAGGTAGTGGAGGAAACATATTCATAATTAGGCTTCTCTATTTTAGTTTGATTTGAATTGAGTTCTTATTTTTATATATAATTCTCTATAAAGAAGTAAAATAGAAAGATGAGAATCAAGATAGCCCAGACAATCGAAAACCTTCCTTTCCTGGTTATCCATACCTATCTCCTAGCCTTGTTAAAATAATGTGCCTTAAATTATTCAAATATTAGAATGAATTTGCTACAAAAGAAAATGGTTATCATGATGTTAATTAGAAGCTCCATAAAGAAAGTTTTCAATTGGATTTATCTCTGGTGGTTGTGAGAAATGATTTCTATCCTACCCACCCAATTTTGATCTCCATAAGTGACGTGTTGAGCTCATAGCAAACATATTGTTGCAATGACATTGAACCTTGTTGTTGACTTGCATTTAATAAGGTAAATATTTTGGTCATCGTTCTTTCTAATTCACTCCAAAAAAATGGCCAGATGCCATATAAGTGATGTCATAGCTGCAACTTGTGAATTATTTCCTAGCATATGGCTTGTTTCATCCTGGCATTCATCTACCTTACCAAAACATTCGACTTATTTCTTTCCTATTCAATAAATAACATATGTGGTATTGAAAAAGTCAAATAAACTAAATCACCCATATTCAAATTGTAACAAGAATCACTTATGATTTTGTGATTGACTCTTGGCCTCAATTCCTCTTGTATTGGAGAACCATAAGATGTAAAAAGTGAATGACAATAAGTTATTTTTCTTGAAAATCCTTCACAATTGAATTTGGAGGTAGTTCTTGCACAATCATTTATTTAACAACAACAAGCAATTGTTCATTAATGATATTGATATAATGGCAGAAACGTCGAACAACATACATAAAAAATTGTGTGAAAGATTAGCAAATGAATTTCAAAACAAGTAGATTGCAAAGCAACTACATCATAATATGGTGTTTTCAAGAATACCATCCTCACTTTATCATCTCCCAATAGAATTAGAAGGAGACTATCATTTGTGCCACATAGTGGGCTGTAAAATTATCCATATGTGGGAAACCATATTTATCGAAAGGGAAATGGCAAGGTGGTCTCATGTCTGCATCCTGGGGAGATAGTCATAGTTTAGTGTCCATAACATCATGGTTCCACATTAGCACCCATCATGCCCACTCAACCATCATAATAATGAAGCAAGAGTGTGTTTCTTCACCATCCCTGTACCTCTAATGTATGACAACTCCCAAATCAGTTTGTTGATGCATTTCTTTAGTCTATATATGTATTTCCAGTGGAAGACCATCATCCCCAAAAATAACAGTATGAAAATATTGATATCTAAATCCTTTGGAGCACAACAAGAGTTAGGAGAGTAACCCAAAAAGTCCCATTGGATTGTGCCTAAGATAATCTACAATTGACGTAACTTCAATAGAGAAGAATGTTGTATATCCCAAATCAAGGAAATCATAAAATATATATCCTTTGCATAAACAAATGTAGTGCTAATTTAAAATTCCTATATTTGGGGTGTGGTAGAAATGAAAAATATTTTCAAAGGGTATGTTGATGAAAGACGTAAGTAGAAGCATCCATTATCGAACATATCCAATGGAATTTTCAAAAAAAATAATAGCATATTGTCAATAAATAATGCAAATTACGACACTATCACCATGAAAAACATGTCGATATGCCACCATGAAAAACTTTCCGATATGATTGGTAATATTCCATGTAAGTTGTACATTCTCCTATAATACCTCAAAAATGTCATCCATGGATTTGTAGCAATTGGTTTGAATGCTCTCTCTCACAAGAGATTTCAACATTTGAATTGCTTCTTCAGAATGTATGATGATGATCAAGAAGGGGTTTGTTGAAAGAACCTTCCTCATCTATACTACCATTATATGATTTCCCTTGTCATAATTTATTGACATCCTTGAAACTCAAGCCTTTCATCTTAGGAACAAAAACAAGGACAAAAAGGAATGCAACCCCAACAATAGTTGTGAAAACTATAAATGTTTTGGATGTTCCCAAGACATCAATCAAATATAGGAATCTCTCGAAAATAATATGATTAAATATCCAACAAATTATTGAAGAAATACCTCCACACATACTTACATATTTTGAAGTATAAATTTTGAAATTGGTTGTCCATGGAAATGGTCCTCTGCGAGGTGAGAATAAAGCTATATATAAAACTAAGCCATCAATAACAAGCCAACAATAGCTAATTGGACCCACATCACTGTACCAAGAGTGATAATTATGGGAATAGTATTACTCAAATGTTGGCCTTTTTATTAATGAGGTTTGAGGGTATTAGTTCTGACAAATCCCCCTATACGACACCCAACCTTATCCTTCTTTTGACATATCATTTGGGCAAACCCAAGAAAAAATGGGACCCTGGTAGGGAAGGCCTCATACTCCGTTGAAATCAACAGTGAACTAAGGCCGTGTTGGATATAGAGAGTTGCTAAGATAATTATTTTTAAACCTTATATTATCTTTAAAGCTCTAACACTTACAACAGTACCCCTGCTAAGAAGGCTTGAAATTTGATATAGTTTAGGTAGATGGAAAGGGTTTCATGCCATCAGGATAGAATATTTTTATTGCAGGACTAGTTATTTTCCTAATCATGGTACTGAAACAAGATATATTTCGGCAAAGTGAGTCTCGCAAAAGCTAGACACTGAAATTTGCGAAGAACAAAAACGATGTGTTTACACTCAAGAAGTTAATTCAGGTAATATTGCTACTATCTATAATTTGTTGAAGGTACATCATTGGGATATGTTGTGGGACTTATCATCTAAATTCATTATGTGTGTTGTAATTCAAGTATTGCTTGAGATCCAGGATAATGTTGGAATGGCATTGTAATTCTTCAGCTGGTTAGAAAAACAAAATATTCAGGAAACTATACAAGTTCACTTAAATCTGATTCATATATTCGTAAGGGAATAGTTGTACAGTGATTCACAGTCTATAATGGATCATTATGTTATTACCTGCAAGGATCAAACCTCAATTTCAAGCATTTTTGGGGCATTAATTTCTACATATTCAGGTTATTTGGTACCTATAGTCCTTAAAAAGTTCAACAAGACTTGTGCACAATGTCAAATGATGCCATAAGACGCTAACATATTAGAAGCATTTGTATGTGGTGTTCATTATTTCAATATGCTTATTAAAGCTTTAGATCATATGGAACAGCTGGAATTAGTGATGGAAATCTTTAAAGAATTGCATGAAAGGGGATTTTGTCCAATGACTAATACTTGGAATTATGTCGTTGAAACCTTTTTTTTATAGGGGTAAGCTACCAAATGCCCCCAAAATTATACAACCCATCTAGAAAACATGTTGTGTTCCTAAATTTGGTACCTATTATTTACTTATTAATGGATACTACAAGGAATGTAGAGTTCTAGAGGGTCTTGATATTGTGAATGATCTCATTTCACAAGGAGGCTTTGTGCCTCTAATTAAAACTTAAAATGCAATAATAAAAGGTATCTATAGGATAGGTAATTTGAAGGATGTCAACTGCCTCCTGCAACAAATTCTTCAAAGGATATTGAAACCAAGATTTGATTTTTATACAATTTTAATTGAAACTCATTTTCAGAAGGGGAGCATTGGACATGTTACAGAGCTACACAATCAGATGCTAAAACATGGTCTTCTCCTTAACGTGGGTCGTATTATCATACTTTTTAAGTTTGGAATGGTAGAGGAAGTGAATAATCTTATCTTTCAAATGTTGGACAGGGGATTAGTTCCTACATCAATGATTTTCTCTACAGTTGTGGAGACCAACTACCTCAAAGGCAATGTTGAACAGCTAAACATAATCCATCATGACATTATTAGAAAAGGTATAGTATTGAATGTTCCAACTTATACTACACTGATTGAAGGGTTGTATAAAAGAGGACAACTAGAAGGAGAAAATGAATGGTTTAATGAAATGTAGGAAAGGGGTTTGACTCCCAAAAATAGTAGCTATGTGAAGCTTATATATGGCCATTACTAGAGTGGGAATTCAAGGATGGAATTGAAGTTATTGGGGGATATGATTTACAAATTTTTTCTTCCTCCTACCATATCTGTCTACAAAAAGGTGCTTGGTGGGATCTAGGAGGATGTAGAGATTCAAGAAGCTCATAATATTTCTATTCAAATACTAAAGAAAGGTCTTGTACTCCAAAAAAAATATTTATGCCACACTAATTCTTGGGCACTTGCAAGAAGTAAATATTCAATAGACTTTGGTTCTACTAGATGAAATGCTATCAAAAGGCATTGTTCCATAATTAGACATATGCATATTGTTCATTAATCAACTTTTCATGAAAAGAGAAACAGATGCAGCTGATAAAAAATTTCACTGCATGATCGATAATGGGTTGTGGCCCACTATTTCAGACTATAACCTCTTAATTGATGGTTATCAAAGTATGATAGAATGCAGGAAGACTTAAAAGTGCAAGAGAAGATGGTCAGAAAGGGTCTGGATTCTAACATTAATCAAGATACTCTTCAGTGGGTTCTGTGTAAAAGCAGAGTTGGAGGCAATTGAACAGCTCTTGGACAATATGTTGGACATGGGGTTGACTCCAGTTGTTTCTGTTTACAATGAAATTATACATGGCTATTGCATTTAGAGGAAGCATTTAGAATTAGGGCTAACATGTCAGTTAAAAGCATAGAACTTGATTTGGACACTTACAACGCTCTTATCTACGGAATTATACACTTTTGACAAAACTGTTAATGAGAGAGGAGGGAAATCAAATCATCTACTAGTTATAAGCTATTGATGGCACAAATGAGTTCATCTATATCCTTGATGTCTCCAACTTATAGATGCTGAGTTCTATGTTTGCAATGATGCCATTAAATATGTTATAAGTATTTTCATGTTTTCTAGACAAAGCATATTATGACAAAATAATCGATCTCTGGATAGCATTCATGAAATATGACAATAGCTTTTGTTAAAAAACTATGAGAAAATTATATTTTGTTACAGAATGTATGAAAATTTCTACGTAAAGGTGGGTTGAATCATAAGTGTGTCTCATGAGTGGGATATTCATTATGTGTTGTAGTACCTCAAGTAGAAATTTCAACATTTATTATTTTTCCACTAAAAGCTTTCCTAAAAAGTAACGAGGACATGCCTTACTTTTGGTGTAGTCTATCTAATAGACAAAATAAACTTCTCTCCTACCATTTTTTCCCTACGTATGGTAATCTGACACCCACAAAACCATTTCCATCCTGACCCTTCCACCATATTCATTATATCTCCATCCCACAACAAACATCCTTACATTAATGTTGTGAGGTGACAGATTTCCAAGTAATCTTCCATAATTCAAATGGGAAGTAGAGAATTTGGCCTCTTACTCCTGATCCATGAGGATCTTACATTAGTCCAATTCAACAATGGAAGTTTAGTTCTTCACCTTTGTCAGTTTCACCAGTTTTGTCTTTAGTTCTTCAGTGATCTAGATGAGAAGGAAGTCTTCCAGTTTTTCTTCATGGTGTTTAATGGTGGTGATGTAAAAAGTGTTAATTTATAACTCTATAGTTAAAAACCTAGTAGTATGGTACAAAACCTATGCTAAATAACCCTCTCAGACCATATTATGAAAATTGTGAAAAAAAAATGTTAATGCAGTCCCAAACCACAATAGAACCGCATCAGAACAGGTTAATGTGAACGCAATGGTATTCACCTCATAGTCATGCAGTTAACCACAGTCTGAAGACCATAATTTTGGTGGAGATTAAAGGTCATGTGAGGAGTCAAGTTACCACGTAATTTGTGTTAACCGCAGGCATGATAAGCCTCCAATCAAAGTTGACAAATGGACATGGAAAGACTACCAACCATCACCGAAACCATCAGGCTTATCCTCCAGGTGGTCACTGGGGGTTATAATGTCTGCTCACATCCCAGCGGTTAGCTCATTCCTCTACTCGGTTCATGAACTGTCAGACCAGACCGCCAGATGGTAGCCAATAGTTATACCGTAGCGATCACATGCCAACAAGTCAACCATTTCTGCGCCATTAGCTAACTACCAGTGGTTTAGTTATTTCCTAAATTCATTTTTTGGATTTTAAGTTGTTTTGTTAATTGAACCACCATGTAAATTATCTCCTAGGTCCTTCATTCCAGTTTGACCGAGGACCTAAATACTTTAATGCTCAACCAATTTTCCATTTCTAGCCAAGGAGTTGGACCTGCATCATTATAGAGACACTTGTATTCATGAAAAAGGGTAGGGGATGTAATTAGAGGTTTTGAGGACTTTGTACTCAGATTTCGTGAGAAAGAGGCAGTTTCGTTTTCAGTGTTTCTTGGTCATCCGGAGGAGGAATTGGGAATCGATAGAGGCGTTGGAGAGCTAGGAGAAAGAGATTTGTATTGATAGAGACCAGAGGTGCTTGTGAGCACATTAAGTCTCATTTTTTTACCATGTTAAGACTTTGGATCAATCCTAATCAAATGGATACCCATGTTGAAAGCAAACCCAAATACGTAGTCCATCAGGGACGAACCCTGTAATCAATGTTTGTTGTCTTCTATCTCTATTCTTTTCTACAATTTCATGTTTAATGATGCTTCTTAAGTTCTTGATTAAGTTGTAAATCAATTTCTTTCCTTCAGTCTTCCACATTAAGCGATCGAGTTAACAATCAGCTCACTGTTGGCAAATATTCAATTCTACTTTAGTTTTATTCATGATCCATTTCAGATCATACAATTTGGTATTAGAGAATGTTGCGTTTTGTAGAATTATTTTCTAGTGAATGCTAACCAAGTCTAGGTCATGACTGGGAGAAGGAACACTTGAGGAGTTTGATCTAGAAATTTGAAAGCGAAAAGTCGCTCATCGATCAATAATGATAGGATCCGATGTAAGTGAAAATCTTGAAGGGTAGGTCATGGATCAAGAACAATTTCAGCAAATGTTTTTGAACATGCAACAGATGTTGGGATAACTCTATGAAGATAGGAAGGCAAGAGATGCAACTTCTTCTTCAAAGACATCGAAGAAGGACAAGGGAAAAGGCAAGGCTGATAAACCTCCTTCTCCTCCATCATCTCCATCATTATCTTCTTCTTACAGTTCTGATTCTAAAACATAAAAGAAACCTAAGAAATCATCTCTTTTGAAACTTGATCATAAATTTGAACTCCCTATTTATGATGGTGAAATGAACCTTGAGAAGCTAGATAACTGGATTAAGCAGTTAGAAGTGTATTGTAGAATTCAAAACATTTCTGATGAAAAAACAAAAAATTAGTTAGCTACACTTAGAATGGGGGGAACAACTTTAATCTAGTGGGAAAGTAAAACTCACGTGTATTTAAAGTGGAAAGTTAAAGCCATCTCTTCATGGTCTAATTTTTTAAAATCTCTCAAAAATCAATTCTATCCTTTGGGATACATGCAGCAAGTTGTTATTGATTGGTAGCATTTGAGGTAAGGTAAAGGGTAGAACGTTTAGGAGTTTACTCAGAAGTTGAGGAAGAAGTATTTGGCACTTGGTATTCCATTGGATACATGCGAAGCTTTATTAGAGTACATTGGCATTTTACATTCATATTTAAAACATCCATTATTGACATTTAATCCTCATGACTGTAGTGAGGTGTTCAATAAATGCATATTGAATCAGGTGGAAGACCATTCAAGATTTCACCAAAAGCATCCAAACAGTTGGAAATCAAGGATTCTAAAGAGAGAAAAAGGAATATCAATTCGAAGAGAAAGAAATCAGTGATAGCTCAAAAGGACAGTGAAAGACGTAGTTGTACTCACTACTAGAGTATCTTACATGATGAAGCCAGATGTTGGAAACTTCACGCAGAACTTAGACCAAAGAAGTTCCAGAAAAGGAAATTTCAAAAGAAGGCCAATGCATCAATCCAACAAGCTTTAGGCTCCAACTAACGTGATGAAACGAAAATAAACGCAACGGTTTTGACAGGTAAAACTTCTGACACTAGTTCAAGTTCTAGTACTTTTGCAACTCATTCAAACTTAAATCATCTAAATGAGGATAAAAGAGTTGAATTATTTCATATAACGATAGCCTATAAGAATACAAAAATAGATACATTATTTGACAGTGGATAACAAGAAAATTTAATATTTGAAGATTTAGTTAAGAAATTGGGTTTGCATACACAAAATCATCTAAGGCCATACCCATTAGGATGGTTAAATAAAGAGACTTAGATTAAAATCACAAAGCAATGTTGTTTAAAATTTTCCATCACAACTAATTACATTGAAGAAGTGGATTTAGATGTGATTCCAATAGACATATGTGGAGTAGTGCTAGGGAGTCCTTATCTCTATGATCGTGATGATGTGTTTCATAGTAAAGGGCATAAATATCATCTTAAGAAAGATGGAATTGAATACATTTCCAGGGCACATAAAATCAAAACACACTTGGATTTAGTTACTACTAATTAGGGGAAGTGATTAATAACTTCAAGTAAGAGATATCTACTCATGGTTGTAAAATAAAAAAAAATAAGGATCAACATGATTCTTTTTCATGTTGTGAATCTCAGTTTAAAGATAGATTGGCTAAATTGGTAGACTCTTTTCAAAGTCTATTTAAAGAACCAAAACATATTCCTCCTAAATGGGAAATACAACATGAGATACAATTGATGTTTGATGCCCCTCCTCCTAATGTCGAAATATATCGCATGTCAGTTATAGAGAACAAATAAATAAAGAAACAAATCCAAGGGTTGATTGAAAAAGGTTTCATTCGCCCCAGTTCATCTCCATGTTGTTCACCTATAATTTTGGTTACTAAGAAAGACAAGACATGGATAGTGTGTATCGAATTTAGGGCCTTGAATAAAATCACAATAAAAAACAGGTGCCCTCTTCCCAGGATAGATGATTTACTTGATGAGTTAAAAAGTGTAGTTTATTTCAATAAGCTGGATTTGCGTAGTTGGTATCATCAAATTTGCATTGTAGAAAATGACATCTGGAAAACAACATTCAAAACTAGGCAGGGACTAATTGAATCGTTAGTAATGCCTTTCGGTTTGTGTAATTCTCCAGCAACTTTCATGCAAGTTATGAATGATGTATTCTGCCCATACATTTGATAAATTTGTCATAATCTACTTATATGATATCTTGATTTTCAGTTCTAATATGGAAGAGCATTTTAGGCATGTTAAATGGGTCTTTGAAGCATTGCACAGGGAAAAATTTTACCTTAAACTTTCCAAATGCGAGTTTGGGAAAAATTCATTGAATTATCTTGGTTACATAGTTGGAGGTGGTAATTTTAAACTAGATCCAGCTAAAATCGATGTGATTGTTAAGTGGCCAAGACCATAGAATGTCACTGAAGTTAGGAGTTTTCTAGGTGCAGTTCAATATTGGAGAAAATTTATTGTTCAGTTTTCTTTGATTGTATCAATGTTACATGCTTTAATAAGTTCTAAAGTTTCCTTTCAGTGGGGAGGAAAACAATAAAATTCTTTTCATACACTTAAGCATAAAATTGTCACAACACCAATCTTAGCTTTACCTAATATTCAACAGCCATTCGAAATTGAAACAAATGCTAGTGGCTATGGCATGGGTGTACCTTTAGTCTAAGACTAAGTTGCAACAATCTTGTCATTATAGATGGATGGGATTTATTCAACAATTTCACTTAGTAATTAAGTAAAAGAAAGGTGTAACAAACAAAGTAGTTGATATGTTTTCTAGACCATCTTTAAGTGTTTTAGTAGTGTTGTAGAATAGTTCTTTGAAACATGAAAGCTATATACAACAACATAGTATAGATGTTGATTTCAAAGATACATGTGAATAACTAACTCATGGTACTTAGGTGGAAGAAGTCAATTTTCATGTTCATGACAGGTTGTTGTATCATTTGGGTAAGTTGTGTATACCACAGACCAAAGGGCACATGTTATTTGGGAAGCACATTTTTCTTGCATTTTAGGACATCTTGGCATAAGAAGGACAATGGCACAAATTCAAAGGTATTGTTCCTAGCCTCGTATGTATGAAACAATTGTTAAGTACATTAAAGAATGTGTAATGTGTTCAACAAACAAGCCAAGAAATCAAAAGATTAGTTTCTACATGCCACTTCCAGTTCCTTTGCGACCATGGGATAGAAATTATATGGACTTTGTTGGAGGACTACCTATGTCTAGGAGAGGGCATGGTTACATGTATGTCATGGTTGATCGTTTTAGCAAAATGTGTGTTCTTGTTCCATGAAAAAATCAAGTGACTGCTGAACAGACTGTACGGATGTTCTTCCAACAGGTATGTGGTTCATTTCCGGTTACCTACTTCCATTATTTCTGATCAAGACACTCATTTTGAAGGAGAGTTTTGGTCCACTTTGTGGGGACTCATGGACACAAGGCTGAAGCAGAGCACATCTTCTCATCCACAGACCAACAGACAAATAGAAGTGGTCAATAGGAGAGTGATACATATTCTCCGAGCTTGCTATATTAAACATCCTAAGTTTCTTTACCTTATGTGCAACATTCTCACAATCGATCCTTACATTCTTTGACTAATCAACCACCATTTGAAACAAGTTTTGGGTATATGCCCATAACATGTTACTAAAAAACAAAAAATGGGGATCCACATGTCCTTATTTTTAGTCACTGTTGTCTGGAGGCTCCAAAGCTAATGGATCCATCCCATCAACTCATAAGTTTCAAACTGTGTGACCAGACATAACTATGCACCTCATTATACCTCACCATTCCGAGGGAATACTAGTGCACTCATCCATATACTGATCTTCTAACTCATGCCATCTGGGAATTGTTAGCCTGGTTAGTAGCATGTCAAACCTATGACATACATCCTCCAGTAGAGTGTTGGTCACTTTAATTTCTTATTAAATTAAACAACAAAGTGCGACATTAATTGTCAACCCAGGGAAGTCTTGTTATTTCAAAGGCAACTGCGTACTATATGCACTCAATTTTAAAAGCAACAAAAGTTGTAGTACAAACAAATCACGCCTTAAATCAACAAACTGAAGCTCCACTCTGCATTACAGCAATTACACTATTGCAGATAACTAAAAAATGCTTAATTCCAGTCAAAGAATCATATAATGGAAAAGAATCAATATGCAAAAGAAAAAAATGGTTGTGCTGTAACAGAGAGTCAGGACCCTATCCCCAGAGCGGGAATCTCCAGCACCTGCCTCTGATTAACTAGCTTTCCAATTCACTCTCTAACTTAATCACTGATAAAACACTCATGAATTAACTTTTAATAACACAACAATCAATTGAGAAAGAAACAGAGTTCCAGCAAAAGGTATTATAAACAATATTCAGGAAACAGTACTTGTTAACAAGGCATGAATAAAAAACACACTTGACACATTACAAAAATATAATGGGTGAATCTTGTGATGAAGGTGGGCCCTGTCCTTCTCACAAGATTCCCCAGGAAATAAGAACTAGAAAAAGATGTTCAGAACAAAATCTTATTCATCCATCAATATGTCATATTACAAAAAGAATTCTAGTCCTATTCCTTCAGCCGAGCCTTTTTTCACAGTTTGTTACTCCCTCTCTAATGTAGAATTCTCCTCTTTTTAAAGAGGAGACATCTATTACAAAAGATCTATTTTAACCCATTATACAAAAAAATAGGGAAATCAATTTCCCATCAACAAAATGTTGTTACAATAATACTATCTTTAGATTATAGGCATTACATCCAGTGTAACAGCTTCCTCGGTGATCAATCTAGTTCCTTTGTTGTTGTCAAATTTAGAATGAAAATCTCACGGTTTCAACTTCGAGATTTGCATTTCGTTTCTACTGTTTCAGCAACTGCAAAAATAGTCTCGCAAATTGCAGGCTATTTCAGAAACACGGACTGCACATCATTCTTTAACTGTTCAGCACTTAACAAATTAAAGATTAACTATGAAGATATCGTGATCATATGCTAAATAATTAAATGTATAGTGATGAGAAGAATCATTACATACCTTTGAGATAATTGGGTCAAGTACTTTTAAATGTTAGTTGAAAAGGATGATATCATGGAAAAATATATGGTCAAAAAGGGACAATATGAGGTCCTAACATCCCACCCAACTGAAGCAGTTGCATGTCCCCACACAACATTTACTCTGAGTTTGAATCGGAGTACTAGGATGTACAGTGAAAATTACTTATACAGTAAGTATAGAAGGTGATATTAGTCAAATCTCTGAAGCTCTCGACACTCTGTAATCTCTGCCATGCTGCAAGCTCCTCCTTTTTGGACACCTTGAAGTAGGCCTTATATTGTTGTATTGGTAACCAGAGAAGCAGGAAATGAAAACGACAACCCAACCATTTTTCACCACACTGCTGAACACATTTAACATAATTAGGCATTCATGAAATTGCTGCATGAAGATTAAGAGGGTTAAAGGGATGGTATTCCCTTCTCTCATTAGGGCAATGTTCCCAGAACAAATTGTTTTCCTATATGGCAAGAGGTCCTTTCTTTTTGACATACTATTGACATTCCTCTAACATTGCTGCCTGTAATTCTCTGATATGCTACGTCATTCCTGGTTCTCTTATAACCCGATGATGTTCAACAATGAAAACAACAACATTCTGTAGTTCAGCTCTGATCCATAGAAGGTGATTTTCTTCGTTATGTTTCACTGACAGGAAAGTGTTTTGCAACATGAGCTGATTGGCCATAAAAGAGACGAAGGCTCTAATCTGAATGTCACCAGCCACGAGAATCAAATTAAGCTTTCTATCCTCCAGCATGGCTTCATTATGGAGATGGAGTTCACATAATAGATTCTGCTCACTAGCTGATGCTGCTGCAAAGGTTTCAATAAACTGCTGGGGTGTAGACACCTCATGAGGTCGTCCATCTCTGACTACTTTTACCTGAAGGAATGCTAGGCATTCTCCTAGAAACACATAATAGTTAAAGGATGGTTTCCTGGTGGCCAAAAGTCTTTGAACTAACTCAAAGATAAGAGACAATCTAGTTTTCAACTCCTTATTTTCCTTCAACTATGCATGGAACTGTTTCAAGACTTCCCAATTTCTATATACATGATTCTGCCATAAGGATTTATGTTCCTGCAATGCCTTTTCTTGCAATAGAGCATACTATTTCTTCCATATATTCCTGAGTTCTTGAATGCTTAAGGTCTGAGTGAAGACAGTCTCTGGACATGGAGGTTCAGTCTGGGTAAACATCGTCTTTGCAAACTTTGGTGCAGGATTTTCAGCTTTAACAACTAGGGTAGGCCAGGGTACTTGGGGTTTCTGTTCTTCTTCAGAAATCTTTGAAGGCCCTACTAGTTCTTTTGTAACAGCAGGGTGTTCCTTTTTAACTACAATAGGAGTAAATGCAGGAGTAGGTCCAGGCAATTGGACTTCAATTACCCTATAACCAGCTTGAGAATAAAGGTCACCACATTGGCTGTACATGTATTCATCGTATCGATCCTTATCTACACTTTTCTCAACTGCAGATGCTACCTGAGCTAAAGTATACAGATTAAGTTCTTTTTCATAAGCTTCACATGCCATCATTAACTCCTGCTTATAAACCTGAATCTCGGCTTTCAGAAACTCATTTTCTTGTTGAAGGGAAGCTAACGTGATAGGGCCTTTTGTAGTAGTTGTAGTCTCTATAGCTTGTTCAAGTGGATGGGAAGACGGTTGTTTGGTGGTAGCTTCATTATTTGTATCCCCAGCAGGTGGTTTTTATGTGACAACTGCTGAGTCATCAGCTAGTTGTGTAATAGCTATATCCTCCTGAACATGAGAATTCTACATATCAGGCCACTGAGTGGCTAGTTCTTCTATAACAGCTATAGTTTGTGCAACACCCTGGTTATCTACACTTTGCTCATCAGCAGGTGGCTCTTGTGTATCAACTGCTGAGTCAGTAGCAGCTAAGTCTTGGTCTGTTTTCTGGTCATGGTCATCAGCAGGTGGTTCTTGTGTGACACTTGCTGAACTAGTAGCTGGTTCAGCTACATGTTGATTATCTATTTCATGTTTATCAGCAGGTTGTTCTTGTGTAACACCTGTTGAGTCAGTAGCTGCTATGTCCTGATGTGTTTCCTGATCATGATCATCAACAGGTGGTTCTTGTGCAGCACTTGTTGGACTAGTAGTCGGTTCTTGTGGGACAGCTACCTCTAGGTCATCTAACTTTTGCTCCTCAGCACCTGTTAAGTCAGTAGCTGATTCTTGTGGGGAAGCTACCTCTAGGTCATCTATCTTTTGCTCCTTAGTAGGTGGTTCCTGTGTAACACCTGTTGAGTTAGTAGGTGGTTCTTATGGGGTAGCTACCTCTAGGTTGTCTATCTTGTGCTCCTCAACAGGTGGTTCTTGTGTAACACCCGTTGAGTCGGTAGCTGGTTCTTTTGTAACAACTACATGTTGTACATCATCTTGGGTGTCTACTTTTGATAAATAAGCAGCTAGTTCTGTGGAGAAGCTGCATCTTCTGAAAGGAATGATGTCACAAATTCATGAAAATTTTTCATTTTGGTACCCGAGGGTGAGGAAGGTAAGGCTTCGGGGTCTGGTGGGGTCTGGGGTTTTAGGATAATGGGTGGGGAAATTGGGGTGGCAATCTCTGATGCTAGTTTAGAAGATGTCCTCCTCCATCTTCGAGGTAAGGAGGTAGGAAAAGTAGTGGTTTTTCTTTTATGGATGGCCTTCTCTGGGGTAGGAGGGACATTAGAAGTGATAGCTTCTTTAATTGAGGCCCTTGTTCATTTTTTTTATGGGGGGCACAGCTGTTTCTTTCCTTTTCCTTTTCCTTTTTAGTTTAGCGAGGGGAATGTCATCGTCTAAATCATCGCTTGGGATATGGACAGTGGGAGTGGATGATCAAGGTAAATTATGGGGTGGTGTTGATGCAATGGTGGAGTCAATTGGACTAATTGTCATGGATGGCTGGGGATTCTCAGCATTCACCTAGGGAATTTTGGCTACTGCTTGAGAAATTTCAGCAGTTTCTTGAGGATTTTCGGCTGCTGGTTGAGTAACTTCAGCAGCTTCTGGGGCTTTTCAGCTGCTGCTTGAGGGATTTTCGCAGCTTCCTAGGGTGGGTTGTTAGGGGGAGGAGGGTTCTCCAGGGCAAATCCCCTCAGGATTAAAAGCTGAACCAGGCGATGGTGAGTGAGGGAGAGGAGTGGGTACTTTGCATTGTTGGAATAATGTGACATATTCTTTAGACACCCAAGCAGATAGTATGGCATATTTAATAAATGACCATGTCTTCAATGATTCAACAACACAAAGTCATGCTGGCACTACCTGGTAATGTCCTTTGCAAGTGAGGTAGTGCTTGACAAACTCTGCATCCTTTGGTCATGGAGGTGGTAATGAATGTGGTGCCACACCCCTGCCTTTAGGTTCGACCCACTCCCCAGGTAGAAGAAAATCTTGCTGTGCGTTGAGAATGATGTGTTTATGGCTGAACCAACGGATTCCATCACCTAGTAATCCTAAAACCTACACTATATCTTCCTCTATTACCAAAATTCGCACTCCCAGGATAGTAGAATAAACTTCCTTTAAATTATGTGCGAATTCAGGACTTGCTTAGAATCAAATTCCTGGAGCCTTCGGAAGTAATCCACCCAGCCCGCTTGCAAAAGAAATTGATATGCTTCTGGGTGTAGTTCCAATAGAGCCATTGAACCATGTTCATTTCGAAAAGCGTTACTTGGTTTAGTAAAATCCACAATACAGAGCTGAGTTACCACAGCCGAGACAGAGTAAGATATTGCAAATGAGGTTATGACATAGTAAAACAGGGATGGGGTGACGAGACACGGTCGTAATAAAAAACGATGTGATTGGCATATCGGGTAATGATTGCAAAATTTTGATATTCCCCCCAACTGCGGCTAAAATGATAAGTTTTGAATGTACGGCGATTTCAGAAATCATATCAGAATCTTCTCATTAACTATAGTTTAATATTTACACATAAACACGCATACCTCACGTTTTACCTTCGATTGTTGTGCTGAAAGTATAATCTCGTCATTTAATAGATCACCAATAGTTATGGGAAAGGGTTGTAAGGTATGAGGGTATTTATATGAAAAGTTTCCTCTATTCATAGGAGGTAATAGTGAAGGAACACAATTATCAAGATGAATGGTTGATTCTCTCAATGTAAAATGATATGTATTGGTCGTTTTTGAGAGGAATTGATGCCTCAATTACAGAAAAATGGGAAAATCGATGCTTTTTTGGAAAGATGGAAAAAGTTGGTGTTTCGGCAATGGATAAATCGATGTCTCAGCAATGGAGAAAATGGGGAAAAGTTGGTGTTTCAGCAATGGGGAAAATGGGCAAAGATTGATGTTTCAGCAACGGGAAAAAGAGATGCTACTGTTAAAGGAGAATATGAAAATGTTGATGAAGGGTAGTATGAGGGGATGGATCATGAATTGAAGTGGAATGGCAATATTTCCCAAACTGAAACCTGATCCTGCTTGTAATGCAATTGTTATTTCAACCAACCTCCAAGTCTAGGACTTGCAAAATAAATTGTAATATGGTAGCCCTTGACAGGGATTATTAGTTAAGTAATCTACTCTAATAATAATACAAGAATATATAATGCAGATATTAAGTGTAATGAGGGGCAAGAGACTCCCCCAAAAAGATGTAATGTGAATCTGCCATGCAAGTGGCCTTAAAATCCTCCTTAGAAATTGGTTGCTGGTACAGATGAAGGTGATACCCCTTTACTAACAATGGAGTTCTAGAACCATCAATTGTTAGGAGCCTTATTGTTCCATTGGGAAAAACAGTATCTATCTCGTAAGGTCCCAGCCACCTTGTTCGTAGTTTCCCTTGAAAATTTTCAAACCTGGAATCATATAATAAAGCCCAATTACCTTTTTAGAACTGCTTATGCTTAATAGTTTTATCATGCCGCCTGGCTCTTTTCTGTTGAATCATAGTTGTTTGACGGATGGCATCCAACATTTTTTCATCCAATTCCTATAGCTGCTGCAACCTAGCTATCTTTGCATCAGTCAAATCAAGGTTAATAGCTAAAGTAGTCCTTAAGGTTTTAATTTCAAATTCCACAGGAAAAACAACACTTTTACCATAAACCAATTCATAGGGTGAAAAACCTGTAGTGTTTCTCCAAGTAGTTCTATAAGCCCATAATGCCTCGGGAAGTCTTTGAGACCAATCTTTCCTATTCTTCTTCACTGTTTTTGTTAAAATAGCTTCTATGACTTTATTTGTACTTTCCACCTGACCATTAGCTTGGGGGTGGTAAGGTGTAGTCATTTTATGATTGATATGATATTTTTGAAGCACAGCTTTAAAACCATGTGAATTAAAAGGAGGAGCTCCATCTATGACTAGTTCTCTAGGCACCCCAAATCTAACAAAGATTTCTTCAAATAAAAAGGTTAAAACGGATTCTTCATTAGCCTTAATAAGTGCCTTAGCTTCCACCCATTTATTCATATAATCTATACAAACCAATATATAAACTCTTTGGTTGGATGGAGGATTGATGGGTCCTACAAAATCTAGAGCCCATCTTTCAAAGGGTTCAAGTATTACCTGAGGGTTCAGTGGCATTTCATCTCTATGATTGGGTTGGCCCATTCTCTGACAACTGTCGTAGGCCCTGACATATTTCTTTGCATCCTTGAAAAGTGAGGACCAATAATAACCCATCCTGAGAATTTTATGTGTTGTTCTCTTATCAACAAAATTCCCACCACAAGGGCCATCACAAAAAGCCTTCAATATATCATAAACCTCATCTTCTCTAATGCATCTTCGGATTTCCTGATCAAGTCTTGTATGAAAAATACACCCACTTATCCAGCTATACCTAGCACTTTGTTCAATGATCTTTCTTTTCTCCCGATGTGATAGGTGTGATGGTAGCTTTCCTGCAACCAGATAATTGGCAATGTCTGCATACCACAGTGAGTGAGCAGATACTGCAAACAAGTATTCATCAAGAAAGGAATCATCTACTGGAGTATTATCATCAGTTTTTATCCGAGAAAGGAAATCAACAACTACATTTTCATTACCTAGTCAATCTACAATTGTAATATCAAATTCTTGTAGTAACAATAACCACCTGGTAACTCGAGCATTTGTAACAGATTTATTCATTAAATACTTGATAGTCGAGTGGTTAGTATGAACAAAAGTAGGATAACCAGTAATGTAATGTCGAAATTTATTAATAGCATAAATAACTGCTAAAAATTCTTTCTCGGTAACTATGTAATTAAGCTCAGTAGGGGTCACATTCTTACTAATGAAGTAGATAGCATAAGGAAGATTGTTTTCTTCTTGACCCAAGACAGCTCCAATTGTAGTATTCGAAGCATCAGAGGATATATGACAGGGAAGTGCCCAATCAGGTCCCCTCAGAATAGGAGTTGTAGACAATTGATGCTTAAGTTCATCAAATGCTTTCTGACAGGCATCAGTCCACTTAAATTCAACATTTTTCATAAGTAACACAAACAAAGGAGAAGCTATTTTAGAAAAAAATTTCATAAATCTTCTATAATATCCAGCATGTCCTAAAAAAATTCTTACATCAGTTTGTGTTTTAGGAATAGGAAGGGTCTGAATTACATATACTTTGGATGGATCCACTTCAATCACAAGGAATGAAATTAAGTGTCCTAGTACAATTCCTTCGTTCATCATCATATGACATTTTTCGGTACTCAACGAAATATTAGCTTGTATGCATCGTTTAAGTACTTTCTCGAGGTTTTGTAGCGCATCTTCAAAAGTCACACCATAAGGAGTGAAATCATCCAAAAATATTTCCAAAGAATCATTAAGCCTGTCAGAAAAGATTCCTATCACTTCTCTTTGAAACGTTGCTGAAGCATTACATAGTCCAAATGGGAGAACTCTATAAGAAAAAGTCCCCCAAGGACTAGTAAAAGTGGTCTTGTCTTGATCTTGAGGTGCAATTCTAATTTGGTTATATCCACTTAAACCATCTAGAAAGGAAAATAATTTCTTTCTTGAGAAGCTGTCCAACACCTGATCAATAAATGGCAAGGGGAAATGATCTTTCTGGGTAGCTTTATTTAAGGCTCTATAATCTACGCACACTCTCCATTTCTTGTTTTTCTTAGGTACTATTACCAATGGAGAAACCCATTCACTATCAGATATGGGGTATATAAACCCTGCATCAAGCAATTTTTGAAGTTCTTCCTTAACAATTTCCCTCAAATTGGGATTCATTCGCCGCTAGGGTTGACAGACTGGTTGGGCCCCCTCCTTAATATAGATACGACGAGTACATAATTCAGGAGATATCCCCTTCATGTCTGCATAGTCCCATGCGAATCCTTCCTTGTTCTCATGGAGCAACTTCATTAGCTCCATTAGCGTAAGCTGCTTAGTTTCACATCCATTAGAAATCATCATTGAACCTGATCTACAACTGATAAAATCATCTGTTGTAGCCAGCCAGGGTCTCCCTAAAATCTGAGGATGCCCCCCTAACTTTGCTTTAGTCTGTAATACAACAAAGTCAACTGGGTAATTCCAGGATTCAACTGAAACGATCAGGTCTTCAATAACCCCCATCGGTTTGATTTTGGAACAATCAGCTAATTCCAAGACAGTTGGTGTTTCTCTAATTACATTTTTCAACTGTAACAACTGTGCAGTTTCAAGGGTCATAATTTTTATAGTAGCACCTAGGTCTACCAGAACTTGTGAAACAATAGTTTTTCCAACTTGTACTGTGACCATGGGGTGACCAAGATCATCATATTTTTTAGGGGGAACTTTTCCTGACATTAAAGCAGCTAGATCACCCATCACATGAACTATAAGGGGATCTTTAGCCTTCCTACAAGGTTTCTTGACGCAAATGTCTTTCACGGTTCTGGCATAGATTGGCATGTCTCTGAGTGCTTGTAAACGTGGAATTTTAACATATAGATTCTGAAATTCCCCTAAAAGGTTAAAAGCAGGCAGCTCGGGCGTCTTAGTGAGGGCCAAACGCTCAGGGAATGGTGGCTCTTCTGTTTCAGTAGTTTTATCAGAGGATGGATTGACTTTTTTAGCATCCTTATTAGATGATTTACTCTTTTCTGTCTCTTCTTTATCAAGAGTCGGAAGAGGTAATATCATCTTTAATTGGCTTGACTACTCTCCCAGATCGTAAATTAATATCATTACATTACACAAGAGATGTAGGCAGGTTCTGAATGTCAATGACTTGCACAACTTTATTATTATTAAGGTTAGGGTTCGGGTGTACAGGCAGCTGAGGCTTCATGGTCTGATTATTTGGTGGGGTACCTGACGGGAGAGAAAGTTGTTGCTGGAACTGAGGAAATTGGTTTGTGAATGGAGTTTGTTGAGCTCTCTAGTTTGGGTTCCATTGGTTAAAATAGGATTGTTGTAGAAGCCAGGGAGTCCACATTGCACGGTCTATAAAGGGAGGGTTTTTTGGCTGCATGGGTGGGAAATTCATTTGATTAAAGGGCGGGTATTGCATTTGGTTAATGGGCGGGTAGTTTTCTTGATTAAAAGAAGGATAATTATTCCAATGATTAAATGGCTTACTAGAGTTCGTACCTTGTCCTTGTGGTTACCATTGCCTCCTTTGTGTCAGTAGATAAACTGCTTCAACTTCCTCCTCAGTTGGTTGTAACATTGCCTTTATCCCTAGTAATGAGGGGAATTGTTGAGTTTTGTGGTGGTATAGATTGGTACCTTGTCCAGTGGGCATTCCCTCAATGGGTGTTTTTCTCTACATTTAGGGCAGAAAATGGACAAAGCAGCGTCTGCCTCTTCCTGCTTATTTTTAACCTGCAAGGTATCAATCTGTGAAGCAAAAGAACTTAACATTTCAGTCTTGAATTCCTCAAGTAGATTACCTATTTCAACTCTTGCTGCTCCTCCACTGGCTGATTTCTGGACCCTTGAATAAGTACTATCCCTGCTCTTTGATTTATTTGCAGCTCCTCTTGAACACCTCTTGCAGAGGTTAACGATTTCATCATACGATTCTTTAGATATATCCCCATTACCAAGCATATTTAAGATATCTAAACAAGCATCTCTTACCCATTTCAATAATATTGTTTTAAGAATATCTTTACTTACATCAGGGTGCTCACATCTCTGCAGATTATACTAGAGTCTTTCCACAAAGCCCTCTAGATTTTCATCCTCCTTCTGAACCATCTTGAATAATTCCTCCCTTTTTTCTCTCGTCCGACAATAGTCTTGGTATTTGGCTAGAAATTTCTCTTTCATCTGATCCCATGTTGTGATCACATGACCTCCCAAGCTCATAAACTATCTTAGTGCATTTCCTTTTAGTGTTGTGGAAACAACTTTAACTTTTGATCATTATTAACATAATCATAACCTCTACACAATATATCAAACTCAAAAAGAAACTCATCAGGGTCTTCAGAGGATAAACCATGGAAGTTAGGTAGGGTTGAGAGTGGAATATTCTTCATAGGAGTTGTACCTCTGGGAAGTTCCTCAATAGGGAATTCCAAGGTGGAGAGAGAATTCTCACCTCTTCCTTCACCTCTACATCCTCCACCAAAGATTCCTTCATTGTTTCCATCCATTGGTTGCTTTCCTGATGCACTTTCCCGGTCTTCAGTGTTTTCCGTTGGACTCTCAATGTCCTGAACTGGTTCCTCAACTTCAATATCTTCTATTGGTTCTTCAATTTCAATATCTTCTATTGGTTCTTCAACTTCCTCCACTAGTTCCTCAATATGTTCTGCTATTTCTACAACCCTTTCAGGTCCCACTACTTCCTCTGTTTGATAGTCCGTTTGGAGAGAGTACTGAGTCTGTGGCCTCCGAGAGCTTAACCTCTGGGATTTCTCAGCCTTTGAAATAATCTCATCAATGAAAGTTTTTCTTCCTCCTCTTCCTTTGCCCTTGCCACCTGTAGGATTAGTTTTCTTGTGTCCTCTCATGCATCCTGCATATCTACAAGAAAATCATCAGTACTTTTAAAATCTATAATTGCCTTCCCCAGCAATGGCGCCAAAATGTTGGTCACTTTAAATGCTTATTTAATTAAACAACAAAGTGTGACATTAATTGTCAACCCAGGGAAGTCTTGTTATTTCAAAGGAATCTGCGTACTATATGCACTCAATTTTAAAAACAACAAAATTTGTAGTACAAACAAATCACACCTTAAATCAACAAACTGAAGCTCCACTCTACATTACAGCAATTACACTCTATTGCAGATAACTAAAGAATGCTTAATTCCATTCAAAGAATCAATCTCCAGAGGAAAACAATGGCTGTGCTGTAACAGAGAGTCAGGATCCTATCCCCAGAGCGGGAATCTCCAGCACTTGCCTCTGATTAACTAGCTTGCCAATTCACTTTGTAACTTAATCACCGGTGAAACACTCATGAATTAAATTTGAATAACACAATAATCAATTGAGAAAGAAATAGAGTTTCAGCAAAAGCTATTATAAACAATATTCAGGAAACAATACTTGTTAACAAGGCATGAATAAAAGACACACTTGACACACTGCAGAAATATAATGGGTGAATCTTGTGATGAAGGTGGGCCTTGTCCTTCTCACAAGATTCCCCAGGAAACAAGAACTAGAAAAAGATGTTCAGAACAAAATCTTATTCATCCATCAATATGTCATATTACAAATGGAATTCTAGTCCCGTTCCTTCAGCTGAGCCTTCTTTCACAGTCTGTTCCTCCCTCTCTAATGTAGATGTCTCCTCTTTTTAAAGAGGAGACATCTATTACAAAAGATCTATTTTAACCCATTATGCAAAACAATAGGGAAATCAATTTCCCATCAACAAAATGTTGTTACAATAATATTGTCATTAGATTATAGGCGTTACATCCAGTGTAATAGCTTCCTCGGTGATCAGTCTAGTTCCTTTGTTGCTGTCAAATTTAGAATGCAAATCTCACTGTTTTAGCTTCGAGATTTGTGTGTCATTTCTACTATTTTAGCAATTGCAAAAATAGTCTTGCAAACTCCAGGCTATTTCAGCAACGCGGACTGCACATCATTCTTTAATTGTTCAGCACTTAACAAATTAAAGATTAACTATGAAGATATCGTGATCATATGCTAAATAACTAAACGTATAGTGATGAGAAGAACCATTACATACCTTTGAGATAATTGGGTTAAAATAATAACAAGGAATTTTAAATGTAAGTTGAAAAGGATGATATCAGGGCAAAATGTAAGGTCAAAAAGGGACAATATGAGGTCCTACCATAGAGCTTCACCAATTCATCTCTATTTTGATCTCAAACCGCCCTGATCTGTAGCCCCTAGTGCTATAGATTATCCTGTATATCTTGTTAGATTCATCAGTACTATATCAACATACTAAAAGTTTACAAATCATTGCCACATGCACATATTTCCTAAACTTTAAATGCAACGAATATATAGTAACTTTCAGTTACCATATGGAGCACATGGTCGCCTTGGCGTAAGTGGAAATTCAAGATCCCCCTGATAGTTCATCCCACTATATAGATAGTCATCTATGCACATTGGTATCTAGTACCAATGTGTAAAGAACTCCCGCAAGCCCCCATCAGGCTTTTGCAGGCCTTGGGCTCCAGCAAGCCCCCATCATGGATTTTTTCATGTGGTTGAATGGTGAGGATCTTCTCAAAGAAGAATGAGCATACAACTATCCAAAATGAATAGTCGTCATTGGTCTCTCACCTGCATAGACTCAACTATCTTTTAAAATATGACAACATCATATGTTCTCACCCATAGTAGGTCCCTTCAAATACACCCTCCACAAGCATCATCTATCCCCCAGTGATGTGATGAAATGCATGGATATGTACAATCTGCACCACTACTATGACTATAGCTCATGTCTTGATTCTCTCTAAGTCATTACTATAGATGGTTGTGCCCTTTGTACGAACACACGATGCATAATGATGATCCACAAACTCCCTGATATGCCTCCCATGAGGTAGCACTGGATGTATCTCCACCACCACCCCAAAAAGGGGTAGCCCTATCAAAAAGTATATGTCCTAGATGGTGATCTTGATCTTGTCCCTCTATACCACAAATTCCTCCTCATCTGCATCCCAATAGCTCACAATCCTCGATAGTAGAGGCTCACTAGTCCTCATCAATGGGTTCTCCAAACACTGCAGTACCCCATACCGTGCCCAAACCCCTCAAACTTCTTGGTTCACCTGAATCTTAGCATGAACATTTTCCAAATCATGTTCTCGCCATGAAACCTTTAGCTCTGCCATACCTACAACATACCATTATGTTTTCTCAGTTCAGAGTCGAAGGAATACATTTCTAGTTCAAAGATTCAACTCAACAAAGACCTGCCATCCTCCTTTTCCTGTCATCTTAGAACAGAGTATTTTCCCTCCAAACTACATTGGACACACTTATTGTCCCAACTTCTATGTTATAAAAGAGATAACATGGACCCAAACATTTTTTATGAAAATGAGGAAGAGAAAGAGTTTCCTCTAGTGAGTTGGATCCCTAATCCGAAAATCTAATCCACTAAAATTGATGAGTAAGGTTAGGCCACCTACCTCCTACTTGTAGTTCCAGATTCCACTAGTCAGTTTATCTGCTATGATCTACAAGATATTTAGGGCCTTCTCCTCCTCTCCTAATCCTCCAACAACTCACTATGAAAATGAATTGGTTTTGGGGGCAAGAACCCCTTTTATAGGAGAACCTCTAGTTTTCCCGTCACTTATTGCAACCAAAGCATATCTCAGTTTGATGAAGCATTAGTGCCGTTGGAAATTTTTCACCGAGTTCTTTAATGGGTATCCCTTTTTTTGGTAATTTGACACTTCAATGGGAAACCATTTCTTCCATGAAGTCTCACTTTTATTTCTATTAAAATAGAATTTCTTCATTTTATCCACCTGTACTCTGCTTCCACTTTATGCTTGCGCTGGTAAATTCACGTGTTAGTTTTTGTAATGAGTAACTATCATCTACCCATATTGTTTATGTTCCCCTCTAGGCCTCCCCCATGTGGCATGTTGGGAATGGGCTCCCCCAAGAGCTAGTTTTGGGGCTAGAAACCCATGTTTTAGGGAAGAAGGCCCAAATTTTGTAATAAAAATATAAAGCCTCCGCATTTTATGGTTGCGTAGTGCGAAGAGGTCAAAGGGTTTTCTGCTATTTTTTTGTGAAGTCTCATGTCAGATGTAAAGATCTACCCATGGTCCGCGGACCATGGGATTGTATAAAAAGGGAGTCTTAGAAGAGTCTAAGGGAGTAGTGTTAATGATAAGAAGTATTCTGTGATAATACGTTCTAAGTGTTCTCGAGTCTTAGCGTAGGTAGAGGCTCTGCAACTGAGTGTGCAGAAGCCTAGAATGGAAGTCCACAGCTGAGCGCGCAGACCCCTGCAACTATGTTCATAGGGCGAAAAGAGTCTGTACTAAACTTGACATCTCAATAAAGAGAATTATTCTGCAATCAAAGTGTATTTTGTCTTTGTTTAATGCATCTGATTATATTATGTTACGATCTAGGTTTACATTATAATGCTTATTTTATGCGCGAATGTATCTAATTATATATTTTAATTGAACACAAGGAAGAATAAAGGATTACTTGAAGGTATCTTTAAATGCATGGTAGATTAGATAACCCTTAAGATAGCTTGGGAACTTATACAGTAACTCAATCATAGAGGTGCATAAGTTCCTGGACCTCGGGTTAGGGCTGCGCGAAGATCAGTTGACTACCTTCGTAGAGGTATTGAAGGACGGAAGGGAAGGAACATCGATAAGTGCTAAAGGCTCATCGATCTGCATGAAGGTAGGATATAGAAGTATAGACCAACATCATGACCATCTCAGGGTGCAGAAAATTGGTTCCTACATCCCCTCATACTACCTCGAGTGAGACTTCGATCCATGTTCCATGGACTAATGCTGAAAGGGCCAATAGTTTAGGGATTTTCTTGGCTGACTAACACTGAACCTGAGTCCAGGCCCATCAAGCCAACAAATCGTTATGTTTCTGGGACAGGGATCTGCATGAGAGATGTGTGATGTCGTATCGTTGGAATCCAATTAAGAAAGAAATTGAACCCTGGTTGGATAGAAACATCCACGAATTCATGGCACAAGAAAACAAGATCCTGTGATTCATGAAAGAATAGTGGTTGGACAGATACCTATACACAGAAATACATGAAATCTTCTTTTGTTCCTTCCCGGTTGAGTTATATGAGTGGATCGCAAAGTTGGGAGATAGTCAAGGAAGGTGGAGGCTTGAAAAGCTGATTGTTTGGGCACCGGAGTTGGTACGAAGGTTAGAAGATTTTGAAGGTAAGATCATGTGTGCTATTGACCATTGGTTCGACCGCATCATTAGAGGATTTGCAACCAAGTTTTCGGTCGATACCTTTCACAATTATAGCGAGGCAGAGTGCAACTTCTTCAAATGACCACAAGGTAATTATTTGAAATCACTAAATACTTGGATTAAGATGCTCTTGTGTTAATATTGGGTTACATGGTTACCTTGATGTTTGGAGCTACGCAAAGTGGAAAACCTTTCAGGGATGGAGGAAGAAAATTTTCTGAGTATAGCCCACTGATCGCACTCCCTTTAAGTGACGACAAAGGGACACCGCAAATTTCTCCCCTAAGTTCTAGTCAGTTGATAAGACGAGGGTTCATGTGAATACCTACACTACCTTTGCCCTCATCACATCCATCCACACAACCTCCATCCTCACCTCCACCGCTCACCCGATCACCCACACCACTACCACCTCCACTATTCAATATGGAGAACTCCATATAACTACTTGCATTCAAAGGCATAAGGAATGAGGACCCAGAGAAATTTTGGTTTTTCATAAAGGCTATATGGGAAGCTGAGAGCATTGTCGATGATCACATGAAGAAGGCGATGTTGGTTAGTGCTTTATAAGATTGCGCACTAACCTAGTACATCAAGTATTCTAATGACAACTTACCAGCTACGATGACAGAGATCTAGACCATGCTGAATAAGGAATTCAGTAGGCCTAAGTTTGAAGTGAAGTCGATTGTGGGATTCAAAGAAATTGTGATGAAACTAGATGAGACCCCTTGGGAGTTGGATTAGAGATTGAATTGTATAATCGACAAAGCTAATATGAATTTGACAAATGGGTAGCACCGCGAGTTGTTCGTGGCTTCACTCATGCCTCACCTGAGGGTTACACTGTCACAATAGAAGATTACAACTCAGGCAGAAGCCTTGGAGATTGTAATAGGACTACACGAAACACCGATGCAAGATCTGAAATCGGAGGTTTAACAGATTCATTCATAGTTGCAAAACCTTTGTCTCGAAATGCAAAGTATGAAGCAGGATAGAACTTCTCAGCCAGAGGCACGCAAAGAGGTTTGTGGATAAAATGAAAGGAGCAAGGGCATGACAAGGATCACTGCCCAGTGTTCATGAATGACGTTGCAGCTAGAGGACCAATTCCTCTATGACCACAGGCCATGGAATGTCCATGTGCAAGGCCTGCACTATGGTGTGCTACATGTTAGGTAGCAAGGAAACATATGACTAATAATTTCCATTTGCTATATAAATTTCTACAAACACTGCAACAACTATTCTATAATTTTTCTCAATCAGTAGGCCGAGTCGAGCATAGTTATCAAAATTACGAATTGATGACAGACAAAACACCTGCATATATGCAGATAGGAACGAGGCCTCAAAATGAAGGTGTTGGGGGAATGCAAGGTGAGTATCAAGTGCGCGGCTGAGGCCGAGGTGGAGGAGGGCCTGGGAGAGGCCGAGGATAGTTGATTTATTATAATTGCGGAGTCCAAGGACACTATATGAGGGACTATCCAAATACAACGCAATTTTCATGCCGCTATTGTACTCATTTTGGCTATGCGACTGAGGATTGCCTAATATTGTTGGCTAAGATTCATAAAAAGGGGGCCCACCCTCCACAGTTGATGCAGAACCTATAGATGATTCAAGCTAATCCTTGTGAGGAAGACTCTAAGGTAAACATTATGCTCCAGAGTGGAACCACAACTGGGGAGGATAAAGGGAGGTAGCCTACAGAAGGTGTATGGGTCCACAAAGCACCAGAGAAGGAGGCTGGGTTTGATTTGGAGCACACAAAAGAAACAGTGATAGAAGTGAAGAAAAGCTTCGCTGAGGCATCTACCTCCGGAAGTTAGGATAAAATAGTTGAATAAATGGACTCATCCATGCATACCACATTCTTGGAGACCTACATGAAGCTACTCCATGACAGTAAGGTTGTGATGGGCTTGCAGAAGGTTTTCAATGAGTGCGCTAGTAAGGACAGCACTACTAGTGAACCATGTGTGGCAAGGAAGCTTAGAAAGAACAAGGCAAGGACCAGCTAGGAGATGAGACTCTCCTGGCAGATAGGGGAATACAAGATGGATCAAGTTATCTTGTATCTGGGGTTCGACGAATTTTTTTTGCCAAAAGAGTCCTGGGAGAGAATGGGGAGACCTGTACTCTAGTGGTCTCTGATATAGTTAAGGATGGTGAAACAACATAAAATTATCCCAATGGGGAGGCTGCAAGGGATCACAAATGACATTGAGGGTGTAAGCACACTAGTGGATTTTTAGGTAATAGAGATTGTGGATGATAGGAATCCCTACCATGTGCTCCTTGGAATTGATTGGGCCATTGACATAAATGGGACAATCAACTTGAAGAAGCGTAAGATGATATTTAAAAATAAGTCACTCCGCATAGTGGTGCCACTGGATCCTGTTATCACCCAAGTTGTTCCCTATGACTCCCAAGGGAATACGGCCGGGGTAACCACTAACCAATCTTTTGATCACTGTTTCTAGCCAAACTGTGATCAGAGAGGGCTCTCTCTTTATGAGTATCTGTTTATGATAGGGTTTTAGGCTAGCTATTATGCACAGGTTTTGTTTATGTTTTGGTTGAAGAGTTTCTTTTAGGTCTTATGATGTAGTATTCAAAGAGTCAAATATCATTGGGCAATGGAGTCTATGGCTGTATAGGTGTCTAGAAACATTGAGGTGAACTGGTGAAACTTACAGGGCCATTTGGATACTTCATACAACCAAATTTCTGATTTATAACACGAACAGGTGAAAAAACCAGTGAAAGCAATTAAGAATTTTCACTAAAGAATTCGAGTATTTCCACCAAACTAGGTATGAGAAACAGATAGATGCCTCAGGAGCAAAACTTGAATCCCTGGGGATGTCTATCACTGTAGAAGATATAGTTTTAAAGTGCAGCAATTAAGAATTACACTTCATTCACTGTATCTGAAGAAAACATAGATAATAGCTCAGATTGAGTTCAGGGTAATCAGTGATTAAATCCTGGAACTATTCTTCTACTTTGCTATTAAGTGTAAAACATTTAAACAATGAAAGAGAACAAAAGACTCGAAAACATGTAACACAGAGATTTAAGAAAGACTTATTGTTTTATGAAACACTCTGGAATCCTGCAACATTCACCATTCATCACAATGCATCAAGGTACGCCAAGCTTCGGAAATTCCATTCACCCTTTGTATTATTTCTCTGAGAATTTTACAGCAAATGAGATGCCCAAAATGAAAATAACAACAACCCCTTGAGCTTCTGCAAGGGGTGAATATATACTTGCGATTGCTTACAAAATATCTGAGTTCTAAGTTATCTCAGACTTAATATTCTCACCAACTTTTGAGATATTATTATCAGAAATTTATTACAGCATTGAATACAAAATGAAGGCGTCTTGATGTTCTGTCAGAAGATATTTGGCCTTTGAGAGCTGCTGAGTCGGTTGGGGACGCGCTGTTCAAAACGTGACTAGCTGTCATCGTTAGTGATGAATCACTTTTTGGATGCTTTTCAAACATTGATTCTTTTACACTCGTCTTCTGGTGACCTGAGCTGGCAGTGGCCGAATGTCTTGAAACTACCGTGGCAAAATTTGGAGCATGGCCTGCCACCAGTCCTCCTTAGGCATTTGGTGCCTCCGAATTTTAATTAGAGTCTCATCAAGCTCTGTATATCTGAAAAAACTAGGAGGAGTTTCAAATAGATGATTTACCTCATTTTCAATAAAAAATGAGCCTTCAAGCTTAGTGTACAAGCTCTGTCCTGTTGGAGGAACTGCTTCCTCAGAGGTACTGCTGGATGCAGTGATTTGATTTTCAATGTAAGCGGCCACCCTGTTTGCAAATTGATCACTGCTGATCAGTTTTCCTGAGCTGCTTAACAGGCTAGGCAGTCCTCTTGCTTGTAGCATTCCCATTCTGAGTTTATAATCTTCAACTTCAGTCTGTATCTCATAACTTCTTCTTTCTGCCGTCTGTACATAACCTCTGAGAGTTAGCACCTTTTTAGCCATGAGGATGGCCTCTGTTCTGTTGGTGATTCCAACAGCTGCTAGCTCCTCTTTGTCTTGCCTGTTCAAAAATTCTATCAATTGGCTAGCATACTCAGGTCTGTTTCCTAACACTGTCTTGGCCCTCTGGACATCTGCCTGGGCTTGTACGATTAAATCCATATGCTCATGCATTGTTTTAATGGATTTCCACTGTTTGATAACGGCTTGGGTAATTTTATTCCACAAGATTCTTTTGATTTCTGCCATAGTATTTTCCAGATTGAGCTCCTTCTCCAGGGCCTTTATTTTATCTTTTTGAGCCTTAATCTGTCTGCCCTGTTCTGCTACCATTATCTTTGATTGATCATATTTGGCATCTATCTCTGCCAGTTTTTCTTTTGCTTTCCTTATTTCATCTGCTTGTAGCTCCATTGCCTTGACAGCTTTGGTCAGTTCTTCTATACTGGGGTGGGCATCTGGAGCTGTTGCTGTACCTGCTGCTTCAGTTGTGGGGGCCACTGCTGCCCCAGAAGTTGTTGCTGTTTGTTGTTCCGTTGGAGGAGTTTGGAGTGTAGATCCTCCCTGTTTGTCTTGCAATGCTCCCTCCAGCTCTTTCTCTAGTTCTTGGATCCTTTGATCTTGCTGTAATAAGAGGTCGAGTTGTTCATTAACTTGCTTTTCCTTTTGCAATTCAGCTGTCTGAGGGTGTTCTGTAGGTAACAGCTTCAACCTCTTCTTCATGGCATTTAGATCATCATCCTTTTTTTTCATGAGGGCTTTTACCCCGGTTGGATCACTAGGGTCATGCCCTAGATCAACAATAATCTCCTCAAGAGATTTTATCCTATTGTCCTTGGCCTTAGAGGACAACCTCTCAAAATCTAGTTGAGTGTTTGTGTTCTTCAAAGATTCTTTCAGCTCATGAGCTAATGTGGCCTTCTCTACCAAAGTGGCATAGACCATCTCCCCAGTCTGCTTGTGGAGCTCAATTTGGTCCATAGGGTGTATGTCTTTAGCCAGGACCTCCACCCTTGTTTTGATGAAATCTGCAGTTGTCATTGGGTGCGGCCCCTTGGGTTTAAAATGGCTGAATATCATTTTTTCTTCTTTGAAGTCGTAAACCGACATCAACCTTTCCTGCTGGGCTGGAGTGGCATCTATAAACTGTTTGTAAACCTCAGCCCTCAATAACTCATTTGCTGCCTTGATTTGTTTGAAGGTAGCCTTAGCACCTTTAAGCTTCTGGCTTTGCTGAGAAGAGGATGACACCTCCAAGCCAAGCTGTAAATTCTGCTCCTGCTGAAAGGAGCTGGTCCCTGTATGTTGGCTGCCCTCCCTGTCCTTTGCTGTATCGTTCAAGACATCTTCAGTAATGTCTTCCACCTCTGGGGAATCTGCCCTTTGCCTTTTGGCTTCTGGCTGGTGGGAGGATCCACTGAGGGGAGTGGACTCTTCTCTTTGCCTTTTAGTACCCCTTTCTTCATGTGCTGGGGTCTGCAAAACTGAGGTATTTAGTGGCTCAATTTGAGGCGGTGGTGTTTGCAATAGGGGGGGTTCTGGCAGCCCATTTTGTGGCAGAATAGTTTGTTCTTATTGCTGCTCTGTTTGTTGTTCTGTTTGCTGTGACTGTTCCTTTGACTGTTCCTTTTTTGCTTCATCCTCTGCATCCATTTTTCCTTTTCCTTTATCTAAGCCTGGTGCTGCTGTTTGTGGCGCTGTCCTGGTAACTGAGGTCCCTTCTCCCACTGTTTGAGGCAGTCTGAAAGGTACCTGGAGCACATAGTCCAGGTCAATAGTCTTCTCAAGTTCTTTCATATTTTTAAGCATTCTCTCTTCTTCAGTTAAGCTCTCAACTAAAGTGTCCAGCTGCCATTCTTGTAAGTTGGCATATTTTTCTATGTGTGGGTAGTGGCAGTGTTTAATCCCTAGGAGTCTGTACTTAGTTCTCCTGGCAGTGATGAAACCTTGAGGGTCATAAGGGACCCATCGAAAACTGTATGACAATTTGTATTTGTCCTTGAGGATCAGGTCTGCAGATTCCCATCCTTCCTTCTTGTTCATGATGAAAGGACCCAACTCATTTTTGAAGTTAAGGTGTGCCTTTTTCTTGGAGCTGTGGAAATGGGTAAGGTCTGACTGAATCAATTGCCTGTAATACTCCAAGGCAAATAATCTCATAGGAACATACTTGGGTAGCCTATATGGACAAAGCTCACACCCATATACTCTGAACACAGTATGGTGTTCATATAGGTACCAATCACCTATTTTGTACTTCTTAGATAGCTGCAAAGCTTTCTTGATCTCATTAGATACTCTAGGTGGAGGGGACTTCATAAGCATGCAGGAGACGGGGTACACAAACTGGTCAACAAATTCACAATAGGTGTAGGGTGAATTTGTGATTTCATGATAGACTGAGGTCCAGAAAATGACAGATCTTCTCTCTCCTTTGTTATCCAGCCTTCTGATGTAGCATGGGAAAGCTTCAGAATGATAAAACATGAACAGGTGGTAGATGTAAGCTGAGTATCTGAAGACCCCCTGTCTGTCCAATTTGCTCAATTGATCATGAATCCTATTGGCTATGAACTTAGCAAAGTTATACTTTCGGGCAGGGGGTTTACGTGGGCTGTAAGCAGACAGCAATACGAGCATGGCTTGATCCACATGCTTACTGTTTTGGTAACCTAGCACATAGGCTATCATGTCCAGCAGCAGCATGCCTGATTCATTGAAATGTTCATGCAGATAAGGGGGTGGCCCTGTAGGCTGGCACTCAGTCCACATGTAGTTCCTGGTGACCTTCTGCAGCTCCTCACTGGTCATCTTATCACCAGCTTCCAGTAGATACCTCAAGGAGAATGGGACTAGCAACTCCGTTTGATCAAACTGTAACATCTTGTTGATGGAGTCAGCATTTATATAAAAAAGGATCCTCCCTGATGGAGTATTGACAGCTCTGTGCTCCAGATCATAATTTTGAGCACATAAGTGAATGATTTCAGGGAAAACATTCACAGCTGGGAGACAGTAATAGGGCAGGTTTGACTCCCATATTCCATCTGTACCAAGTCCAGCCTTATGGTCTTCCCTCAGTGTAGTGAAGGTCTTCAAGAAGTCCCTGCTTCCCTCAAAGTCATTGATGAGACAATCCTTGTCAATAAATGGCAAGGCCTCCAGTTCCTTATTGGTTTGATTTAGTGGAGTAACACTGAGGGAGGAGGATGCAGATGCTGCCATGATATAGTCTGAATGTGTGCAGGAAGAGGTAATAGTTTGATAAGTCTTTAAAGACTTAAGCAGCAGGTAAACTGTATTGAATGTGATGTCCTCTTCTAGTGTAAAATTGTAAGCAAGCTGGTAAAGTGCTGTAACTTCTCAGGGATGTGGATTGCCTAAGGGGATGTTTGCAGAGGTAGTGATAATTCTTTAGGAAGAGTGCAGGTAACCTGTACTTGGCAAAAGGGAACAATGCCGGGTACCTCGGGGGCAAATTTTGCAGTTTTAACCCGCGAACTGATTTCTCCAGTGTCAAATTGTGGCTAAGGGATGGGGCAGGTTGCTTGGGTTTCGTTTAGGTGCTCAGGTGGAGCTGAATTAAGTGATTTTACCAGTCTTTAATGGTGAATTCTACAGAAAATTTGAATTCACGGGCAAAGTGGAAGGAAATGGCGAAATACCTGGAAAATCGACTTGGAAGCTCGCGGGCCGGGTTGTGGAGACTTAGTGCCGTCGAATTCTGAACTTTGAATGGTCGGATTGTCGAATTTGATGGCTGAGTGAGAGGTTTCGCGGCAACTGTTGGCAACGGCTAGTTTCTCTTTCGCATGCAAATGAGCGAAAACAATTCATTTAGTCGTTTAAATCGTTAAATTTGGCGAAAGTGTGCATTTGGCGCTTTTCCGCCGATGACGTCAGCATGACGTCATGGTGGGGCCCAGGTACGGAGGTGACGTGGCTGCTGAGGTGTTCGCCAGGGTGGCAGGACACGGTGGCAGGCGGGTACATTGCCGGGTCTGCGTGGAGGGCCACGGGACGCTGGGGCGGGCGCCGGCGAGGTGACGTCAGGGTGACGTACAGATGACGTGGGGGGAGAGTTGTATTAGGGGTGGCGGTAAGCGGGTTCCCCGCACCACCTTTGGGCAAAGGCGGTAACGGGAAGGGGGGCTCCGAACAACCCCACCGCCTGCCACGCGTCCCCTGTACGGGATAGGCAAAACCACTTTCCCCGGACGCTAAAGGTCGGCAGGTCGGGGGGTGAAAATGACCGCCCACCTTTAGATCCGGGCGACGGAGATCTGACGGCTGGCGGGCCTTCCGACTGGTCGAGCATGTTGGGGAGGGGTCCCGCCAGCGCAATAAAATATTCAATTTAATTTTTGGGCGGATGACTATAGGCAAGTGGGTTTTTTCACAGTTTTTGGGTTTTTGGGGCTTTTCAGGGGTTTATATAGGAAAAAGGGGGTTTTTTGTGCATTTTCAGCAGAGAGACAGTAAGGGCTTGAGGGACAGGATTTCTGCTCATAACCAGAGGTCAGAGCACATCCAAGACAAGGTTGACCACAGTCCCAGGTGGACTGAAGTCTCCTTAGACCATTTACTTGGCTATAATGCCAAAAGGAGGATATGTAGATAATGCTGGGATTTATACACCTTGGTGTTAGTAATATTAGGGAAAAAGGTGATATAAGGGATTTATATAATAGGGTTAGTGTTAGTTATGGAGGAGGGGGTAAGTGGATGTGGAAACCATTGAGTTTATATGAAACAAACTTGGTTTTAAGAGTAGATCAAAATGAAAAGATCTTTAGACAGGAAATGTGGCTTCTTAAAGATTAAGAACCAGCATGAAACCTTAGTCTTTTCCATGAATCCCAGGCTAGTGGGGAATGTTAGAAATGAAATTGGAGGGGAGTGAGGGAAATTAGTCATGCTCCTTGCTGCAATTTGATGGAATTAACCACTTTGCACATTGATAGATTTTGCCTTGGCAAAACATCTTTTGACATATTTGCAATGGTGAAAATACCCTTTCTGCAACCACACTACCTACCCAGCTATTTTCCTAGCATTTTTTGTTTCTCCTTGGAGGGTGCATTTGAACTTGCAAACCCTTACTTGCCTTTTCTTTTCTTTGGCTTTTTCTTTATTCTTTACTATCTACTTCTGCCCTTATTTCTTCCAAGGTCCCAGATTAAGCTGTTGGGAACCTTTACTTCTCTACCTAAACTACTTGTCTGCCAAGATTAAGCAGTTTGGACAGACTTCTTTCTCTATTCTATTACTCAAAATTGAAACATGGCAATGATCCAGGTTAAACTGTTGAATCATCCACAAAATTGAAATAAGGTCCTCAATATTTGAAACAGATTACACACCTCTTGTTCTCTAGGAAATATGGGATCTTTGTAATATCAAAGCAGAGCATATTTGGACTTTCCTGGCCAATCATGAAATATGAAACCTATTAGTATAGGTATCCAACAGTGGCTCCACATGGGGATGGTTTTTCTTCTGAAAGACCAAGAACAGCAGGTCAGATTGCCTTGTTCTTTGACTGCCCATCCCAATCTTTGAAATTTGCTGCAAAAATGTGTCAAAATTGTGTGCTTCTTTCTTGGAAGACCTCTGATTCTACCTGCCTCTAGCTGGTTGGTGAATCACTTGGAAAACTGTATTTTACAATCTAAAACAGAAAACAATATGTACATCTGCATATATACAATGAATCCTTAGTTTCCATTCATGGGGAATAGTCAAAATAGTGCTTCAGCATCCTGCCATTGACAGGACCTTCATCCAAGTCAGTTTCAGTCAGACTTTTAAGGAAGTAAGTGTTGTTACCTTGTACTGCTTGGACAGCAAATGGTCCTCTCCATAAAGAGTCAAACTTTCCATGTTTTCCTTTCTCTTCTCTTCTTGCATCCCACTTTAAGACTTTGTCCCCCACATTGAAATCTTCTGCTTTGGTTCTTCTATCAAAGGCCCTTTTCAATTTCTCTTGTAATATCTGCACTCTGCTGAAAACTTGTTCTCTAGTTTGCTGTAAACAGATTATCTGATTGATCCTTCTTTGCATGTCATTTGGCTCTGCTTGGCTTTCTTGCAGAAGTTTCATAACCGGCACTCCTAGTGATGAAGGAAATCTGGCCTCTAATCCATAGACTAACTCATATGGGCTGATCCCAATTGATCTTTTAGTTGTTAGTCTATCTGCCCATAAAGCATTTACTAGTTTCTTATGCCAGTTCTTTTTGTTCTCTTCCAGCACTTTCTTTATGATATTTATTAGACTTTTGTTTGATGATTCAGCAAGGCCATTTCCTTGAGGATAGTAAGCAGTAGAATGGCCCAAAGTAATGTGAAATTTATGGCAGAAGTTCACCATTTTCTTGGATCTGAAGGCAGCAGCATTGTCTGTTATTATCTTGTCCGGACAGCCAAATCTAGCCAGTATATTGTTTTCCAAAAACTGAATGATTACTGAATCATTTGCTTGTCTGCATGGGGCAGCTTCAATCCACTTGGTGAAGTAATCTGTTGCTGTTAAAATCCATCTGTGCTGCCCTGAAGATGAGGGATGAATTTCCCCAATGAAATCCAAGCCCCATTGTTGGAAAGGTCTCTCTGTTGCAATGGGCTTCAAAGGAAGTGGCAGCAGCTGTCTTTTGCCTTCAAACAGTTGGCATTTGTGGCATGAGGCTGCAAATTTCTTAACATCAGAGAACATAGTGGGCCAGTAATAACCAGCCCTCAATATTTTGTCCACAGTGGACTTCCAGTACAAATGTCCACCACAGTCTCCAGCATGGAAGTCTTGCATGATATTGTTAGTTTCATTCTCTATTAGACAGTGCAGTAAAATACCTTCATGGTTTTTCCAAAGTAGATTTCCATCCATCACACAAAATCTAGATGTTTTCATTTTTAGGAACCTACACTTAGTTCTGGACAGTCCTGGGGGAGCACACAGGTTTTGTAACACATGACAGATATCAGAGTACCAAGGGGATTGTTCAAAGGCTACATTGATCTTTGGAGTCGCCAGCTCTGTTTCACTGTCCAGTTGGTTGATGTCTAAGGCTTGGAAATTTGCTTCTGTCATTAATTTGGCCAAACCTTGCCCTTTTATCAGCTTTGTGGGTTTTATTTCAATGTCAAATTCTAGTATATTGGCAATCCATTTTCCTCTCCTACCCTCTAAGTTTTCTTGGGTGAGAATGTCTTTGACAATAGGACTTGGTACGTAAGCTATAACATGGGAGTAAAGGATGTAAATCCTAAAGTCTTTAATAGCTTTGATCAAAGCATAGGCTTGTTTCTCCATTATTTGGTACTTTAAAGGGGCATCTCTAAGAGCTATGCTGAAAAAAGCAATGGGCTTCTCATTCCCTTGGTCATCTTTCTGTAATAAAACAGCAGCAATGGTATGCTGAGAGGCAAAAGAGAAAATGATAAAGTCTCTGTCAAACTGAGGATTGGTTAACACCGGGGTTCGAGTCAAGGCCAATTTTATACTTTCAAAGGCTTGTTTTGCTTCGACAGTCCATTTGACCTTTGAATCTTTCTTTAGCATATTGTTTAATAATCTGATTAATTCTGCTAAATTTGGGATGAATCTTCTTAAAAAGTTGATTTTCCCTAAGAATCCTTGCAATTCCTTGACATTCCTTGGATGAGGCATTTGTAGGATAGCTTGTATCCTATCTGGATCAATTCTTATGCCATCTTTTGAAATAATGTGTCCTAAAAGTTTCCCTTCTTCCAAGCCAAATAATGACTTCTTGGGGTTTAAGGAAATGCCATATTTCCTGCATGTTATGAAAATTTGTCTCAAATGTTTCAAGTGTTCTTGGTCTGATTTTGAAAAGGGTGTAAGATCATCTAGGTAAATGACCAAGAAGTCATGAATCTCTTTTGCAAAAGCAATGTCCATTGCTCTTTGAAACGTTGCCCCTGCATTTTTCAATCCAAATGGCATTTTCACATACTTGAAAGTTCCCCATGGGGTTGTAAATGCAGTTTTGTCTTGGTCATCAGGGTGTACTAGGATTTGATTGAAGCCTGAGAATCCATCAAGCAATGATATCCTTGAAGCCCCTACTACTCTTTGAAGGATGTGATCCATTTTGGGTAAAGGGTAGTTATCTTTGAGTGATACTTGATTCAAATTCCTTAAGTCTACACAAAGTCTAATCTCACCAGTTTTCTTTCTTGTAGGGACCAAATTTGAAATCCATTCCGAGAACCTGATTGGTGCTATGATACCAGCTTTGAACATTTTATGTAATTCTTTTTCAATGGAAGGAAGGAGCACAGGATTGATCCTTCTCAATTTCTGTTTGAATGGTTTTTGATTAGGCTTGAGGGGAATGGTGTGCTGGATGACAGAAGTATCATAGGACTTTAGATCCTCATAACCCCAAGCAAAAACATCTTGAAACTCTTTAAAGAGATCAATGTATTTGGGTTTTTGATCAGGGGGCAAAGCAGCAGATAGTTTTATTATTTTAGGCTTGTCAGTGGTACCAATGTTGCATTCTTCAATTGCTGCATCTAATGGCTGCATTTTTGGTTTCCTGGGGACATCATTTGAATCAAAAATGTCTTCTAATGGGGTAAGGCCTACTGGAAGGAAATTGTCCTTAAGTTGTATGATTTCAGCTTCAGCGCTGCTCATCTCTTCACAGTCAATTTGGTGAATTTGGTGAATGTTTTCATTGTTGAAAATAGTTGGACTTAGTAATTGTTTTGCTGTTCTAGGTGACATTGGGTGAGCAGACTGTTGAAACAGTATTTGTGATTGACTTGCTGACTCAAGTATTTGTGATTGACTTGCTGACTCAAGGTCAATATTTAATCCTGTGAACTCTTGTTGTAAGGTTAAAAAATTGTTTATTTGCATGTCATCCTCAAATACTTGCCATTCTTTGACATTGTTTGGAATAGAGGGTCTGTATTTGACCTCGGCTGTGAAACAGTTATTGGGTTCTAATGGAAATTTGAAGGTGCTGGCAAACGTTGCCAAGCTGTGTGCATGGAGATTGTGACCCCTTGAAATTTTTGTGATAACATACTCAGAGAAGGTCTCTAATATTTCAATTACAGCAGATCTGTAGGACCTCAATCTTTTGTCATTGGTGACAAAGTTTCCTTTCACTTGTTGAATTACTAGATCAGAGTCTCCCATGATGGAGAGTTTAGGAGCTTGTAATGACCTTGCTAGTTTGAGACCGAGCAACAGAGCTTCGTATTCTGCCATGTTGTTAGTGCATCTAAAATTCAATCTATAAGCCCTGCCTTCTGCATAATCTTTCTCTTTGTTATGTATCCACACTCCAGCTCCTGCTCCTAGCTTGTTAACTGAGCCATCAAATTCTAGGACCCACAGGATGTCTTGCTGAACAGGAGATTTAAAATTCTGTTCATGGGATGGCAATGTGAGCATGAGTTGGGGTTTCTTTTCCCATTTGTTTTCTAGGACAATTTCATCACTTTTTTGACAATCTTTGACAACTAGAGGAGGGTTAATGTGTATTGTTGGGCTGATTGATGTTTGGCAGGTGCTACTTGTCTGATCAATGTTTTGTTCTTGTGTGAGTGTTTCGGTCCTAATGTCATTGTTTGAGAGGTCTGCGCTGTCATTGAAGAGGATGAAGGAGTCTATGTCCGAATGAACAGCGTATATTGGAAAATTTTGAGGCTTCTCTTCACTGCTGACCATATACTTCATGAGTGTTTCCCTATAAAGTCTTTTTGGTTGCCCAAAGACAGAGATGGTTGCATATGACATATCTAATTGCAGGGAGCCTTGGAGCTTGGCTCCCCATGATCTTGATAACAGCATCCCATATTTGGGTGGGATATCAGCGACTACAACATCCATTAGAATGGTTTTGTTGGGGAATTGAACCAGGGACACACATAAATCTTTTATTAGGCCCAAACATTTGACCTGGCTAGAATCAAAGGAAAACAGGTCTTTGTATGGTCTTGTTATATCCAAGTTTAATCTTTCCATGACTGCTTTTGGCATCAGGTTATGAGAGGCACCTGAGTCAAACATTGCATTGTGCAGTATTTTATCATGTATATGCAAGCTGACGTAAAAAGGTAAAACCCCTGTGACTACTGATTTTCCATCTACCTCTGGGCCAAACAGTAATTCTGGAGTGTCATCTAGCACATTTACATCATCTTTGCTATTGGTGAGCTGTAGGGATTTCTTTATCTGTTGCTTGTATATGTCATGCTTGGCTAGCTCTGAGAGGGGAATTGCTATCTTTAACTTGCCAATCTCTGTACCTAGGTCAAAAGGTTTGTCAACTTGGGTTTTAGAGTCACGGATAGCAGTCTTTTCTTTGTTCACTAAATCTTCTTGTTGGATTTCATCTTGATTTTGAAACCTGCCCCTTATACTCATGTCTTGAGGGGTAATGTTTGGATTAGGGTGAGAGGACGAGGTTGCCATGGGCTGTTGTAGTGGGGACAGTAGTTCAGTAACCTCCTCAACCACTACTTCTTTTGTAGGCAAGTTTGTTTTGTCATTAGGTTCTGTGACTGAGGTTTCTTTAGATTGCTGTTTCTCCTTTATCTTTTCAGGCTGATTTACATTTACAGTCCTACTCCTTAGTTTGTATTGTTTATGGACTTCATAGACAGCAGTATCATATCCTTGTTTAAAGTCAAAGGATTCTCCTGTTTTAGTTTGGAATGTTTTGCTTTCATCCTCCTCATGGTCTTCTTGTGTTAAGAAAACATGGCTTTTACCATCCAGACCCATTAAGTTGATTTCAGGGTCTTCATTGAGCTGATTATCTGTGGAAGTTTCTGCATAGTTTTCTTGAAAAGGGGGTCTAATATCTTGGTCAGCACTTGTCTTTCCTATGTTTGGGTTCTGAGTTCTCCTAAAATTCGGGTTTCTAGGAGGGTTGCTTTGTGAGGCCTCCCATGATGATTTTCTTTCAACTGATTCCACTCTTTCACCCAATCTCTTCATGCTGTTTAGTATTGCATCCAGCTTTTGATCAAAACCTGAGGGTTCTTCTCTGAAGCCAGTCTTCTTTTCCAACTTTGCCCTGTTTCTTTTGGCAATTAGGTTAGCCTCTACAGTGACTGCAACCCTTTGAGCTTCTGCGAGGGTTGGAGGATCTCTTTCTTTCAATTGATAGGCCATATCAGAATCAAAACCGTCAGGGAAGTTATACAGGGCCAAATCAGGAGGGGGCCTTAAGTTCTGGGGAATAGCATTATATACATTGTTAAACCTAGCACAATATTCCAAAACTGTTTCTTGGGGACCTCTTTTAATAGTGTTATATTCACCAAGTATGTGGAGAGGATCTTTCTTTTTCTCCCATCTCTCAGTAAAAACTTCGTAAAGCTGATCAGGTGTTGCAATGGAGTTTGCATTGAGGGATCTGAACCAAGTTCTAACATCCCCAGTTAAGCTTTGAACAAAAATTCTCATCCTGACACTGTTATCATCTATTTCATAGGTCTCAAAGTGGTCTTGCATCTTCTTAGCATGCTGGACAGCTGTCAAAGGGCCATGGGAGTCAAAAAATGAGATTTTGGTTTGGTAATCTTGGGGTAGAGCTGGAGCATTAGCTGGTATCTGCAGAGGTGCATACCTGTTAGCCATGTTTATGGGATTTACAGGGTTGACAGGAATAAATGGGACAACAGGGATTACAGGTGTGACAGGGTTAATGGTATGAGTAACAAGCGGGGAACTGGTTGAAAGAGTATGTGCAGATGGTGAAGATGGGAGAGGAGGGCTTTGAGGTGTTGATGATGAACTAGGGGAACTAGGGGTGGACCGGAAAAGAACTTTGCAAGGAGTAGGAATAAGGATAGGTCGATCTGAACTTATATCTGAATCAGCAGGCTTCTCCTGCTTTTGCTGTCTCCTTATGTTCTTTGGAATGATATTTGGATTATCAACAATGATAGGTTGATTAGGGTCAGGGTTTGCCCTAGTGTGCCTTGGGTTTCTTTTGGGAGCCAGCTTCTAATTTCTTTTGAATTTGTACAAGAAGTTTATATATATGCAAGGACTGGATGAAAATTTTGGAATGGCTATATATGTTTCAAAGCTAGGATGAAGATTCCCTAATCAGCTCTTCCCTAAAGCTGTTCCTGTGGCACAGAAACAGTCCTAAGGCCTCTTGGCTAGTTTCGGGCTTGATGGTAGCTTCGGAAGATAGATAGTAATTGAAAAATCTTTATGAAGTCCCCAGTGGAGTCGCCAATTATGTTATCACCCAGGTTGTTCCCTATGACTCCCAAGGGAATACGGCCGGGGTAACCACTAACCAATCTTTTGATCACTGTTTCTAGCCAAACTGTGATCAGAGAGGGCTCTCTCTTTATGATTTGTATCTGTTTATGATAGGGTTTTAGGCTAGCTATTATGCACAGGTTTTGTTTATGTTTTGGTTGAAGAGTTTCTTTTAGGTCTTATGATGTAGTATTCAAAGAGTCAAATATCATTGGGCAATGGAGTCTATGGCTGTATAGGTGTCTAGAAACCTTGAGGTGAACTGGTGAAACTTACAGGGCCATTTGGATACTTCATACAACAAAATTTTTGATTTATAACACGAACAGGTGAAAAAACCAGTGAAAGCAATTAAGAATTTTCACTAAAGTATTCGAGTATTTCCACCAAACTAGGTATGAGAAACAGATAGATGCCTCAGGAGCAAAACTTGAATCCCTGGGGATGTCTATCACTGTAGAAGATATAGTTTTAAAGTGCAGCAATTAAGAATTACACTTCATTCACTGTATCTGAAGAAAACATGGATAATAGCTCAGATTGAGTTCAGGGTAATCAGTGATTAAATCCTGGAACTATTCTTCTACTTTGCTATTAAGTGTAAAACATTTAAACAATGAAAGAGAACAAAAGACTCGAAAACATGTAACACAGAGATTTAAGAAAGACTTATTGTTTTATGAAACACTCTGGAATCCTGCAACATTCACCATTCATCACAATGCATCAAGGTACGCCAAGCTTCGGAAATTCCATTCACCCTTTGTATTATTTCTCTGAGAATTTTACAGCAAATGAGAAGCCCAAAATGAAAATAACAACAACCCCTTGAGCTTCTGCAAGGGGTGAATATATACTTGCGATTGCTTACAAAATATCTGAGTTCTAAGTTATCTCAGACTTAATATTCTCACCAACTTTTGAGATATTATTATCAGAAATTTATTACAGCATTGAATACAAAATGAAGGCGTCTTGATGTTCTGTCAGAAGATATTTGGCCTTTGAGAGCTGCTGAGTCGGTTGGGGACGCGCTGTTCAAAACGTGACTAGCTGTCATCGTTAGTGATGAATCACTTTTTGGATGCTTTTCAAACATTGATTCTTTTACACTCGTCTTCTGGTGACCTGAGCTGGCAGTGGCCGAATGTCTTGAAACTACCGTGGCAAAATTTGGAGCATGGCCTGCCACCAGTCCTCCTTAGGCATTTGGTGCCTCCGAATTTTAATTAGAGTCTCATCAAGCTCTGTATATCTGAAAAAACTAGGAGGAGTTTCAAATAGATGATTTACCTCATTTTCAATAAAAAATGAGCCTTCAAGCTTAGTGTACAAGCTCTGTCCTGTTGGAGGAACTGTTTCCTCAGAGGTACTGCTGGATGCAGTGATTTGATTTTCAATGTAAGCGGCCACCCTGTTTGCAAATTGATCACTGCTGATCAGTTTTCCTGAGCTGCTCAACAGGCTAGGCAGTCCTCTTGCTTGTAGCATTCCCATTCTGAGTTTATAATCTTCAACTTCAGTCTGTATCTCATAACTTCTTCTTTCTGCCGTCTGTACATAACCTCTGAGAGTTAGCACCTTTTTAGCCATGAGGATGGCCTCTGTTCTGTTGGTGATTCCAACAGCTGCTAGCTCCTCTTTGTCTTGCCTGTTCAAAAATTCTATCAATTGGCTAGCATACTCAGGTCTGTTTCCTAACACTGTCTTGGCCCTCTGGACATCTGCCTGGGCTTGTACGATTAAATCCATATGCTCATGCATTGTTTTAATGGATTTCCACTGTTTGATAACGGCTTGGGTAATTTTATTCCACAAGATTCTTTTGATTTCTGCCATAGTATTTTCCAGATTGAGCTCCTTCTCCAGGGCCTTTATTTTATCTTTTTGAGCCTTAATCTGTCTGCCCTGTTCTGCTACCATTATCTTTGATTGATCATATTTGGCATCTATCTCTGCCAGTTTTTCTTTTGCTTTCCTTATTTCATCCGCTTGTAGCTCCATTGCCTTGATAGCTTTGGTCAGTTCTTCTATACTGGGGTGGGCATCTGGAGCTGTTGCTGTACCTGCTGCTTCAGTTGTGGGGGCCACTGCTGCCCCAGAAGTTGTTGCTGTTTGTTGTTTCGTTGGAGGAGTTTGGAGTGTAGATCCTCCCTGTTTGTCTTGCAATGCTCCCTCCAGCTCTTTCTCTAGTTCTTGGATCCTTTGATCTTGCTGTAATAAGAGGTCGAGTTGTTCATTAACTTGCTTTTCCTTTTGCAATTCAGCTGTCTGAGGGTGTTCTGTAGGTAACAGCTTCAACCTCTTCTTCATGGCATTTAGATCATCATCCTTTTTTTTCATGAGGGCTTTTACCCCGGTTGGATCACTAGGGTCATGCCCTAGATCAACAATAATCTCCTCAAGAGATTTTATCCTATTGTCCTTGGCCTTAGAGGACAACCTCTCAAAATCTAGTTGAGTGTTTGTGTTCTTCAAAGATTCTTTCAGCTCATGAGCTAATGTGGCCTTCTCTACCAAAGTGGCATAGACCATCTCCCCAGTCTGCTTGTGGAGCTCAATTTGGTCCATAGGGTGTATGTCTTTAGCCAGGACCTCCACCCTTGTTTTGATGAAATCTGTAGTTGTCATTGGGTGCGGCCCCTTGGGTTTAAAATGGCTGAATATCATTTTTTCTTCTTTGAAGTCGTAAACCGACATCAACCTTTCCTGCTGGGCTGGAGTGGCATCTATAAACTGTTTGTAAACCTCAGCCCTCAATAACTCATTTGCTGCCTTGATTTGTTTGAAGGTAGCCTTAGCACCTTTAAGCTTCTGGCTTTACTGAGAAGAGGATGACACCTCCAAGCCAAGCTGTAAATTCTGCTCCTGCTGAAAGGAGCTGGTCCCTGTATGTTGGCTGCCCTCCCTGTCCTTTGCTGTATCGTTCAAGACATCTTCAGTAATGTCTTCCACCTCTGGGGAATCTGCCCTTTGCCTTTTGGCTTCTGGCTGGTGGGAGGATCCATTGAGGGGAGTGGACTCTTCTCTTTGCCTTTTAGTACCCCTTTCTTCATGTGCTGGGGTCTGCAAAACTGAGGTATTTAGTGGCTCAATTTGAGGCGGTGGTGTTTGCAATAGGGGGGGTTCTGGCAGCCCAGTTTGTGGCAGAATAGTTTGTTCTTGTTGCTGCTCTGTTTGTTGTTCTGTTTGCTGTGACTGTTCCTTTGACTGTTCCTTTTTTGCTTCATCCTCTGCATCCATTTTTCCTTTTCCTTTATCTAAGCCTGGTGCTGCTGTTTGTGGCACTGTCCTGGTAACTGAGGTCCCTTCTCCCACTGTTTGAGGCAGTCTGAAAGGTACCTGGAGCACATAGTCCAGGTCAATAGTCTTCTCAAGTTCTTTCATATTTTTAAGCATTCTCTCTTCTTCAGTTAAGCTCTCAACTAAAGTGTCCAGCTGCCATTCTTGTAAGTTGGCATATTTTTCTATGTGTGGGTAGTGGCAGTGTTTAATCCCTAGGAGTCTGTACTTAGTTCTCCTGGCAGTGATGAAACCTTGAGGGTCATAAGGGACCCATCGAAAACTGTATGACAATTTGTATTTGTCCTTGAGGATCAGGTCTGCAGATTCCCATCCTTCCTTCTTGTTCATGATGAAAGGACCCAACTCATTTTTGAAGTTAAGGTGTGCCTTTTTCTTGGAGCTGTGGAAATGGGTAAGGTCTGACTGAATCAATTGCCTGTAATACTCCAAGGCAAATAATCTCATAGGAACATACTTGGGTAGCCTATATGGACAGAGCTCACACCCATATACTCTGAACACAGTATGGTGTTCATATAGGTACCAATCACCTATTTTGTACTTCTTAGATAGCTGCAAAGCTTTCTTGATCTCATTAGATACTCTAGGTGGAGGGGACTTCATAAGCATGCAGGAGACGGGGTACACAAACTGGTCAACAAATTCACAATAGGTGTAGGGTGAATTTGTGATTTCATGATAGACTGGGGTCCAGAAAATGACAGATCTTCTCTCTCCTTTGTTATCCAGCCTTCTGATGTAGCATGGGAAAGCTTCAGAATGATAAAACATGAACAGGTGGTAGATGTAAGCTGAGTATCTGAAGACCCCCTGTCTGTCCAATTTGCTCAATTGATCATGAATCCTATTAGCTATGAACTTAGCAAAGTTATACTTTCGGGTAGGGGGTTTACGTGGGCTATAAGCAGACAGCAATACGAGCATGGCTTGATCCACATGCTTACTGTTTTGGTAACCTAGCACATAGGCTATCATGTCCAGCAGCAGCCTGCCTGAGTCATTGAAATGTTCATGCAGATAAGGGGGTGGCCCTGTAGGTTGGCACTCAGTCCACATGTAGTTCCTGGTGACCTTCTGCAGCTCCTCACTGGTCATCTTATCACCAGCTTCCAGTAGATACCTCAAGGAGAATGGGACTAGCAACTCCGTTTGATCAAACTGTAACATCTTGTTGATGGAGTCAGCATTTATATAAAAAAGGATCCTCCCTGATGGAGTATTGACAGCTCTGTGCTCCAGATCATAATTTTGAGCACATAAGTGAATGATTTCAGGGAAAACATTCACAGCTGGGAGACAGTAATAGGGCAGGTTTGACTCCCATATTCCATCTGTACCAAGTCCAGCCTTATGGTCTTCCCTCAGTGTAGTGAAGGTCTTCAAGAAGTCCCTGCTTCCCTCAAAGTCATTGATGAGACAATCCTTGTCAATAAATGGCAAGGCCTCCAGTTCCTTATTGGTTTGATTTAGTGGAGTAACACTAAGGGAGGAGGATGCAGATGCTGCCATGATATAGTCTGAATGTATGCAGGAAGAGGTAATAGTTTGATAAGTCTTTAAAGACTTAAGCAGCAGGTAAACTGTATTGAATGTGATGTCCTCTTCTAGTGTAAAATTGTAAGCAAGCTGGTAAAGTGCTGTAACTTCTCAGGGATGTGGATTGCCTAAGGGGATGTTTGCAGAGGTAGTGATAATTCTTTAGGAAGAGTGCAGGTAACCTGTACTTGGCAAAAGGGAACAATGCCGGGTACCTCGGGGGCAAATTTTGCAGTTTTAACCCGCGAACTGATTTCTCCAGTGTCAAATTGTGGCTAAGGGATGGGGCAGGTTGCTTGGGTTTGGTTTAGGTGCTCATGTGGAGCTGAATTAAGTGATTTTACCAGTCTTTAATGGTGAATTCTACAGAAAATTGGAATTCACGGGCAAAGTGGAAGGAAATGGCGAAATACCTGGAAAATCGACTTGGAAGCTCGCGGGCCGGGTTGTGGAGACTTAGTGCCGTCGAATTCTGAACTTTGAATGGTCGGATTGTCGAATTTGATGGCTGAGTGAGAGGTTTCGCGGCAACTATTGGCAACGGCTAGTTTCTCTTTCGCATGCAAATGAGCGAAAACAATTCATTTAGTCGTTTAAATCGTTAAATTTGGCGAAAGTGTGCATTTGGCGCTTTTCCGCCGATGACGTCATGGTGGGGCCCAGGTACGGAGGTGACGTGGCTGCTGAGGTGTTCGCCAGGGTGGCAGGACACGGTGGCGGGCGGGTACAGTGGCGGGTCTGCGTGGAGGGCCACGGGACGCTGGGGCGGGCGCCGGCGAGGTGACGTCAGGGTGACGTACAGATGACGTGGGGGGAGAGTGGTATTAGGGGTGGCGGTAAGCGGGTTCCCCGCACCACCTTTGGGCAAAGGCGGTAACGGGAAGGGGGGCTCCGAACAACCCCACCGCCTGCCACGCGTCCCCTGTACGAGATAGGCAAAACCACTTTCCCCGGACGCTAAAGGTCGGCAGGTCGGGGGGTGAAAATGACCGCCCACCTTTAGATCCGGGCGACGGAGATCTGACGACTGGCGGGCCTTCCGACTGGTCGAGCATGTTGGGGAGGGGTCCCGCCAGCGCAATAAAATATTCAATTTAATTTTTGGGCGGATGACTATAGGCAAGTGGGTTTTTTTCACAGTTTTTGGGTTTTTGGGGCTTTTCAGGGGTTTATATAGGAAAAAGGGGGTTTTTTTTGCATTTTCAGCAGAGAGACAGTAAGGGCTTGAGGGACAAGATTTCTGCTCATAACCAGAGGTCAGTGCACATCCAAGACAAGGTTGACCACAGTCCTGGGTGGACTGAAGTCTCCTTAGACCATTTACTTGGCTATAATGCCAAAAGGAGGATATGTAGATAATGCTGGGATTTATACACCTTGGTGTTAGTAATATTAGGGAAAAAGGTGATATAAGGGATTTATATAATAGGGTTAGTGTTAGTTATGGAGGAGGGGGTAAGTGGATGTGGAAACCATTGAGTTTATATGAAACAAACTTGGTTTTAAGAGTAGATCAAAATGAAAAGATCTTTAGACAGGAAATGTGGCTTCTTAAAGATTAAGAACCAGCATGAAACCTTAGTCTTTTCCATGAATCCCAGGCTAGTGGGGAATGTTAGAAATGAAATTGGAGGGGAGTGAGGGAAATTAGTCATGCTCCTTGCTGCAATTTGATGGAATTAACCACTTTGCACATTGATAGATTTTGCCTTGGCAAAACATCTTCTGACATATTTGCAATGGTGAAAATACCCTTTCTGCAACCACACTACCTACCCAGCTATTTTCCTAGCATTTTTTGTTTCTCCTTGGAGGGTGCATTTGAACTTGCAAACCCTTACTTGCCTTTTCTTTTCTTTGGCTTTTTCTTTATTCTTTACTATCTACTTCTGCCCTTATTTCTTCCAAGGTCCCAGATTAAGCTATTGGGAACCTTTACTTCTCTACCTAAACTACTTGTCTGCCAAGATTAAGCAGTTTGGACAGACTTCTTTCTCTATTCTATTACTCAAAATTGAAACATGGCAATGATCCAGGTTAAACTGTTGAATCATCCACAAAATTGAAATAAGGTCCTCAATATTTGAAACAGATTACACACCTCTTGTTCTCTAGGAAATATGGGATCTTTGTAATATCAAAGCAGAGCATATTTGGACTTTCCTGGCCAATCATGAAATATGAAACCTATTAGTATAGGTATCCAACAGATCCCATGGAGGGACCACGCTATAGAGAACTAGTCCAAGATTACAAAAGCGATGACAATCTGGACCATATTTACAAAATAACGGCGCGAGACCAAGATTGGGTGAGTCTGACAACGGATTGACGCATTGCATGGGATCGTGAAAGCTTCTGCACGTCATACTCGGATGAAGAATTAGAGCATTGACAGAACCAGTTGCATGAAGTATCGATGCTGCATTGTAGTATGATGACCAAATCACTGTGATGTGTGTCATCCGAGGTCAGGAATCTACCTCACTATGAAGTACCGAAGAAACATCACTTTGAGGCCTTGGACGGGGTATTGCGCACTACACCTGCAAGATGGCTGGGTACACACAAGGGTAGTTTTAGTGATTGGCACAACTATAGGAGGATGATGAGAATACGTTTTGGGCAGCCAAAGGAGCAAATGGAAGATAACTATGATGGGCGAGATGTCCTGCGTGATCACTTGGCTAAATGGAATAAGGCTTATGGCGTGGAGCTGCAACCTGAATGGGTGCATTTGTTTTGAAATACCCTGGGCATCATACCAATGAATTGGTACTTGGAAACCGAGCTCTGTCATGGCATAGAAGAATGGGACATCTTGTGCCGGGTATTTTTAATGATGTTTAGCTTTGAGGATGGGTTGACTGTATTGACGCGACGCTACAAGAGGTTAAAGCAGGGATCTTTAGGATACCACAACATCCTTTGGACCTGATCCAACCTGATTGGACTACCCACTTAAGTCATGCACTAGAATTTAATAAAACCAGGTCATAGCAAGGTTCAAGTTCTGTAGATAGAGGATCCTGACATAACCGCACTATTAAAAACCAGGTAGGTTAACATTGGCATAGAGGCGGAACCAAAATTTGAAAAAATTGGGACTATTGGTATGATGCGATAGAAGACAAGGTCGTTGAGCTCCTCCGTGAATATCAGGATTTGTTCCCCAAATACTTCTCTGATCTAAAAGAGATAATAGGAGAACTAGTTGTCATGAAGATCTCCCTAAAACCAGATGCAAAGCCTATAAAACAAAGACCTTGTCACCTTAATCGTAAGTATAAGGAAAGGGGTTGTGCTGAGTTGGATAAGGTGCTCGTGGTAGGAATTATTGAAGTAGTAGAAGAGTTCGTTTGGGTAAGCATAATACTGTTTTAGGAAAAGAAACAGAAAGAAGAAATAAGGATATGTGTGGATCTCCAGAAGTTGAATGATGCTTGTGTGCATGACCCCTTCCCGACCCTATTCACTAATGAAGTCGTGGATAATGTAGGTGGCCAAGAATCATACTCTTTCACTGATGGGTTCTATGGGTATCATCAGATCAAAATCAGGCCTCAGGATAGAAGCAAGATGAAATTTGTGATGGAATGCAAATGTTTTTAGTATAGTGTAATGCCCTTTGGGCTGAAGAATGGGACAACCATCTTTTCGTGTATAGTCATTGTGGCATTCAAAGACTTCATTCATAAGTTCCTCAAAGTGTACTTTGACGATTAGATAGTCTTTGGATTGGTCAAGCATCACGTGGAAAGTTTGCGCTTAATGTTAGATGCATATCGAAGGTACCAGATCATGTTCAATCTAAAGAAGTGTCTGTTTTGTGTCCACTTTGGGATCATACTAGGGCATGTGGTGTGGAGACAGGGATTGATGGTAGACGCCATGAAGATCACAGTGATAATTAACTTGGAGGTACTAAGGAATGTGAAACTGTTGCGCGCGACCCTGGAGCATACTGAATACTATAGGAGGTTCATCAAGAGATATGCCTAGATCACTTTTCCCATGGAGAAGTTTTTGAAAAAGGTTGCTACGTTCTATTGGAGTGATGAATGCCAGAAGAGCTTGGACATGCTAAAATAGAAAATGGTCACCACATTGATCCTAGTCTTTTCGGACTGGAAGAAGTAATTTAATGTGCACATGGATGCCTCATGTATCACACTGGGGGCCGTGATGACACAGGCGGGTGAGGGGGAATTGAACCATCCTATAGCATTTGCGATCAAGAAGCTATCGAAGGCTGAGGAGAACTATTCCACTATAGAGTACGAAGGACTAGCCATGGTATACGCGGTCCAAAAATTCAGGCTCTACTTACTGGGTGGACATTTTTAGATGTATACGGTTCATCCTGCATTAAAATACTGGGTTAATGAGACTGTGTTGGGGGGGGCATTTGCAGGTGGTTGTTATTATTTTAAGAGCATGATTTGAAGTTCTTGTGAAGCTTGGACGATTGAACATGGGACCAGATCATCTGTCGTCCATCGAAATGGGATAGGAGCCCACTAATTTGGATGAAGGACTAGATGATGTGTAGCTCTTTGTGATACGCATCGCTAAAAGTCACTTTGAGGATATCATGCAATTCTTGACAAGAGGGACTGCTCCAGATTGGTGTACAAGCCAACGGAAGGAGTTAGTAGTGCACACAACATACTTTTCCATCATTGTAGGACATCTATACAAAATGGGGTCTAAAGAAATATTGTGACGCTATGTACCTGACTTTGAGTGGAGCAGCATCCTCGCAAAGGCTCATGGAAGAGCTACAGGAGGACATTATGTAGGAAAAGCGACAACACAGAAGGTCCTGCGTGCTGGATTGTGGTGGCCAAATTTGCATAAGGACAGGAAAGCATATTATAGGGCCTATGATGCATGTAAGAGGACTGGTAGGCCATTGCGAACGGATGACCTTCCATTGACACTACAGGTGACATTACAACCACTCGAGAAATGGGCAATTGACTTTGTGGGACCAATTCAGCCTCCGGGGAAGAAAACAGGTGCGCGATACATCATCATCATGATAAAGTACTTGACCAGGTGGGCAGATGTGTAGCCTGTGAAGGACTGTACTGATGTGATAGTAGAAAAGTTTCTTTTTAAATACGTATTGAAAAGATTTGGCTATCGAAAGATATTGATGAGCGATCATGGTACACACTTCCTTAATGAAACAATCAACGCGTTGACAGAAGAATTTTAGGTGTATCATTAGAAGAGCATGCCTTATCACTCGTAGGCTAATGGGATGGTGGAAGCATTCAATAAAATACCAGATAATGCACTGAAAAAGGTCTACAATGCTCAGAGAAGTGACAGGGGTATGCACATACCAACGGTGCTATGTGCCTATAGAACGACTTGCAAGAAGTTGAATGGGAAAATTCCTTTCAGACTTTTGTATGGCATAGAAGCTATGATGCCAATCGAATACATTATACCTAGTCTATACATAGCAGCACTCACAAGAATGGTGGACCATAGAGCCTTGGAAGAGAGCCTTGTACAGCTAGCAGAGCTTGAAGAGGACCGATTTCTAGCTGGATTTCATCAACAAGTTCGAAAGGAGCGTGAAAAAGCATGGCATTATGACACATTAAACTATGCATCTTCTAGGTAAATGATCTGGTTTTACTGTATGATACCAAGTTTGATAAATTTCCTGGAAAATTTAGGATGAACTAGCTGGGGCACTATGTCACTAAAGAGATTACTGATAGTGGAGCAGTTCAGTTGGTTAATTTAAATGGGGAGCCCTTCCCAGGAAAAGTGAATGGTATCTAATTGAAGCCATACATTGGTGATCCAGCTAGGTGGTTATATGAAGGAAGCACAGTATTAGTGCTCTAGGAAGCTGAAAGGAGGTGCAGGACTATAAAATACACTACCCCTGTCAGGGAACTATGTAGAATGAGGAGATACCATAGAGGCCACACGAGCGCATAGGTGACTGCGCTACTTGGGATAGAACCATGCAGGTCAATGAAAAGGTGACCGTTAAAGCCATTGTTCATGATTTGTGACGAAAAATGGCCAAATGGAGTAGGGGTTGGAATTTAAGTCAAAATCTATGGGTGAGATCCTTGGAAATCTACCGCAAATCTAGCATTAATGAACCGAATTTGGGGGGAATGCTCCTATTTGAATTCAAAATGGTCTATAAATTACATGTGGCTTCCTAACAAAGAGCACTTGGCATTTTGAGGATTGAGTTTTTAAGCTCTCAGATGTGTATGAACTGTGAATTCTTTGAAGCTCTGATAGCAAGTTCGGCGTTACAGAAATTACCAAAGCAGACCCAAGAACTGTTCGATAGCGTCATGTCGACAATGATAGAAACCATACATATTGGGTAAGCAGTGACAACCAAAGAGGTTGTGCTAGAGGTTTCTATGGAAGCAGAGGGAACTGCTACAGAGGTTGCAGAGATACCGAAGTCACCATGGTCACCTAGACCAAGGCCTACCCAGACCCAGGAAGGTGTGAAAGGTAAGAAAGGAAAACAGGCCATGACACCACCAGTGTTCGTGTCACCTAGGAGAAACCCACTGAAGGACAAGCCCACTGCTCGGAAAATGGGAAAAGCCATTAACGTAGAACTGGAGGAGGAAGAAATTAGTGATATCCCAATGGATGACGAGGATTTTGGGATTGACACGAAGGATATTGAAGTTGAGGGTTCTGACCTCATTACTAAATTGCCTGAGTACATCCCTCCATGTAGGGGAAAGGCCAAGGTGCCTAAGGAAATTGATGAGAGAAAGGTAACCTTTTACAAAAATCTCCTTCTAGACAAGAATATTTTTGAAGGACCGTGCTTGGTGCAAATTCCAATGTTGAAATTGAAGGATTGGGACTTAGCTGATACCAAGCAATTCTCTCACTTGGCGACAGACTAGCTGATGCACTGCATACTTCATAAGACCATCGAGGTGACCTCGTTGGAACCACGGAAGTGGCTCAAAGGAGTGGATAAGGTAGGCCTTCCCAACATGCTATGGGTGTCGCACTACAATCGTAGACCCATTACCTTGTTGGTAATCAAGTAGCTGTTGTGCTTCGTACATGATGGGTGCCTGTGGATGTAGGAGCCAATACCCATCACTGATAGACTAATCCATATGATCATGAGGTTTCCATATCCAGGGGAGAATTCAGCTATGATGTTTGGTGGAAAGGTGGGCGAACTGGCCCTCGCGGAGGCCATGAAGAAGAAGTTCATACTAGTAAAGAAGTCACACAACTATGAAATTACAAGTATTTTCGACCCTGCAGTCAAAGTGGCCACACAAATATTGGCAGGGAAGGTCATGTGAAAGTGCCGCTCCGATAAAGTACCGACGCTTGTTGTAGCCCTAGCAGCCCAATGCATGGATGGGGTTTAGTTTAATTGGGCATCTTACCTCTACGGTGAGTTCCTTGCAAACTGCCATGAGGCGCAAGATCTCAACACGACCTTCCACTATGCATGGCTTTTGTTGTCCATCATGTTGGTAGCCTGGGAGCTACACGAAGACAACCAATTTCCCTTGGTCGCACTGGACCTACTTGAGGCCGCGAATTATGCTTCACTATGGGTGACTAAGGATCCTCAGAGGATCAAGGAAAGCAAGATCTTTTGGATCTTGATGGAGATGAACATGCACATGGCCATCAACCACAAGCCGCAGTTGTCACCTACTGTCTTTTATAAATTGCAGTCGTACATAGAGTTTAAGTCCAATTTCAACCATGTAACCATAAGGGCACGAAAGGACCATGAGAAGAAGTGGCATGACTTGCCCTAATTAGCAATAGATGATGCAATTCAAGTGGTTATAATAGCTAGATGGAAGAATTGCCCACTACCTTAGAATTAGCTATGGATCCAGTAATATAGCCACACAGCAGAAGAAGGATGAAGCCAAGCTCAAGATGGAGCATCTGTATAAGAAAACGAGGAAGGAGGCTGAGGATAAGGCTAGGGCAGACCGCACTGCCACACAGGAGATAGGTGGACAAATAGGAGGAGAGGAGCATGGCTCCGACAAAAAGAAGTCACCCTCCCCATAAGAAGTGGAAGAAGATGACAATCCAACAGAACAAGGAGGAATAGACCTACAGACACCTCCATTTCATATCAAGCGTCTAAGAGGACAAGAAAAAGTATGACCGCGGAGGAAGACCAAGGCTAGCAAGACGTCCATGGACCCAATCACCCTAATAGACACGGATCTGAATGACATTGGGGATATAGTACGAGATGCCACCATAGAACTATTGTAATAGTTTGAAGAGTAGTAGAAGCAGGCGTTGGGGGCCATTCAAGCGAATATGTGAGAGTTGCAGATTCGGGAAACACAAACTAGCATGGCACCCACTATTTTGGCCATTGGTACTTCAGAAGCCGCTGGGAAGTTGTGTGAAAAGGACTCCCAAGCCATAATTCTACTGGATGGAGGACTGATGATAGAGACCAAAGACAACAGCCCTGCTGTCAGTGCACTGAAGGGAGTAGGGCTAAACTTGGCAACAGTTCCTAGTGAGGCGCTCCACCAGCTAGAGGATGGGGTGATCGTAGAGCTGAGGGCTCGCGAACATCGCACTTTGTAGGTGATCAATGAAAATACCATTAAAAATGCTTAGATGGCTGTAGAACAAGATTTTACCATCACCATGGAAAATGATGTGACTAATAAGAACAAGCGCATAGTCTAGGTCGTGGAGGAAGCATGGAGAATGGTCCCAGAGTTGACCATTCTTGCGGATGAGAAGGTAGATGTGCACATTCACAAAATTGCTACAAAGGTGTGTGACGCCCACACAAAATTGGAAAAGGTTCAGTTGGAGCTAAACCTCCAAATTGCAGAATTACAGTTGAGGGCCCAGCCTTCAAGTCCACTGGAAGTCAAGTAGCAGTGCACGTTTGCTATCACAAAGGCAATACAAGCAGTTGAAAGTGCAGTGGCAGACTACACAATGAATTTTGAACAGTGATTTGAAGTACTAACTGGCCTACAAGAAGACCCTGCTGGGAAGAGGCTAGAAACATAGGTGTGAGAGCTACAACATTGCTACAACGAAGTAAAAGGGATAGTGTGTACTATTTCCCTCACACAGATACTCGCAAAGCTGTGGGAGGCCAAGGCATTGAAGGAGCTAGTAGATGCAGCTCAGCACAAAGAGGCAGTGTTGAAGGCACGCTTGAAGCCTTGATTGGACAAGCCCTACTTGATCACAACCTCCATTGAAGGCAAGCTAGCTAGTCTGCTAGAGACTCAGCAAAAGCTGCAGGCTGACACTACAGGGTCAACAATAGAGTAATTAATAGAAGAAATAAAGCTGGTGGGCATGTAGTGCACCACTGAGGTAGAAGTCGTACAAGTCGAGCTAGGGGGTCTTTGTGCTAAGATCTCTGTGCCCATAGAGTGACTCGAGGGTGAGTCACCATGTTTGTGTTGGGGGCATGTTTGGAACGAGTTCCCCGAAGAGCCAGTTTTGGGGCTAAAAGCCCATGTTTTGGCATAGAAGGCCCAAATTTTTTGATAAAAATGTAAAACCTCCACATTTTTTGGTTGCGAATCACGAAGAGGTCAAAGGGTTATCTGCCCTTGTTTTGTGGAGTCTCATGTCGGCTGTAAAAATCTACCCATGGTCCATAGACCATGGGATTGCATAAAAAGGGAATGTTAGAAGAGTCTAAGGGAGTAGTGGTAGTGATAATAAGGATTTTGGGGTGAGAAGTGCTAAGTGTTCTCATGTCTTAGCATAGGTAAAGGCTCTGCAGCTGAGTGTGCAGAGGCCTATGGTGGAAGTCTGCAACTGAGTGCGCAAACCCCTGCAGATGTGTGCACAGGATGAATAGAGTTTGTACTAAACTTGACATATCAATAAATAGAATTATTCTGCAATTAAAGTGTATTTTGTCTATGTTAAAAGCATCTTATTATATTATGTTACGATATGGTTTACATTATAATGTTTATTTGATGCACAAATGTATCTGATTATATATGTTAATTGAACACAAGCAAGAATAAATGATTACGCAAAGGTAATTGTAAATTCATAATATATTAGGTAACCCTTAATATAGCTTGGGGACTTATACAGTAACTCAATCATAGAGGCACATAAGTGCCTAGACATCGGGTTAGGGATGTGTGAAGATCAGTAGAGTACCTTCGCAGAGGTACTGAAGGACAGAAGAGAAGGAACATTGATAAGCCCTAAAGGCTTATTGATCTACATGAAGGCAGGACCAGGAAGTATGGAGTGACATCACGACCATCTCAAGGTGTGGAAACTTGGTTCCTACATCCCCCCATTCTACTTCGGGTGAGACTTCATTCCATGCTCCACGTCCTAATGCCGAAAGGGCCACTAGTGTAGGGATTTTCTTAGCTGACTAAGTTGAATCTCGGTCAGTGTCCATCAAGCCAATATGATAGCATAATTGAGTCACCCTTTTTGATTGAATCTGAGATGAGTCACCCGTGCATCTATAGAGTCCCTTTTGAGTCCACTTGTGTCTTGTTATAGTATATCCACCATTGTTCTATCACATTCATCCCATCATGCTCATATTTTCCCTCCAGATACACTCCTCCCTATTCGAAAAGCCCCCATCTGAGTAATTGGCCATCCCCTCTAGAATCAAGCCAGTCGTTGCTAGGTAAACCATGGATACTATACTCTAAAAAGGGAAGTCGTCAGCTTGTTAGAAAATTATATACTACAAAGAAATGAAACACATAAAATATTGCAAAAATATAAACACAGAAAATGCATAAAACGAGAGAGACATAGATATATGTGGTTCACCTAGTTTGGGCTGCGTCCACAAAGAAACAGCGAGACCTTCCTTTTATATTATCCATCAAACTAAAGAGATTCAAACTACAGTAGGTCCACTGTAATTCCCTCTTCGCTCTCAATCTCCTCTCTCTTCCTCACTTAAAATAAAGATCTATGTAAACACAATACAATTCCCTCATATATAGTGACAGGTTGCCTTCTAGAGAAAAACCCTAAATTAAACATAACTCTTTTATGAAACTAGCTCACAAAAATATAGAAAAGAGAGATCAATACCTTAGAATTCAGCCTCTCGAGGGGGCAACCTCCTTTACATTACACAAATGAACAATTCTTGGATGATTCAAATGACAAAACCTCCTTTATATATATAGGAGTCTATGGAGTCACAATATAACCTAGCCGACCTAACAATAATAATATAAAGCCACAAAAATAACAATAGAGGGATTCTATGGGGCACAATAATAAAAATATGGGGACAATAGGGGCTCAACAATATTAATAAGGGATACAACTACAATAGTAATGGGGTAATCAATAGTATTATAGGGACCTAACATGCCCCTCTCCTTCAGAAAAGTGTTGTTCTCAACTCTTGAGTAGTTCTGGATGCTTCTGTATAAAATTCTCATCCTCCCATGTGGAATCTTCAGTGGATAAGTTCTTCCACTTGATGAGATACTCTGAAATTGATCGATTTCATAGCTATCGAGTTCTTGTTTTTGTGACTACTTCCAGTTCCAATATAATTGGTCCTTCCTCGTCAAGTTCTGGCAATATTGTTTTAATTGGGAGCTTGTCCCGTATAACCTTCTTTAAACATGAAACATGGAAAACTGGGTGCACTCGAGACACTACAGGAAGCTCCAATTTGTATGCCATAGTACCAATCTTTTGCAACACCTTGTACCGACCAGAATACTTTGGTGATAATTTATTATCCTTCTTAGCTTGCTTGAGGGACATTTGTTTATATGGTTGTAGCAGTAGGAATACCCAATCACCTACATCAAAACTTCTTTCGCTGCGATGTTGATCTGCCTGTTGCTTCATTCTATTCTATGCCAACACGAGGTTATCCTTTAAGAGTTGGAGGACTTGTTGTTGATGTTCTATGTGATGTTCCACTGCTTGAACCTTAGAATAATATCTTAAATATGATGTGATGGATGGTGGCTGATATCCATAAAGTGCCATAAATGGGGTCATTTTTGTTGCTGTATGGAAGGAAGTGTTATACCACCATTCAGCCAAAGGCAACCATTTGACCCATTGTTTCTGTTTATTAGATACAAATCAACAAAGATATCATTCCAAACATTTTTGTACTATCTCAGTTTGCCCATCAGATTGAGGATGATAAGATGAGGTATGAGTTAACTGAGTACCAAGACAATAAAATAATTCTGTCCAAAAATTTCGAGTGAAAATGGGATCCTTGTCACTTACAATAATCCTTGGATTTCCATGTAGCTTTTGAATTGTTTCCATAAATGCAGTAGAAACTATACTGGATTTAAATGGATGTGATAATGCACAAAAGTGTGCATACTTGGTAATTCTGTCAACTACCACCATGATGACACTCCTTCCCTCAGACTTGGGTAAACCTATGATAAAATCCATTGAAACCTCCTCCCAATGTTGGCTTGGAATGGATAAAGGTTGTAATAGACCTGGGGTTTTAATTATCTCAACTTTATTTTGTTGGCAAACTAAACATTCCGCCACAAATTTCTGAATATCCGATTTAAGGCCATCCCAAAAAAATTCCTTCTTAACCCTATGGTAAGTTTTTAAAAATCCTGAGTGCCCTCGTAAGGGAGAAGTGTGCAATTCCATAAGAATTTTTTGTTTGAGTTGCGAATTCTTACAGAGGTATAAGCAATCCTTGTACCATAACAAATCAATTTTCCAGCTAAATGTATCATATGTACTGGAATGTTGTTGTAACTTTCGAATAAGTGCCCATACTTCTTCATCATTCTTCCATTCCTCCCTTGCTTCATTTATCCAATCTGGTTGGATAATAGAAATGGCGCACAACAATGCTTCCACATCCTCATCTTTTCTTGAGAGTGCATCTGCCACCACATTTTTCTTCCCTTTTTTGTAGATGATTTCAAAGTCATAACCCAACATCTTTGTGACCCACTTTTGTTTCTCTTTAGAGGATAATCTTTGTTCTAAAAAGTATTTAAGGCTATCATGATCCGTTTTTACCTTGAAGTGTCTTCCCATTAGGTAGGGTCACCATTTCTTAAGTGCATGTAGTATTGCCAACATTTCCTTCTCATAAATAGCTTTGTGTAAAACATTTCCCTTGATTGGACAACTTTCAAAAGCAATTGGTCTTTCATCTTGCATTGAAACAACACCAATTCCATTTCCTAAAGCATCACATTCCACAATAAAGGTTTTTGTGAAGTCTGGTGTAGCTAAGACCGGTGCTTGGCACATTGCCTCTTTAAGATGTTCGAAGGCCTTTGTTGCTTCCGGAGTCCATGAAAATGCATCTTTCTTCAATAATGTTGTTAGAGGTGCTACTATTCTCCCATAATTCTTAACAAACTTGTGATAATACCCTGTCAACCCGAGAAATCCTCAGAAATGCTTTATGGATGTGGGGATTTTCCATTCCTTAATGGCTTTAATTTTGCTAGTGTCTACCTTAACTCCTTCATGAGATACAATTTGACCTAGATATTCCACCTCTTGTACTCCAAAGAAACATTTGGATTTTTTTGCATATAATTGTTTTTCCTCCAATAGTTGTAGCACCTTGTCAACATGTTCAACATTATCATTCCAAGACTTGCTATAGATTAGTATATCATCAAAAAATACTAACACAAATTTTCTAAGGAAGGGTTTGAAAATGGAATTCATCAAACTTGAAAAGTAGAAGGTGCATTAGTAAGGCCAAAAGGCATGACCAAAAATTCATAATGACCCTCATGAGTTCTAAATGTTGTTTTCGGAATGTCTTCAGTCTTCATTCTGATTTGATGATATCCTCTTCCTTTGACCTTTCTTGCTCCTTTTATTCTTCCTCTTCACAATCTATGTAAAATAATTTCTTCTCAGTACACTTATGACCTTTAGTGTATTTGCTATCACAACTGTAACAAAGCCCTTTTTCTCTTTTTTCTTCTAATTGTTGTGGTGTCAACCTTATAGGTTGTGGAAGGCTAGGGGTAACAACACTTCCATCTTTATAGTTGTGACCGGTATGCTTCCTAGTTGCCATAATTTTACTTTCCATTTTTCTTGCTAACCTGAATGCCTTCTCTAATGAATCAGGTTCCCAAAGGCGAACATCATGTTGGATATTATCCTTTAAAGTCCCTATGAACACACCAATCCTATGCTCCTCTAGAATATTTTTTACCCTTATGTTCAATTTTTGGAACTCCTCAATATGCTCCATTATTGAACCCTTTTGTTTCAGACTTATCAATTGGCTAAAAAAAGTGTTTCTTTTTGTATCCTCATAATGTGCTGTCAATTCTTCCATAAAAATTGCCCAAGTGATAGTTTCTTTATGGGAGCAAAGCCATTGATACCATACAAACTGATTTGGTTCCAAATATAATGTTGCAATACGTACCTTTTGTGTGTTTTGCACATTATTGAGATCTAAAAATTGCTCCATCTGTAATATCAATGTTGCAGGATCCTTGCCATCAAACTTCCTCATAGCAATTTTTGAAATATGGTGGGTCTTCGATCCAACATTAGAGTCTCTAGAATCATGATTAACATTTTTTTTGTTCTCATCATGAGTTTCCTTTACTACCCTTTCACCATTAGTGACCATTTCTTATAGCAACTTATTCATATTTATCTTCAATTCTTCCATCTTATCATCCATTCCATCAATTTTAGCGTCCATGCCATTCATAGTAGCTTCCATGCCATCCATCTTAGCTTCTACACCTTTCTTTAAAAAATCCATCTTAGCTTCTACACCTTTGTTTAAACCATCCATCTTAGCTTCTACATCTTTCATCTTAGATTTTGTTACTTTTTGTGCAAGTGACACTTATTGCACTTGGTCTCGTAATTTTGATATATCATGTTGCATTTCTTCCTCTTCTTCATGAGTCATGCTAGATCTTTCTAGTTGCTTACTAGGTGTTTGCATTTTCTTTCCTCGGTGCATAAATTACTGATAATAATGCTCTACTATGCCCTTTGAATTCCTTCCAACTATTTTTTCAAATCAAGCTTAAGAAAAAATTTGAAAAAAACTACACACCTTTTTTCACTTTGTAGGAGCTTGATATTGAATCTGAAGTATCTCTGTAATTTCGGATCATCTAGTTCTGAAATTGCGACCTATAGTATCCCTCTATGTCCTCCTTCCAATGCCACCAGTCTAATTCGAATTCGATTCTCCAAGAAAGATTTGTGCACAATCTCCCAAGATGACCTAATTATAGACCTTTTCAGAAGAGCGAAATTGTATGAAGTGCCACGTGTCACTGTTTCAACCTATGGCATTGAAAATTATATACAAGAAACTACAGTCCATCCTCTTTCTGTACCTTCTTGTAAAATTTCAATCCAATGCTCAGAGAGAAAGTTATGACGATTTTCCCCAGGTCACCTGTTTGGAATGTAATTCAGGATTCTACAAAAAGATCAACTTCCTTAGATCATATCTCTGCAAATATAGTGCGAAAAGATCCGAAATTTGGACCCGAGGTTCAGTGCAATTTTGTCTCAAATGGGTTTTTTTTTTCTCTTCTGAAACGTTGCAAAAAGAAGTTATAGTGAAAATTTCATGATGACCTATTTGGAGCAGCGAAACCCTAGAATCCAAACCTCTGATACCAAATGTTATGAAACCAGCTCACAAAAAGATAAAAAAGAGATATCAACACCTTAGATTTCAGCCTCTTCGAGGGGGCAACCTCGTTTACATTACAGAAATGAACAATTCTTGGATGATTCAAATGACAAAACCTCCTTTCTATATATAGGAGTCTATGGAGTCACAATATAACCGAGCCGACCTAACAATAATAATATAAAGCCACAAAAATAACAATAGAGGGATTCTATGGGGCACAGTAATAAAAATATGGGGACAATAGGGGCTCAACAATATTAATAAGGGATACAAATACAATAGTAATGGGGTAATCACTAGTATTAAAGGGACCTAACAAACTTCTACCATCAGATCTCCACCTAATGAATGGCCAAGATTGACTACAAAATTACAACATTTTACAAGGAAATTTTACATCTATTTTTAGCTTTGGGGGCACTGCCCCCACCAGGGGGGGCTCCCCCCCTAGAACCCCCCTATAGCAAATATTTTATGGGTGATGGTAGTGCCCCATCACCAACTGGGGTCCAATGTGGCGATACCTTTGATTTCAGAAGATAGTCATGCTCCACACCCAACAATCTCCCAATTCGAGACTGACTACACCAACTCCACTGCTACTCCATTTGTTGGACAACGACTCCACATTTGACCTGGTTGTTTCTAATCTTCTTCATCATACTTGAAGACCAATTGAAACTAAGTAGATTCTCAGTTTCTCCCTGGTTACAACTTTTTTTAACATATCTATAAGATTCTGGCTAGTGTGTATCTTCTGTTAACATATCTACAGGATTCTAGCTAGTGTGTATCTTCCAATGCTAACCATATGAAATGGTACTTGAGCTGTCTATGTTTAGTCTTGCAATGAAATGTAGATTTCTTTGCAAGATGTATGGCACTCTGGCTATCACTGTATAACTTGTCCAACTCCTTCTTACCCAATTCATCCAGAAACCTTTGTAACCAAATCATTCCTTTACTAGCTTGTGTAGTAGGAACATACTTTGCTTCTGTTGTTGAGAGTGCAACAACACTTTGCAGTTTTGAGACTCAACTGATAGTTGTTACACCTACAATAAACGCATACTCTATGGTTCTCCTCATGTCATCTCTATCACCTGACATATTTGCATCAACATATCCCCATAGAGCAATGTTTGAACCACCAAAGCATAATGCTTGATTTGTGATACCTTTCAAATACCTGAGAATCCACTTCACTGCCATCCAATGTTCTTTTCCTGGATTTTTCATGTACCTGCTTACAACTCCCAGTGCATGTGGAATATCAGGCCTTGTGCATACCATTGCATATATTAAGCTTCCAATTGCTGATGCATATGGAGCTTTATACATCTGAGCCACTTCTTCCCGAGTCTTGGGACACTCATCCTTACTTAATTTGAAATGGCTAGCCAAAGGTATACTAACTAGTTTTTCATTCTGCATATTAAACCTTTTCAAAATTTTCTATATACTCACTTTGAGGCAATGTTAATTTGCGATTCTTCCTGTCTCTAGTTATTCTCATACCAAGAATTTGTTTTGCAGTGCCGAAAACCTTTATTGCAAAATGAATTTGCCAATTTTCTTTTGAGAACATTTATTTCCTACATGTTAGAACCTACAGCAAGCATGTCATCTACGTACAATAACAATATAATATAACTACCATCATTTTTCTTTTTGAGATAAACACAATGACCAAAGTGACATCTAGTATAACTTTGTTCAGACGTAAACCTGTCAAATTTTAGATACCACTACCTCGGAGCCCGTTTTAAGCCATACAAACTCTTCTTTAACCTACACACTAGTTTATTGTTCCCTTTTACCTCATATCCTAATGGTTTCTACATATATATCTCTTCCTCCAAATCCCCATGGAGAAAAGTGGTCTTTACATATAATTGTTGAAGATGCAAATCTTCAGCCGCTACTAGACTTAAAATAGTTCTGATTGAATTCATTTTAACAACAGGAGAAAATATCTCATCAAAGTATATACCCTTTTTCTGTGCAAACCCTTTCACCACAAGTCTAGCTTTATACCTTTTTCTACCTCCATCTTCTTCCTTAAACTTGTAAACCCATTTATTCTACAATGTTGTTTTACTTGCAGGCAACTTGACCTAGTCCCAAGTCTAGTTATGTGCTACGGGTTCCATCTCTTCTTTCATGGCTTGCTCCCACCTCTTCCTGGTTTCTACCTGCACTTCTTCTTCATAACATTTTGGTTGACCAAAATCAATAAACAATACATAATATAATGAAGGAGAGTATCATTCACGGGGTCTACTTATCTGGCTAGATCTTCTAACACCACTTTCAGGTGTTTGAGGTGCTTGTTGCTATTGTGGTTGTTGTTTTCGCTATTTATCATTATGATTTTCAAGCACCATCACTTTTTCTATGATCCTTTCAAGCACTCTGTATTCTCTATTTTCTTTTTCCTGTTTCTTTTCCTACAGCTGATCCTTATACAAAACCTCTTGATTGAATATGACATCTCTGCTCCTAATGATTTTGTGCTTTTCATAATCATAAAAGAGATAACCAAAATCATTACCACCATATCCAATAAAAGTACATTTCTTTGATTTTTTCCGCAAGATTTGTTGTATTTTCTTTATTAATGTGGAGAAAGGCTTAACAACCAAAATTTTTAAAAATGAGTAGTTTACCTTTTTACCTTTGCATGCCTCCTCTAGAATACCACCATCCAAGGAACTTGAAGGCCCTGCTTTTATTATATAAACAACAGTATCTACAACATCTGCCCAAAATTGTAAAGGCAATCTTGCATGCAATCTCATGCACCTTGCATGCTCCATGATTTTCTTGTTCATCCTCTCTGACACACCATTTTATTGTGGTCTTCCTGGAATTGTCTTCTCCCTACGAATACCACTCACTAAACAATATCTATCAAACTCTTTGCTGCAATATTCACCTCTATTGTCTGATATGAGACACTTCAACCTTTTGCCTATCTCATTTTCAACCAAATCTTTCCATTTCTTGAAAGTATCAAATACACCAAATTTATTTCAAATACAATAAATCCAAGTTTTTTTGGTTGCATCATCAAAAGAGGTAGCATAATAATGATAGCCACCAAGAGATGATAGCTGAACATATCCCCATACATCTGTATGCACAATCTATAATTTTTTTCTCTTCTTTTCTTTCCCAACTCTGAGGAATCTAACTCTCTTCTGTTTTCCATAAACACAATTCTCACATAATTTTAAATCAACATGCTTCGAACCTGGTAACAAATTTCTTGAGTGAAGAATTTACATCCCCTTCTCGCTCATGCACCTAAGCGTATCATGCCATAATGCCATATCTTCTCCTGTAGAGGTTAAAACATTAACAGAATTAGAAATACCATTGCATAAATACAATGTACCAACCTTTTCTCATTTTTCTATTACCAGGGATCCTTTAATGACCTTCCAGGTTTTATCTGTAAAAGTAATCACATAGCCTTCACCTGCCAACTGCCCTGTTGAAATAAGACTTTTCTTCAGATCTGGAACAAGCCTTACCTCCTTCAATAGCCATTGATTCCCATTCTGCTGTTTTATGAAAATTGTACCCATTCTGGTGATTTTACAGGGTTTATCATCTCCCAATAGAACCTGTCCAAAATATCCTTGAACATAATCATGAAAATTTTTCCTATCAGGTGTGGCATGGAATGAGGCCCTTGAATCTACCACCCAGGCATCAATAATATTTTATAAAGAAAGAATCAAAGCATCTTGCAACACATCACCTGTTACATTCGCTTCATGATTATTTTCTTACTGAGCGTCTCCTTCTTTTCCCTTCCGAGACTTGCATTCTTTCTTCAGGTGTCATTTTTTCCTACATTTCCAGCACACTATCCCTGATCTAGACTTGGATAGGCCTTTTCTTGACTTACTGCGATATCTAGGGCTCTTTCCTCTTTCCATTTTTCTTCCCCTAGTCTCTACAGTCAAAGCATTACCTAATGTCTCAATGGAGTTTTTCCATCGCATTTCCTTGCTAAGGATTACACTGGCAACATCACAAAACTTTAAAGTACTAGATCCAGGGACAGAGATAGTAATGGGCATAACTAAACCATTCCAACTTTCTGGAAATAAGCACAGAAATAACAGGGCCCTAACTTCGTCATCAAAAGTTACCCCTACAGAACTTAACTGATTGGTAACTATATTAAATTCATTTAAATGATGAGCAATAGATCCACCTTCTCACATTTTCATATCAAATAAACGCTTCATAAGAAATACCTTATTTGAGGCCATGGGTTTTCCATATATTTTTGCCAATGTCGACATTAAACCCTATGTTGTCATTTCCTTTAAAATATTAAACACTATCGATGCTGCTAGGCACAACCGTATTGTTCCAAGTGCCTTTCTATCGAGAATATCCCATTCTGTGTCTCTCATATTCGTCGACTTCTTTGGCTTTCCGCTCAATGGTTGGTACATATATCTCTTATATAGATATCCTTCCATCTGCATCTTCCACAGTTGCTAGTTTTGGCCGTTAAATGTTTTCGACCCTAAAACTACCATCTTCCGCCATTGCTCCCACTCGAATCAGGAACCCTTTTCTCCTACGAGTTTATCAGCCAAATAGACCTTCGGCTCTGATATTAGTTTTTAGAAAATTATATATTACAGAGAAATGGAACACACAAAATATTGTAGAAATATAAACACAGAAAATGCATAAAACAAGAGAGACACAGATATACGTGGTTCACCGAGTTTGGGCTACATCCACGAAGAAATAGCTAGTCCTTCCTTTTATATTATCCAGCAAACTAAAGAGATACAACCTACAGTAGATCCACTGTAATTCCCTCTTCGCTCTCAATCTCATCTCTCTTCCTCACATAGAATACAGATCTACATAGACGCAATACAATTCCCTCGTATATAGTCAGGGGTTGCCTTCTGGGGAAAAAAACCCTAAGTTAAACATAACTTCTACCATGAGATCTCCACCTAATGAATAACCCAAATTGACTACGAAATTACAACATTTTACAAGGAAATTTTACATATATTTTTAGCTTCGAGGGTGTTGCCCCTGATCCCCTCGCAAGGGGGGAGTCCCCCTCCTGGAACCCCCTACAACGAATATTTTATGGGTGGCATTGCCGCCACATTATGAACTGGGGTTCAATACGGTGATACCTTTGAATACAGAAGATAATTAGGCTCCACACCAGACATAGCCCACTAATCATCTTGTTTCTTTCCATCATCATCCCTATTGTAAGTCCATTAGTCACTTTATTATGATCCCTCATGCCTTTGTTGAGGATTCCTCATTGACTTAACTATCGCGGGCCTTCTTCTATTGACTTGAACACATTTATTCCAGAAGTGTGGTCTAGAGGGAAGTATACCTTGGTTCCGACATTGATCTTTTTTAGGTACTTCACAACGAAAAAAGATAATCATCATTTCCCTTCGACTTGTTTTTTCTCACATGTTCGACCCCAGCTCATTATTGCATGATTGGGAATCATACACTTGATTTTTTGGAGATCCAGAAGATTGTACAGACCTTTTTGTGGTGTGTGTGGGATGTTCTAGACCTCATGAGGGGGTGTCCCTTCAGGTATCCCTCCACATGTATGGATGTACACAGATGTTGATCCAACCTGTGATGTAGTTCTATAGATTTCATGGGTACAATTCTAGCCACTTGGATCACCCACAACATGCATGTCTCCTTCTGATGATCCATTCAGAGATTTAAATCCCTTTCTTGTTGATCAAGGCTTCTTTGGTAGTGATCATCCCTCACCATGTCCGCTTGAGGGGCATTATGTCTCATATACTGAGATGTTATTGGATTGAGCCATGACCTCTAGTTTACCAGACACATTATGTGTATTGGATTTATTGTATTATTTTATGGCCCTTTGATTCCAGCAAATCATGTATCATGTACTTTGTACCTTAATCTCACATTTCTAAGCTTACATTATTGTTTGTACTCATGTATCTCGATGGGTATGGGTATGCCTCCCCCACCTAATTTGAAATCATGTAATCCAAAATAAAAGGAGACTTATATCAATTTAGTAGGTCTCGTCCCCTCCATTCCTTCATCCTTCCTTCCATTGCTTCAGTTCTCTCTCTCTCTAACTCCCCTTTGGTTTCTATTGGAAGTGTAACCTACAACCTATTTCGGTCATATGATTTTCTCCTAACACTAATACGTTGGGGGAATCTGTTATTACCTAAAAAATGTTCACCTAGCCATTTATAACTAGGTAGATCAAAATACACCATGTAGGATTAATTTTACCATATTAAAATCACTCTCACCATGGGAAATAATTTAGTAAACCATTTTGATTAAATTATTTCTGATTAAAATTAAAAATCCCCATGAGAATAATTGAATAAATCATTATTTATTTACTTTTCTCTCGAGATAATTATTAAATCATTGTTTGATAATTATTCATTGTCACATTTGACTAAATCATATAGGAATAATTAAATAATCACTAGTTGTTTATTATTCCTTAATTTTATTTTTTTTGGTTAACTTTTAAATCACTATTTAATAATTATTTCAATTTCACACCATTCCTAATCCTCGCAAAGTAATTAATAAATCATTTTATTTTTTAATTATTTCCAAATAAAGATATATAACGACAATGGGATGAATGTGATACAACAATGTTTGGTATACTATAACAAGATAGGAGGGTACTCATAATAGACTCTATAGATGCAAGGGTGAATCACCTTGGATGCTATGAACAAGAGTGACTCGATGATGCTGCCAGAATGGGGAGACACAAAGGGGACCACAAAAAACATGAGTAGATGATGGTTACTCATAATGAAAATTGACATGTGAGTTAACTAGTGCAAAGGTAAAGTGTAACCAGAGTATGGATGGCTAAAGTGAAGAAATTTGATTTTAATAGGAAGAAAAGTGAGACCTCATGAAAGAAATGGCTTCCTAGTGAAGTATCAAATTACCGAAAACAAAGGGATATCCATTATAGAACTTCATGGGGGATTTCCAATGGTACTAACGATTCATAAAACTGAGCTACGGTTTGGTCGCAACATGTGACATAAGAACTAGGGTTTTTCTTATAAAAGGGCTTCTTGCCCCAAAATCCAATTCATTTACATAGTGAGTTGTTGGAGAATATGGAGAGGAGGATAAGGCTCTAAATATTATAGAGATTATAGTGGATAAACCAAATAAAAGAATATATATCTACAAGTTGGAGGTAGGTGGACTAACCTTACTCATCAATTTTGGTGGATTAGATTTTAAAATTAGGGCTCCAGCTCACTAGGGGAAACCCCTGCTATTCCTCATGGTCACAACGAATGCTTGGGGACATATTATGTGTTCTATAATGTATAAGTTGGGCCAATAAGTGCATATAATCCAGTTTGGAGCAAAAATATTGTGTTCTAGGTTGAGAGGAAAAGATGGGTGGGGGATCTCTGCTCAGTTGAAGCTTTGAACCAGAAATGTATGCTTTTGAATCTGAATTGACAAAATATAATGGTATGTTTCAGGTATGCAAGTGATAAATTGTCATGGTTAGAACAAGATATGAAAACTCTTTGTGCTGAGATGCATGTGAACCAAGTAGTTAGGGGGGTTTTGGATTGGTATGGAGTACTGATGTTCTTGGAAAACCCATTAATGAGGGCTGGTGAGCCCCTACTATTGAAGATTATGAGCTATTGGGACCCAAATCAGGAGGCCTTTATGTTACAGAGGCACATGATCAAGATCTCCATCTAGGACATAATTTTTCACAAGGATATACCCTTTGGGGGTGGTGGGGGAGATACATCTAGTGATGCCTCATGGGAGGCATATCAGGGGGTTTGTGGATCGTTATTGTGTACTGAGTGTTTTTACAAAGGTAACAACCATCTAGATCAGTGAATTATAGAGACTCGAGACATAAGCTATAGTTGTAGTAGTGGTGCAGCTTTCTAGTAGCCATGACTTTCATTACATCACTAGGGGTAGATCATGCTTGTGGAGAGTGTATTGGCACAGACCTACTATGGGTAGACACGTATAGTTTTGTTGTTGTTTAAAATAAAATTGATCCTACATAGGTGACAAACTGATGCTAACTGTTCATTTGGGATAGTTGTATGCTCATTCTTCTTTTAAAATATCGTCACCATCTAACCACATGTACAGATCCATGACGAGGGCTCGCAAGAGCCCAGGATGCAGTGTTGGGGGAAGCCAGTTGATGAGGTGGAGGGGGGGAGTCAGATGGATGTTTCAATATGATTTCTTTGTACATTGGGACCATATTCCATTGTACATATATTACTATCTGTATAGTTGAATGAACTATTAGGGGATCCTAAATTGCCACTTTTGTCGGGACAAGCATGGGGTCCAGATGGTAAGTGAAAGTTTTTATATATTGGTTGCATTTAAAGTTTAGGAAATATGTGTATGGGGTACTAATTTCTAAACTTTTAGTAAAAATATATAGCACCAGTGAAGCCAAAAGGATATACAAGATGACTTGCACCACCGTGGTTGTAGATTAGGGTGGTTCGACATCACAATAGAGATCAGGTGGTGATGCTCTACTAGAGCATCTCTGGCGTAGGTTCAAAATGCTACTAACCAAGGTAAAATAACACAGATGGCATGATCTAGAAGTTTAGTTTAAAGATGAGTGCACTAGTTTTCCCTCAGAATGGAAAGGTATCATGAGGTGCATAGTTATGGAGAATCAAAAAGTTTGATACTTACGGGCTTGTGGGATGGATCCATTGGCTTTGGTGCTTCCATATTATAGTGACTAAACATAGGGACATGTGGGTCCCCATTTTTTGTTTTTTGGTAACATGCTATGGGCATGTCTAATGTATTTAGAGTAGTGCACTCCAAACGCTATATATTCGTTATTATGATACATAATGTGGTTATGCATCTTTTGTGATGATTGTGGTTTGCCATTTGTTTATACTATGGATGTCTTCTTGTTTATGCATGTGATAAATGCCAATATAGAATGTTATTTGCAATGATATCTACAAAGTGATTTTGTGCTCTAGGAACATGATTGAATGTAATCGATTCAACTTGACCTACCAAAAGTTAAACTCATAGATATTTTCTAAATAGGACAAGATCACTGACATGATAAATCCCATTCAATTTCATGAGAAGTAGCAAGGAATCAAGACAAACATGAAGGTGAAGGATGCAGCGATCAAGGGAATCGGCTAACAACAGTATCACAATATCATATTTGCCCTAGTTATTGGTGGTAGAACCAATCCAAACCCATTGGAGTGAACTAACTAATGCAAAGGGATGAACTTGGTCCAACTTGTCGAGGCTAGATTGTTGGAGAAGCGAGTCGCACCATAAGCATAACCAATATGAGGTGTGGATGATGAATCCATCTGATATACACAAGAAGATAATGAATGAGATGAAGGGGGATGAAAGCTCCCTAAATGTAAGAAAAATAAAACAACTCATGCATTTCAATGGGAAATGTTATGGGTAAAATTTCTTGAGGGAGAGTGCATTGTGAGAGTTAGGAAGTATTTATCTACTTCAACATGGGTTAGACAACGATGAGGGACAATGTTAACACCACAATGATAAATATCATCACCAATGAGGAGATAGTGAGGCACTTGATGTTAAATACATTGTCGATCATCACGAGTGAGATGGGTGGGTAATTTATGGGTTCATAGATAAGTAAGGATGTTTCCATACCAAGGATCATCTGAGGTAATGGGGAACAAGTGTTCATCTTGAAGTTCACCATTCATTGGAGGATTAGGCACACTATTAGGAAATTAAGAAATGAATTGAGCGAGGGCTAAGCCTTTCTTACTCTTGGCTATGACAAATTTCAGATTGAATTCTTGAAGGATAACAATCCAACGAGCGTACTTCCTGATGATGATCCGTCAAATTAATAGGAACACCATAGGGTTGGAATTTGTCACAACATTGGTGGTATGTGTAAGGATATAATGACGAAGCTTTTGAACATAGAAAACAACTACCAACACCAACTTTTCTTCATGTGAATAGGGCACAAGGTGACCATTAAGGTTCTTACTAACATAATAGATGACATGCTCATTCCCAACACCATCTTCTTGGATTAGGACCCCAGCGATCGAATAGGAGGACGTAGAGATACAAAAAAAGAAATCCCTCTCAAATATAGGTTGAATGATGAAGTTAGCGGAAGTGAGATCGCTTTTGAGGGCATAGAGATACTATTGAGCTTGGTCATCCAAAACAAATGGAATGTTACATCAAAGGATTCTATGAAACCCATGCACTGTGGTGGCATATTTAGGAACAAACCAACGAAGAAAGCTGGCTTTGCCTTGGCGGATTTGTAACTGGTGAAGGGTACATGGGGGGGAAAGATCGAGAATGGCTTCAACTTTGAGAGGGTCAAGATTGATACCATCTTTGGACATGATGAAGCCCAAAATTTAGTCAGAAGGAACACAAAATATACTCTTAAGGGGATTGAGGTGAATTTTATACTTGCAACATCAAAGGAAATTGGTATGCAAATCATGAAGGCATAATGACCGAAGGTTGGAATGAGCGGTGAGATCATCTAAATATTCAAGGATATGAGCCAATTCATGGAAGTAGTAAGACATGGCATGCTAAAAGTGGCCTCAACATTCTTTAAACTGAAGGAAATGACCACATAATAAAAATTTCTACATGGATTAGTGAAGGTGGCTTTAAGATGATTAGTATAATGAATATGTATATGTTTATATCCAGAGAATATGTCCATAATGGAAAGAACCTCATGCCCAACACATTAATCAATGATTTGGACTCTGAAAGGTGTGGGAAAGTTGTCTTTGGGACAAGCATTGTTTATATCATGAAAGTTCATGCAAACATGAATGGTTCCTTTTTTCTTGAGAACGAGAATAGGATTGGACACCCATGTGGTGTATTCAATGGGATAGATAAAACCAATGTTCTTGAGCTTATCAATTTCAAATTTGATTGAATCCTACTTGGAAAGATGGATAGGTATTTTCTTTTGGTAGATAAGAATGGCATTGGGCCAAGTGTTGATGTGATGTTGGACTATGGAAAGATCAAGTCTAGTCATCTCGTAATAAGCCCAAGTGAAAACATCACAAAATCCTTTGAATAACATAAGGTAAGTATAAGTTTATTCTGGGATGGATTCTCCCACCAAGAAGATGTTTTCTTCAATCCCTAGTTTACTTGAAATGTTGATTTTGATGGTACGGTAGTTATTAGCCATTTTTCCTTATTTGAAAGAATATGGTGCAGGAATTGGATTTCTAAAACAATTGAATTCACCATGAATGAATTCTTTAGACTCCACAACATATTGATCGTAGATTTATTGTGGAAGGAAGCACGCACGATGGTGGATATCATCCAAAGGATAATCGTGGGTTTTCATGGCTTCCATGATTTCTCCATCAGAATGAAAGATGGGAAGATAGGAGGAAGAGAGACCACATGATGAAGAGGAACTACTTAAGGCATATTCATGAGAGGCAATGTTCACATGTTTATACTATGGATTTATTATTGTATATGCATGTGATAAATTCCTATATAGAACATTATTCGCAGTGGTATCTAAAAGGCGATTTTCTGATCTAGGAACATGATTGAATGTAATCGATTCAACTTCACCTACCAAAATTTTAACTCATAAATATTTTCTAAATAGGAAAGGATTACACACATGATAAATGACATTCAATTCCATCACAAGTAGCAAGGAATCAAGACAAACATGATTGTGACGGATGCAATGACCAAGGGCATAGGCTAACAAACCTATCACAACATCATATTCGCCCTGGTTATTGGTGGTAGAGCCAATGCAAATTCCATTGGCTTTCGCGCCCCCAGACAATAGTGACTAAACATAGAGACATGTGGGTCCCTATTTTTAGTATTTTGGTAACATGTTATGGGCATGTGTGATGTATTTAGAGTAGTGCACTCCAAACACTATATGTTCTATATTATGATACATAATATGGTTATGAATTTTTTGTGATTATTGTGGTTTTCCATTTGCTTATACTATGGATGTCTTCTTATATATGCATGTGATAAATTCCAATATAGAATGTTATTTGTAATGGTATCTACAAAGTGATTTTGTGCTCTAGGAACATGATTGAATGTAATCGATTCAACTTCACCTGCCAAAAGTTTAACTCGTAGATATTTTGTAAATAGGATAGGATTATGCACATGATAAATGCCATTCAATTGCATGACAAGTAGAAAGGAATGAAGACAAACATGAAGGTGAAGGATGCAATGATCAAGGGAATCGACTAACAAGCCTATCACAACATCATATTCGCCATGGTTCTTGGTGGCAGAACTAATACAAATGCCACTAGAGTGAACTAACTAATGAAAAGGGGTGAAAATGACCCAATTTTTCATGGCTAGATTGCTAGAGAACTGACTCGCACCATCAGCATAATCGATATGAGGTGTGGATGATGGATCCATCTGAAAGACTTAAGAATATAATGAATGTGATGATAGGGGATGAAAGCTACCTAAATGTAATAAATTAAAACAATTCACGCATTTAAATGGAAAATGTTATGGGTAAAATTTCTTGAGGGAGAGTGCATTGTGAGGGTTAGGAAGTATTTATCTGCTTTAGCATGGGTGAGACAATGACGAAAGACAATGTCAACACTATGATGATAAATATCATCACCAATGAGGAGACCATGAGGGGATTGATGTCAAATACATAGTCAATCATCGCGAGTGATATGGGGGGTGAATTTCTTGGTTTGTAAATAAGTAAGGATGTTTCCATACCAAGGATCATCTGAGGTAATGGGGAACATGTGTTCATCTGTAAGTTCATCATTCACTGGAAAATTAGGAGCACCAGTAGGAAATTCAAAAATGAGTTCAACAAGGGCTAAACCTTTCTCACTCTTGGCTGTGAAAAATTTGAGATTCAATTCTTGAAGTATAACAATCCAATAGGCGTACATCCTGATGATGACCTATCGACTTAATAGGAAGTCCATAGGGTTGGAATTGGTCACAACATTGGTGGTACATGTAAGAATATAATAACGAAGCTTTTGAACATAGAAAACAACCACCATCACCAACTTTTCTTCATGTGAATAGAGCAGAAAGGGACCATTAAGGTTCTTACTGACATAATAGATGACATGCTCATTCCCAACACCATCTTCTTGGATTAGGACCCAAGCGACTAAATAGGAGGACGTAAAGATATAAAAAAATAAATCCCTATCAAAGTTAGGTGGACTGATCAAGGGAGCGGAAGTGAGACCACATTTGAGGGCATCGAAACTCTATTGAGCTTGGTCATCCTAAAGAAATGGAATGTTAAATCAAAGGAGTCTATGAAATGCATGCACCATGGTGGCATAGTTAGGAACAAACCGAGAGGATTTGTAATTGGTGAAGGGTATGAGGAGGAGAAAGTCTGAGAATGGCTTGAACTTTGAGAGGGTTAAGAGTGATATCGTCTTTGGACACAATGAAACTGAAAAGTTAATCAGAAGGGATGCAAAAGACACACATAAGGGGCTTGGGGTGAATTTTATACTTGTGACATCAAAGGATGATGGTACTCAAATCATTAAGATGTTGCGACCAAAGGTTGGAACGAGCGATGAGATCGCCTAGATATGCAAGGATAATATGAGCCAAGTCATTGAAACAGTAAGACATGGCACACTAAAAAGTGGCCCCAACATTCTTTAAACCAAAAGGCATGACCTTATCATAAAAATTTATGCACGGATTGGTGAAGGTAGCCTTATGCTAATTAGGATAATGAATATGTATCTGTTTATATCCACAGAATATGTCCATAATGGAAAGAACCTCATGCCCAACAATTTCATCAATGATTTGGAGTCTGAAAGGTGTTGGAAAGTTTGCTTTAGAACAAGTTTTGTTCAGATCATGAAAGTTCATGCAGACATGAATGGTGTCTTTTTTCTTGAGAATGGGAATAGGATTGGACACCCATGTGGTGTATTCAATGGGATAGAAAAAAACAACATGCTTTAGCTTATCAATTTCAACTTTGATAGCATCCTGCTTGGAAGGATGCATAGATATTTGCCTTTGGTGGAAAATAATGACATTGGGCTAAGTGTCAATGTGATGTTCAACAATTGCAGGATCAATTTTGGCCATCTTGGAATAAGACTAGGTGAAAAAATCATAAAATCCTTTGAATAACATAGGGTAAGTATCAATTTATTTCGGGATGGATTTTTCCCTAAAGATGATATTTTCTTCAATCCCTAGTTTACTCGAAATGTTTACTTTGATGGTAGGGGAGTTGTTAGCCATATTTCCTTATTTGAAAGAATATGGTGCAAGAATGGGATTTCTAAACCAATTAAATTCACCATGAATGAATTCTTTAGACTCCACAACATATTGATCATGGAATTTTATGGAAGGAAGTATGCATGATGGTGGATATCATCCCAAGGATAATCATGGGTGGTCATGGCTTCCATGATTTCTCGATCAAAATGAAAGATGGAAAGATGGGAGGAAGATAGACAACATGATGAGGAGGAACTACCTAAGGCATATTCATGAGAGAGAAGGTTCACATGTGAATTTTCAACAAGGGGGGACATATGACTAGTAGATGTGACATATACAAAAGATCTGACTGAAGTGTTTGTCAAAGAAGTTTCAATAGAATCACAATAGGAGAAGTCAAGAGAGTCCCAATAGATCAATCACATGTATGATGACAAGTAGAGAAGAGGGGTTGTACTATCTGTCATCTCGACATGAGGAGGAGGGATCATGATGGAAGGTTGAGAGACCTATTTTTCTCGCATAAGAGTGGGACGATAACCCGTATGTAGAGGAGAGGTGGAATCACTATGAGAGACATCTACCTTGCGAAGCACATGAAGTGTATCCTGAAAGTCTTTGAGACAAGAACAGTGATGATAATAATGGCCATAGTTATCACAGAAAGAACAAGGGTGATTCATGCGTAAGCATTTGTTCTTCTTTGCTGACTAAGGTAAGGTGGCATGGACCTCAGGAAATTTGGAATCAGGAAAGCTATCAGAGACCACATTCTTAGTATGACAGAGTTCATGACAATTATTGATGGTGTTGTCACAATAAACTTTTTTTTTTGTTTTTATAGAAAAAGTGGACAATCTTAGTCTCAGCATCTTAATTGTAATAAACAAGGAAATTTTCTAATAGTGGGGGTATCAACATTTTACCAATCTGATATGGTCTTGTGAATGAATTCACTGACAATGGGTGTATCAAAATTATTCATTTTGATAATTCATGATAATTCACTCGCCAAATGTATTATTTCATCCACATATCAAGTTATCTCACCTTATTATGTAAGAAGCTTGTTTGTGTTAGTTTGGAATCATTTACAGTTGCCATTGAAAACTGCTTTTCTCATAGGGATTGAGGATGAAATCCCAGGAAGACCATGTAGTGACATGGGGATGGAGGGAAAGTGAACTGGTTCGAGCCGAAAGCACCGAATTTGTTGGACATATACCCTGAAATTCATCAGTTGTTTTAGTAATCTAGGTGGCGAATTCCTCCAATGTTGTACTTACTATGATGATGCAGTGGTGTGGTTATATTTTGCATAGGGGTTCGATGCGAATAGTGTGGAGGTGGGGACCTTGTCATTTTCAGTTGTAAAGAAAACCATTTCTAAGGTTTTAGCCTTAACAACAAACGATGAGAGAATCTTCCCCAGTGATGTTTTGGCAGGGATAAATGTCCCTTTCTTCTTCAAAGAAGAAATCAGAGGGAAAAATTAGCGAACTAGAGTTTGAAAGAAGTGGATACAGGAAAAATGATATGTCCCTTTACACATTAGTCAATAAATATTTTACTTGCAAAGGATGGTTTAATCAACTAAACCTCTACCATATTTATTTCCTTGCACATTTTGATGGTGAGATAAGAAGAAATCTATGTTTTGGTTTTTTAGAATGCCTTATACACATGTAAGCTAGGTTCAGGGCCCACACAGACCCCTCCTCTGATTTTGTACATCACACGGCCCTGATAAAATAATTGATAGATAACCAGCTAGCTAAGGTAGAAATAACTTGCATCCATTTCCTTTTTTGGGATCTTTTCAACCTCAACCCCTTAAGAGAAGAAGAGGAGACCCAAACACTGCTAAGAAGAAGAATAAAACTAAGAATTAAGCCCCTATTCAGCCACCTCCTAGTCAAGAAAAACTAGAAGTTTCTTCCAAATCTTCTAGCCCAAGGATTCCTAAAGTTTACCAGAGGAAAAGCATCAGGCTTCATAAATGAGACCTTGTATCCCTTGTGAACCCACCTGTTGAAATTGGCTCTTACCAGGTCATGAATCCATATTCCAAATCTCCCCCTGCAGAGACAACTAATGAAAAGGTTTATAAAGGAAAATAACAAGAGGTTGAAAGGGAAGAGGAGGAGACACTATTTAGAGTTTTCAATGGTGGTAATGGACATACAAGGCCAAGTAACAAGTTAAGATACAAAATCACACTCATAATTAACCCATAGTTGTCCAAGGGGGTATTCATGTTGAGAATATTCCAGTAAAGGACCTTGTCATCAACGGGAAGAAGGTTGAAGGCTCTAAGAAGACCAAAGGAAAATAAACTGTGGAAAAGGGACCCATGGAGAGAAGGCAAAGAAAAAAAACAAATACTGGAAAAGGTGGAGGTGTTGCTCATGGCTACTAGTACCCTTTTAAAGATGTTTGGGGGATTAAACTTAGATCTTTTCCAATCTATCTCATGAAGCAAGGTTTTCATTTTTATCACTGACATTCGGCCTTATAGATTTTATATACAGCAAAATAGTCAGGAGAGCTAACATCCCCATTGTCACCATTTTTTGTAAAGCTGACCAATACATTGTCATTTATTTTGGGGAAAATCATGTCCCTATTGATAGAAAATGATACAGTGATGAAGGTTAACAATCATTATATCAATAATTTTGTAGGAAAGAGGGATCATTGGCATATCTATTGTTAGTGATATTCAGATAGATGAAAATAATACATATTTCATTAAAACTGGAAATATTTTATTACAAGGACATCACTAGAATTGAGTTTTTGGTTATTTTCAAATTCTAGATCCATTGTTTAATTCCAAATTTAATGAAATATGAGTTAAATGATGAGCTTCCTATTTTCAGCGATTTTGAAATAGGTAGAAGAGAGATAATGATGACAATCAGCCTGTCAATGAAAGCTACAAAGAGGAAACCAGTAATGATAATAGCCACAGTATCAACATTTGTACCAAGAGGTTTGAAAGAAAGGAGGATGAACATAAAAGAGGTTTCATAGAAGTTTTGGACCTTTTCTCAGAATGGAATGATTGGTACACTGATGGTGAAGTGGATAAAAAAAAATGCATTTTTTTCCTCTCATTTAAACTTGTGCAAATGTAGCTCAAAAGAAAAGATTCATTTCTTAAAAGTGTATTCCAAGGAAATTAAGATAGAGCTTGTAATATTAGAGGATCAACACATTTTTCCATATCAAGATAATTCTTTTGGAATTTTTTCTCAACCACAATGAAAATACATATTTCTTCCATCTGTTATTAAGAGCGTGGAATTTTATGTTTTGGATTATGAATTTGAAATAGAAAACATGCATAAAATTTTCAACCATGATTATCAAATCATTCATTACCTTAAGGGTCATTAGATATATCATCATTTTTACGATGCCATAGTTGACTACATGAAGGGCTTTTTCAGTTTCCATTTTCAGCCATTTTTTCACTATGGATACAAATTACATCATGAGTTGCCTTTGCCACTATACTGTCCAATTTTGATCTTGATGAAGGACAGTAAAAAAGGTTGTGGTATTTGAGTAGCTACTTCATTGGTTGCATTGGAATTTTTGTATTATTTGATTTAGAAGTTATTTTAGCTAGTTAGAATAGGAATAATGTTCCAATAACCTTAGCACGTAGAGCATGTTTTGTAGCAAATTTCAATTTTTCTTTTTAGTTTGCAGTGTGCAGTAGTGTGGTAGGGTTTACAGGTTGTAGGGTTACAGATTGGGATCCAACCAATGGATCATGACTCTATTCTATGGGGTTTTTGCTTCCATCTATGATTTCCAACATCCTTATGAAGCTAACTGTTATCACATTAATTCTATTTTTTTTTGTTTTTAGAAAATGTTGACAATTTTAGTATCGGGATTTTAGTTGTAATAATCAGAGAAATCATTGATAGTGGGGCTATTAGAGATTTTATGTTCCAATAATGTTTTCTAAATAAATTCGATGACAACAAGCTTATGAATGTTTTTCTATAAAAATGCTAGTTAGAAACTCTATTTTTCGTGTACAGCATGGTAATTTTGGGAATACTTTTTAGAGAAATGAAAAGGAATTTTACGAAACTGAAAAAGTTTTTTTCCCACAAGAGAGCCATTTACAAAAAAATATCTCAGCTTTCTAACAAGAGTTACATTTTGAAATATTAGAATGGATATTCGAAAGGTTGCTTTTCAGGATTTTGAAATCTTATTTTAGTATTTGTTTTCAAAATCATATCCCAGAAAAATGGCAACAATATTTTTTTTTCCACAATGGACCCATTTAAGGAAAGCTCTCTTTACTTACTAACACCTATCATGGTTTGGTATTTTTGAAGGGATCACTGGACCCTATTTTTTAGAATTGCGCGACGAAAAAGCTCATGGATAATTGTTGACTTGGATGCCACCTCACCAAATTCAACTTGTTGATCCTTATCTCTAGCCATGAATCTATAAACAACATGATATTTATGTGCAGATAGGATTAAGAACTTTTCTATATGCATGTATTTGATAAAGTACATTGTTATTTTAGATTTTGTAATTAAAGATTTGTTAAAAACTGTTTTTTAGTTAGTATGTCTTTTCTATGAAGACATGGACTTCTTAATGAAGAGAGGTTGGATGTTATTGCAAAAACATTAGCATTCTAGTGTCTTTGAGTAGATCTTAAATATATTACAGTTTGATGAACATTTCCAAAAAACTCATGTGTTGTAGTTCCATTTCTATTATTTCTCTGTTATGAAAATCTTATTCATGTCTCAAAAGTGTTAGTATCTAAGATTGGGAATCATTGATGATCCTTTATAATATTTATCAATCATTAGTACTTGTTCTTCCTATCAACGACATTTATGTTTTATTTTCAGCCTTCTTCTTCCAAATTCCTCAAATTGTTAGAGAATTTATTGCTACCCTACTTTTTGTGTCCTTCTCATTAGATCTGTAGCATCATTTGATAAAACTAGACTCCATGCCCAATGGTGTGTTTTATATACAACCCAACCAATTTTCATCCTACAAAATATATCTTGCCACATAACTCAATTGAAAAATGTACTACTGTACAGTGTCATAGAGCAGTTCAGGTTTAGGGAGAGATCTCTCTAAGTTGAAGGGCCAACTTTCAACCTAAAAGAGGTTTGAGGTTACCTTCGAGGTTTTCTCGCAGCTAGGTTTCCTCTAAGTGATAATAAGGGGCATGATCAATACCATAAAAAAAAGCGCATGAAGGAGTACGCTTTCACAGCTTAGGAGTAGTTGGAGTTGGTTTAGGTGCCTTGTCTTTGGTTCCATTCTTCTAGGATTTCCCCAGTCACCAAATAGTTTCGCAATAGGAGTAGGTTCCCATTAAGGTTGTTGTGGAACTGAAGCAAACGAAGGGGAAGGAAAAAAAGGTTTAACCGTGGTCAAAGTAGTGTAAGGTTTGAGTTGATCAGGGGGAGGATTTTTGGGGGGATAAATGTACCAGACTAGGATCCCCAAGGTAATGTTAGTCGTGACAGTTGTAGAATAAACCCTAGGGAGCAGGAATAAGAATGATATCTAAGAAGAATGGTAATGACCTAGGGGAACTACTCTGAGATGGTTCATACTTGGGAAATGGTTCTAGGTTAGAAATGACTAGGCAAGAAACCAACAAAAGGAAATGGGCCCTTAGGAGTCATACCTGAAGATTGGTTTGAGTTGGGAACAACAGGTTACAAAGGTGCTAGTTGTTGTGAAGGCATACTAGACCACTTGTGGGTAGCCCATGATGCTTAAATCATGAAAACATTATAAGAGCTAGGATATGAGGTATTATGTGGTGGGACATAATAAGCACCAAAAAATGTCGAATCTTTGTAGAATCTAGGTGAGACATTGGTGAGGGACGAGACAATCCTATTGCCAGTGATCGATGAGATAGTGGAATAGGGGAAGTATGATACTTAGGATCATAGTAAGTCCATTGATTGATAGTGATGATATTTCCATTATGAGGAAATAACATCTTTCAAAATACCATATATGCGACAATGAACATGGAATATGTGTAACTATGACTCAACATAATTTTATAATATAATCAGGCGTCAATGACCTTGATCTAAATCGAGACTGTCTAGCTGATAATAATAATTCAATAAGTTGCGATATAAGTCGGGGGGGCTATGAGGGATGACCATCCCAAGCATGGAGAGTGATGGTGGATGGGGATAGGTCAAGTGAACCAACTTGCTTCGAAACACTAGCAACCATCACACAGGTGTAGACACCTTCCTCTATAATACACCGCTGAATAGTGGTGTTTCTTATGGAGACTGGTATTTGAAAGGAAAAGAATGAAGGAAGGAGGGGGTGTTCAACTTTGTCAATGTCAAATACAATCATATGATCATCAAAAGGATCCACAACATAAAAAGAAGATAGTAGAGATTTTTGTTGGGATGGGCACATCTGGAGGACCTCCAGCATTGACATGGAAATACAAGACTATGCAAAGTAATTTACTATCCTATAGGTATGGGTAGCTTTAGAAGTTTAAGTGTTGGGGATCTTATTGATAAAATCTACCTTAGGCGAAGGGATCTGTAAGGTACCATTTGATGATGACAAAGGCTCCATGGAAACTTAAGGTTGGGAATCAATTTTTGACCTTGCAGGAGGCTCATCATATTGAGGTGATGGAGATTTAAGGTTGACTTGTTGGGTAGTAAGTTTTCCAAAATTAATCATAAGAATCTGGTAATCATGGGGACCATATTGTAAAGGTGGAGGAGTTGTATGACCTTGTGCAGGTTAAGAAGCAATATATCCTTCATGAGGAAAAGGACTGGTAAGCACAACCAGTTGAGATGAAGTAAGAGGAGGAGGAGGTGGATCCATGGGATAAGGTCCTTTAGAAGAAGCTTCTTGAGCTTCCCATACGTGGTGCATCTAAGTTAAAAGGGGACATTCATGAATATAATGACCAAATACATCACAGCAGGAACAAGGATTGTTCATATGAAGGGCCTTGTTTTTCTTGTGTTTTCTGCCTTGTTGTTGGGTGGTGGGATTATGCTGGTTTCATTTAGGGGCATTAGGCGGTGGAACTAGTTAGCTTGGTTACCATGAGATGGTTGGTTTTTGTTACCTTTCCCCTTGTTCCTTTTCTTAGGGTTAGGGGGATTTTTACGGTTTTTCTGAGCATACACTTGACCATAAGGAGGAGGCTTATAATATCATAGAGGTGGAGGAAGCATGGGGGGCTAAATAGGAGGGGCTGGAGCATTAGGCAGTGCATATAGATAGTAAGGAGAGGGGGAAACATTGGGATAAATAGGTAGATCAACAACTATCCCTAGCATTTCTATGAGAAGTATTATGATGGGTATAGGTGTAAGAGGAACTGGTATACCCCTAGGGTTGACCAGAACTCATTAGAGGTGGAGTGTATAGTGGAGGAGTAGGGTATGAAATCGATCTAGCAATACCATCAACGACATGAGATTCCCCCGATGCATTAGAAGTACCAGGCTGAGGAAGACTGGGAATGACAGTATAAACATATCCTGATTATGTAGAGATCAAGGCATATTTCAAAGCTACTTGCAGTAGATCCTCCTCATAATAGGGGAAGTAGGAAGTGACATCTTTACCAATGGGGTCCAGAAGTGATCTAAGAAACAAATCCATATAGACACTATCCTTGAATTCATGAGCTTTACGTATGTTTCTTCTTCTATGTCATTCTTAAACCTGGTCAGATTATGTTGGGCCGCCAAATTAGCATACACTTTGACTCCATTTTCACCTTTATCCTCATTTTGTCACCTCATTTCATCACATTATCATTATATTTCCATTACCATATGGGTTCATATTTTAATTTTCCAAAGCTATTTATTTGATGTATTAAAAGTGAATTTATGATTAGAATCTAGAAAAATAACATGTATTTGCTTATACCTGAAGGTGGAATGAGTTTGGTAACATGTGTAGGTGATTTGGAAGGTTCCAAGACAGTCTTATGTGGCCTCCAAGACTAAAATTCGAATTCTCTTGAAGATTTGAAGGAGATTTGGGATAGGGGTCAAGCACATCTCATGGAGAAAAATCATGTATAAAAGAATATGTGTCTCATATTGGTTGTAACCATATGAAGGATTTGTGAATCCAGGAGGGATTAGTGCATCTCCATTAATGAGTTAGTTTCTTATGTTTTTGTATAAATAGGAGTACCTCGTCCATTCCAAATGGAGGACTCTTGGAGCATGTATCCTAACTTATGATGGAATAGAATAAAGTTTTCTTTCTATAGCTTTAGATATAAATTGTCTTAATGTAGTATATGAATTTATGGAATAGTTTGTCACTTTGTTATTAAAAGAATTGATCTCACTCTAAAAGAAACAAAGAAACATTTTATTTTCATTTAATTACTTAGATGTTTGAAGATTTCTCATTATTAATGAATTAATTTTAGTTTAAATCTTATCAACATATGAAAGGAAAAACAGGGGTCTAAGTTAGCCTCTCTTCCATTTGATATAAGTAATAATTGAAATTCATTCTCTTTTTCTAGTTTCAAGTGATTTTCTGAATTTCCAGTTTTCAAACAATGACATTAATGATGAATGAATTTGTAATGAAGAACAACAAGGAACTAATTAGTTAAGAGCCTCTTCTATTATTTGTTTATGCATATTAAGCTATTGTCCATTAGTGGTTTTTTATTTCTGTTCATGAAGTAGTATTCTAGAAAAAAGACAAGTTTGGTTCTCCTAAGTTAGGAGCCACTTCTCCTGCTTATTACATAATGAATTAGAAATTACTTAGTTAAATTTTATATTTGTAATATGCACTTCTAATTAGTTTATAATTTCAATCCCTTCAGTTTCCATAACCTATCTTCTAAAGTTGATTATAGTTGCATCTGAGGTCCCATATATTTTGGTTTGCCTCTATGTTTTACGAAACCCCCAGGTTGACAATTAATCATATGGATTTAACAGACAATTAAATCACCCAACATTTTGGCGTTGTTGTCGGGGAAGAAAACTTAGATGTAACTAAGTTAGGAGGATTGTTTAGGAAACATTTTCTTTTAAGGTCATTTTCATTTGGGGTTAGATTCATTTAGGAATTTTCATTTAAGTTTATTTGCATTTTCATATAGAAAACATAGACATTAAAATCAAGAACCCCCGTTCATTAAAAAAATAAAATCCAATTTGCAAAATCAAGATCCAAAGAGCTTCATGCTATGACAGTTGAAGAAAACAAAAAAACTAAAGATCACATTCAAATTTGATTTCAACTAGTTAGTCTTCATGATGGTGTCCAAGAACTCAGTAGGGTTTACTTTTCAAACTTGGATATGAGTCTACTCATGATCTTGTTGCGCAAATGGATGCATTGGAAATTCTCTTATGCTTAAGAGAATGTTTGATTTCTTTTTCAATAGAATAGGTCTAACAAATAAAAAAACAAGCTTTTGTGTTTTTTAAGACAAATTTGCAATTTTGTGGTGTAGTAAGAACCACCCATTTACTAACCCTTGGCAGGAAAAATTTGCAATAAAACAAACAGTTGTGAATGAAGGGCACAAGCAAAGATTGAAGAGCGATAATTTCAGGTGTGAGATCGATTCTTTCCATTTTATTTTCTCCATCCAAAAAAAAATTGATTAAAGAAATCTCGAGTATGCTCTCCTCCTAGGCTTTGTGTGACCTAGAGGATCAAACAATCAATTTTCATGTTAGTATATCTTTTGTTAAAAAATAAATAAAAATAAAAAATAAAAAATTTAATTATTCTCAATAAAAAAAATGATTCTTCTCTTTCATTATTTATTTCTTTTATATATATATATATATATATATATATATATACATAACTGAATGGAACACATGTAAATAAAAAAAAAAAAAAGAGACTTTCTTATTTAAACAAAGAAATAATAAAAATAAATAAAAACACAAAAACGAAAATGAGAATAAAGCAAATTTAAACAAGTAAAAAAAATCATGGAAGACGAAACTAATTGCTGCAAATGTTATTTGTGATTTTGAAGAAATTAAAGATAGCTGTGCATTCTCGTGATTTAAAAAAAAAGATAAAAAGAGAAAAAAGAAACCAATATTACCTAGTAATTACTTGAGCAGAGGCCAAATTCCCAGAGGTTAAAAACGCCATTTTTAAAACACATTTTCTGACCAAATGAAAACAAATCCCAAAAATATAAAACATGGGTTTTTCTTAGAATGGCATGAGTTATGTTTATCGTGAAAGATTTCCTTAAAATTCATAACCATTTGAGAGAGTTTTTAGGGTTCTCTGGAGCATTATTTGCGAGGATACGTGAAAAAAAGTAGTTTTCAATTAAATGCAGCCAGCAGCCAAGGCGAAGGCCATGACCATCCAATGACCCAACCACAAAGTCAAGGCAATCCACCCAGCAACGTTGGCAAACTGCAGCGAGAAAAGAAATAAAGCAATAAATGAAAAAAATAATAATAAAAAAAAAAATTTTAATAATTAAATAACAAAAAGTTAATTATTAAAAAAATAAAATCTTACTGTAGAAATTTTCAGAAATGACATTTTCTCCATGCTTAGAACCTAGAACAAAAATAAAAATAAAAAACTCTTAAACATTTCCCAAGCTTTTATAAAATAAAACTTGGTTAAAAAAATCCACTTTCTAGGCAAAAAAATGAGTTCAAAAGATATGAAAAATGATTTGGAAAATATTTTGGAATTCCATTCTCCTAAAAATCTTGGAAATGATGAATTCAAAAGATATGAAAAATTATTGGCAAATATTTTGGAATCATAGTTTCAAAAAAATATTGGATTTAGATTGGCCACTTGTCAAGTTGTTGCTTCAATTTTTATTTTTGGAATAATTAAAACTTCCAGAATTCGATTAAATTCATAAATGTGACTTGTGGTCTACTCGTAAAACATTCAAATTGCATAATGGAGATCATGAGTACAAATTTTGTGGGATTAGAATTTGTTAATTATTCTACAATTTTGACACAACATTAATTAAACAACAATTTTGCCACCACATGGCAGCACAACATTGGCTAATATTGTACATTCATCGCCACATCATCAGTAAAATAGTCAACATGTCACATCATCCATTTTCCATGTCACCTGCTGCCACATCAGTTTTACACAGTCATCCTCCATCTACCAGCTCATTTTTCAACACTGAAAATGGATTAATAAGAAGAACGATAAGGGTGTTTCATCTATAGGATTATTGTTTTGCAAAATGCCTTGAAGAGAATCCTGTAGATTGAAGATTGAATCCTGTAGACTTGTGTTTTCGTTTCATAAAGTATTTTTATATGATCATGTTTCTTTGAGTCTTGTAGGTATAGAAGCCAACGACATCACAAACTGGAAAATTTTATGTGATGGCTTAGTCAAAGAAGATAGGCAAGATTTATAGATGTAGGAAGGGCACAATCCTACAACTGAGAAACCTTATGACAATCTTCACTATTTCACCCAAATTTCAAATAAGCACAACTTTCTCATACAACATTAGATTTCTACGATTCAAGCATCATTGGAAAGATCTCAATGAGATCTACATAATGAGAAAGAGATCATTGGAATTTGAAACATTTAAAGAATGAAGAAATTTCTGACAAGTTATAAAAGGTAAAATGAGGCACTAGTTTCGACATAGGTATAAATTCTTTCGTTTTTTCTTTCATGAATTTGTTTTATTAGTACCAATTCTTAGTTTTTTTGTAAATGTCATAAATAAATAGATTGACCACCTCTCTCTTATGATAAACTTACAATTCATTTCTAAAAAAGACCTAAGTTTTTGCAGGTTCCAGGAAGATAAACAAATGACCACAGGCAAACATTGTCTTTTAAAGGCCCCATTTCAAGCATAAGGACATGATTTTGTGTAAGACAAGGGGGATAATGTCATCATTTCTATCAAATAATTGAAAATCCTCTCAAAGACCACATTTCTTGCACAAGAAAATGATCAAAGCAACAACAAAGATGAAACATCAATGCATGAGCACATATGTCAGATCAGGTCCATCAGTTGTAAGCCTTTCAAATGCCAATGTCTCTACTGCATCCATTCTTCTTCAATCAGTAAAAAATTCACCTCATTTCCCTTTACATTCATCATTGTATTTCTCCTTTTTCAGTAAATAAAAGCTTCATTGCATTCTCACCTTTTTCAGTCAATAATTTTTTCATTCCATTTTTATTTTCATGTTTTCAAATAAAACCTTGATCAATTTTTCATTTTCTTTCATAGTCATTTTCCTGCCTCACTTTCACTAACCTATAACCCATCGATAAAAACATTCAGCTCCTCTACAAAGCTAACTCACTGGATTTCCTTTTCATTTTTCTAAATAAACCTTGATCCACTTAAAAATTTACATCCATAATTCTTCAAAATTATTATTTCATGCCCGAGTTAGATGATGGAGGATTCCTCAAGGCCTTCCTTCTAATAAGTCTTGGCCTATCGACATCAGCACATTATCTAGGTTCAAGTCTAGAGTCCTTAATAGTACCTTGAGGCTTGTATGCCTTAATGAAAGGCTCTCTCGCCAACAATAATGGGTATACACCAATATCCATTGATCATTGGATCTTGCAAGTGGCTCGACATTAGCTCATCTATTCACCCTTCGCAAGATGTACATAGGTACCTTGGCTCATTGATATTAATGGTGAGTTGCCTCGCATTGGTTAACGACATGCATCAATGGTCGGTAATGCAATGAATTCTCTTCATGCTCGACATTGACAGATTTATTCACATGATTAGAATTGTACCATCAGGTGTTGGAACGACTAAAGACTATATCATTTTAACAGTTTGCAATAGATCAATTTGTTATAGCAGCAATAAAGATTCAAACCTTGTCATCAGCAAAGAGAACACATAAAAAGATCCAAATTCCTTTGTTTACATACTCCATGATCCAACAACATCAACAACCACACTCTTAAACATCCACAACTCATGTACATTGAGGGTAAGTGAAGGCATGTGGTCTTCTAATTTTTAGTCATGCAATTCCTTAAAATGCTTAAAATTTTAACTTTAGAAATTTCCTCACTTCCTTTTTCACATTGTCATCTTTGTAGTTAGAGGAGGAATTCATGTTCATACCTCATATTCACATTTAGCGATATATATAACATTCATATTCCATTATCACCTTTCATATGTCATATATATCCTTTATACACATGCCATCCTAACCAACATACTTCTCCGAACAACTACTATTGCATTATGGTTGAAAAAGTTACATGTTTTTCAAATGATGATCATATAATGAATGGTTGATTAAATTTTTTGAAGTCTTTTCATGCAACACAAAAATAAAAAAAGTATTATTACACAAGAACCAATAGTAATAAAATTTGGTTGCCACAGAAGAACCAACTAAAGTAATATGTTGCAATCAAATATTTTTCAAAATGACACTTTGCAAAACGAAAAAAATTATCAAATGATTATGCGAAGACGAAAGAAGAATTAACATTAACCAAAGTTCATATAAAAGGAAGACAATTCAAAAGATCAAATCATGATTAAAGTAAATCAATGTAATATATTGCATAAGGACATGCAATAACTTAAGTTGGGGGGTATGTTGGGCCGCCAAATTGGCATACACTTTCACTCCATTTTCACCTTTATCCTCATTTTGTCACCTCATTTCATCACATTATCATTATATTTCCATTACCATATGGATTCATATTTTCATTTTCCAAAGTTATTTATTTTATGTATTTAAAGTGAATTTATGATTAAAAGTTAGAAAATAACATGTATTTTCTTACACCTAAAGGTGGAATGAGTTTGGTGACATCTGTAGGTGATTTGGAAGGTTCCAGGATAGTCTTATGTGGCCTCCAAGACTCAAATTCGAATTCTCTTGAAGATTTGAAGGAGATTTGGGATAGGGGTCAAGCGTATCTAATGGAGAAAAGTCATGGATAAAGGAATATGTGTCTCATATTGGTTGTAACGATATGAAGGATTTGTGGATCTAGGAGGGATTAGTGGATCTCCATCAATGAGTTATTTGCTTATGCTTTTGTATAAATAGGAGTACCTTGTCCATTCCAAAGGGACGACTCTTGGAGCATGTATCCTACTTATGATGGAATAGAATAAATTTTTCTTTCTATAGCTTTAGATATAAATTGTCTTAATGTATTATATGAATTTATGGAATAGTTTGTCACTTTGTTCTTAAGAGAATTGAACTCACTCTAAAAGGATCAAAGAAACACTTTATTTCATTATAGATTTTATTTTCATTTAATTACTTAGATGTCTGAAGATTTTTCATTATTAATGAATGAATTTTAGTTTAAATCTTATCAGCATATGAAAGTACAAACAAGGGTCTAAGTTAGGATCTCTTCCATTTGATATGAATAATAATTGAAATTCATTCTCTTTTTCTAGTTTCAAATGATTTTCTGAATTTCCAGTTTTCCAACAATGGCATTCATGATGAATGAATGTGTAATGAAGAATAGAAAGGACCTCCTTAGTTAGGGCCTCTTCTATTATTTGTTTATGCATCTTAAGCTATTTTCCATTAGTGGTTTTTGATTTCTGTTCATGAAGTAGTATTCTAGAAGAAGGATAAATTTGGTTCTCTTAAGTTGGGAGCCACTTATCCTACTTATTACATAATGAATTAGAAATTACTTAATTAAATTTTATATTTGTAATATGCACTTGTAATTAGTTTATAATTTTATTTCCTTCAGTTTCCATAACCTATATTCTAAATCTGATTATAGTTACATCTGAGGTCCCATATATTTTGGTTTTCTTCTAAGTTTTATGAAACCCCTGGGTTGACAATTAAATAATAGGGATTTAGCAGATAATTAAATGACCCAACAGATGGGTGGGTGGTAGAATTTTGATGGAAATAGGTGAAGGTTTTGATACCAGTGTCATCAGAGAGGTAATTGGAAGTATGATAGGATTGTTTTGGCTAGAGTCACAAAGCTGGAATGAGAGGCATGCAGTTGTTACACATACCACTTGGAAGCATCTCCAGTAAGGTTGTGTTGGAACAAACAAAGATGAATGGAGTCTTTAGTAATGGAATTAGATGAATATTGAAATGAGAAAACATGACTTGTGGTATTTTCTCTAGGATTACCTTTGGAATTACGGGCATCTGAAGGAAGCTTGGTAGGAATAGCAGGCCAACTAGGGTCATGAATAATATACTCATTGATGAGTTGGATGAAATAAGGGAGGATCAAGCCAACCAAAAAAGGAAGTAACGGAGTAAGAGTGAGCATATTGATAGATGTTCTACTTGTTGGGATGCCTGGGTTACCACCTGGGTTTCCCACACCCATGTTGGTGCATCACATGGTTGCGAAAATGTGCAATCAAAGGAACAACTAGAAGAATCCATAAAACTAGAGTTAAAATGAGGACTCAATGGAGGACTATGAGGATGAAATCTAATCCCGTGGGGAGGACTAATATGTCCTAAAGGAAACTTGGGGCGAACACCACAAAATCTCTGTGACAAATGCCTAGGGGGTACAATGATGTCAAGACAAAGATGAATCAATAAACCAAAGGTTGATCATAGGACAAAAATAGAAGCAAACAATATGAAAAAACCTAGTGTAGTGTTTCCAAGTGTAAACTAACTATATTAAGATGCTACTCTAATTCAAGCAAACATGTCCTTTCAAACAAAATGACCACTAACCTATAGTTGATCTAAATCCTCAAAAAAAATCTCAATCTTCTCTTTTAGATTTCCTTCCAAAGAAATTATTACCTGATGAAATATGATCTCCACATGATCTGAATGTTGAGAAACCTTGTTAATGCTATGCAAGAACAGTATTAAAAAAATGTGTTTAGGGTCATCTCAAATTAACCAAAATGTGAGGAATTATGTGTCAAGTATTGAGTGTCTTTTATGAACAATTTATGAGGTTAATTAGTTGTTTAAATAACATGTACAACAAGTAAATTGCATATAAGTAAAACACATCAACTCATAACACAACATTGATAAAGGAGTTCACCCCTCCTAGGCTACATCTCCTTAGACTTACTTCAATGGCTAGGCCCTCTTTGGATTAATGGTCAATTATATAATTACATGCATGTGTATTTCTCTAATGGATTTGAAATATACGCCATTTGATTCAGAAGACACAAAGACCAAAAAATTGACCTCCTCTGATCTAGGCATGACCTCCTCTCCCAGTGGTCGTAGGCTTCCTTAAATATCAATGTAGAAAAATCACATACAGAAGTGCCTTTCTACCTCTTCAACCTATTCCATTGTGTTCATAGCATCCAAATCATCTAGGAATGACTCTTTCTGAGCCAAAACTGGTTGAAAATTAAATAATTTATGGTCTCTTCAATTTTCCTTAGGAAAACTCCACCAAATCTAGAGAAACTCCAGTTAACCCCACCAAAAATGAACCAATTGCCAAATTTATTGACCTGTCAAACTTCTGCCAAGTTAAATCGAAATTAATTAATGGTTATTCATGGGTTGATTAATGCTAAAATCCACTTAGAACGTTAATGCCACAGTTAGCACTAAGTGGAAGACCCTGGTTTGTAGTGTTGGTCACATGCAGAGGGGGTTGGCCTCTCCTCCCCCAATCCACCACGTTTCACTATTTAAATAGAAATCACACCCATAGATTGTTAAGTGACATGGTTGTGGAATAACAGTAGTGTGTGAGGCTTGTGTGGGCGAGGTCATAGGTTCAACTCCACCAGCCTCCAAATAACATTTTAAATGACCTTTGAGAGGGCATGTGGCAACCTTTGGGCTTGCCACATGTCAACCTCTCATTGGTTGACCTCAAATGCTCTAGACCAATAATATGCCAAAAAATTTGCAACCCAATTAAGACACCTACGGGAATATTCTGGGATTATTCCAAGGAATATTACTTGCAATATTATTTTTGCTCACTGGGTTGTACGAATGCCTAGTCAGCATCCTATTTAGCCAGTACCTAAAATTTTCCAGTTTGATAAACAATTACAATGTGATATCTTTCTCATACGAGCTCCGTTTTCAGTGACATGAGTTGCATTGGGATTGTATCACTGAGACGGACGTGGTCATTTAGGTTTTGAGCTATTCTGATCACTTTTGTTTTTGAGCAAACTTTTGCCCGTGATCCAAATTCCAATTATCGAAAGTTGATTTTCCAAGAGAAAGGTGGGGTAGAGGACCAACTACTGCCCACAACTAGTCCTATAAAGTGTTTTCCTATGATCGATCACAATGGTTACCTTCGTCCCACATGGGTGGTCGAGTCTTGATCTTCTTGGAGATCAACCACTACATGTGATTTTCTACCATGGGTTGGGTAGCCTCAAGGATAACCACTCCCATGTTGACCTAGCCTAAACTCCCCTCTGAGCTGGGTTTTTTATCTATTTTGGCTTTGTAACGTGGGACGATAAAGGATTTTAAGCTCCCTAATATGTCAACTTCTATGTCTCAATGTTAGTGATTGATCAATGTCATTGGAAACCCATCCCATCAATCCTACACCTAAACTACATAGATTATTTCACCTTGGTGCCCAAGTGGGGTTAATCTATGTGTGTTGGATTATTAAGGTGTAATTTTTCAAGTCTAGGCATGGTGGCGTTAACCAAGCTCACGTTGGCTTAGGGTGCGAGTGTGTGAAAATGATGTGCCAAGTGGATGAGTTAATTGAGCATGTTTTATGATGTCATGTGCTGCTGAAAATAATGTGTTGAAATATTGTAAATAATTTTAAAAATGTACAGAGAAATAAACAACAAATCAAGCACAAAAAACCCCACCCAAGAAGGCTATCAAGTAGTTATGAAAGAGAAGGCAAATAAGCTACTCAAAGACACATAAATGGCCGAAACTATCTAATATCAAAGGGACCATGATCTAGAGGCACTAATATGTTGTAAATGGTGTAGACACAACAAAAATCATAGGTGAAAAATGTTGCAAAGGATAGGCAAGAAACTCCAAAACCTAAGATACGGAGGGGGATCCTAAGGGGGGAATGCAAAGCCTAAACTCTAGAGGGAGAGAAAGGGGGAATATACCTATCCTAAAGCATCGTGAAATAATGGATTAGACCTTGCAAACTAGTGGTTGAAAATTTTATACCATAGACTCATCAACCTAGCCAATCTCTTCCTAAAAAGGTGCAGGTGTAATTGAAACACTAGGGCTGTTTTTCCTTCCTAAAAGATAAAACTAAGATAATCTAGGCCTAGGGGAGACTCAAAAAGAGATAATAAGCCCTTCCTATTCCATACACAACACACAACACTCAACGAAATTAGGGTAATTATTTTCCCTCTCCCTTTCCGACGGTTTAATAATTTTCAATGGCATGTTTGTGAAGAGAGGCTCTACAACTATTAGACCCTAGCTCAAGGTTTCTACCATGCCTTGGCTCTACAAGAATATTTCTCTTTAAATTCCTTTTGTGCCTTATTTACCTTAGAATATATCCATGAAAACTTCATCATTTGGATTTGTATTTCTAGGGCTTCCTTACAACATGCAAGGGGTGATGTTTTCATTCATTATTGAACCGGGGCCCTATGAGGTAATTCCCCTCCAACTACTTTTTCTTGAAAGAGTTGCCTCTTATCACATTAGTGTAATGACTTATTATATTCTATGCCCAGATAATGGTGACATGCACCTTTTCAAAGAGCTCACTAGTTCCAGGTAGTGTTATTACTCCACGATATTTTTATTTGGCTTCATGTTGTTTTTTAATTGGGATTTCCTTTAAAAATTGCTTTAATCTTTCTCTCTATGACATGTCTACATAGAGGGGGGACATTATAATTCCAGTTAGATTCTGCCTTTCAGCAACACCAAGTTTTTGTCTAAACTCAAAACTCTTGTTTTGATGGGTTTTATCATTTTGAAGGTTCGACCACGAGACTATAGGGTCTAGTTACAACATAGCCTTTGGTTGATGTTTTCTATGCCTGTTTCTATACTCTCAAATGTTTGTTGGTGATGTCCCGACTAGTGTTTCCAACCTTTAGGTTGGGTGTTGCTTTAAAACTCTACTGCTTATATTTTGTATAATTCTGGTGCATTTATTGGAACCCCTTTAATCTTAATACCCTAGCCAAGGGTTTGTATTGGAAGTGTAAAGTAATCAGTTTTCCTTTATGAGCATATATTAATATTATCAGACCATCTTTCTCGAATATTGTTAACAAAAATTTAGCTTTACAATATGATAATAATATTTCATTACGGATTACGGTGTTATGTTGATATCCATTGTTAAAGGTTCTACTTATTTTCTAACATAAATTACTTCTTGGGTGACACAACCTACATAGGTGGGAAGTAAGTTTTCTTAGGTAGTTTTGCGACTGCAAACCTATTTTAAGTGACTGGCTCCCCGCCAGTCATCCCAGAACTAAACCATTTTCTCACAATGTCATAAGAACAATAATTATGAATATGTTTACATACTAAGGGTTTTGTTTAGCCCCCTTTTTTATGTCATTATTTATTTACCAAGTATTGAAAATATTAATCATGTATTTCTTCATTTAATCTTCCGTGTTTGTTCCTGACTTTCTTGATTATGTCCCCTGTTGTCATTCTTGTGTTGTATTTTAAGTCATTATTTACTCATTAAAGCTTATATAATATATATATTTTTATGTTAAGAACAGTCTAGGTTTAATAGGATTTGGTTCCTATTGGGACCTATTTCACTCGACTAGGTCAAATTATTCATCTAAGCAAAGGATTGTCCTTCTCATTAAATTTTGTTTTATAGGTGGACTAACTAGGCTTATTAATTTAGAAAATCAATAAAGGAATTTCCTCCTTCCTTAGCTTAGTCTCTTCACCTCTTACTTGAGCTTTAGTTTGTCATAGTGTATGATGCCATTTCTTTGATATGATTTACAATCCTCAAAAAGGTTCTTTCTGTTATATCATAGGTCACTATATCCACTTTAACTTTACTTTCAATATAGTACAATTCAATAATATATGCTATATCATTTGACACACACAGAAAATAATAGTTTACACTAAAAATTTATTATTCAAGAATACATTTACTCTCTTATTGTCATTTCAATCAATTTTTCTATTAATTTCCTTTTTCTAAATAAAATATCATAACTTCGTATGACAACAGAAGAACAATTCTTTTAAAAGTAGATGTATACTTATCTTTGTGTTCCCAAGAATCATAGGAATTCAGTGAGGGAGAGACCTCAACTCCCAACCTCTGATTAAATTGATTACGTCCAATACTTCCCTGATCCCTTTCTATTCCACGTCATTTATTAGACAATATTAAGTAAAATCTATTCTCTATAATCAAAATGGTACAATCCAATGAAGAATTCTTCAGACACACAACTCTAGATCAAGGCTTCCACTGTATCATAGTCTAGCTTAAGAACACCTTTAGCAGTGTACTTCCAAAACTTGCAGGTTGTTCCTTTCAAATTTCTCCCTTTTCTCCTCCTCCAAGATGCCTCTAGTCGTTTTCCTGCTTGCCTTCCTAAACCTCTTTTCTACTGTATACTTTTATCTTTTCATGAGAGAAAACAATATTTGTATATAACTGTCTGATAGAAGGAATTTTTTCGTTTAGAGGCCCCTTCCTGTCAATCCCAAGATTTGTCAAATTTCCTTTTAGAAGTAAACTAAAAATTTATATAGAAAATGTTTCACAAATATTTTAACCTTAGCCCAACATTTACAAAGTTCTTCATAGTAAAATAAAGTAACATAAATTTACAATAACTGGGGGTGTTACATCTCCCACCCTTGAACGAAACAGCATCGAGGGTGTTTATTCATTCCCACAGCAGAACGTTGGGTAGATCTCTCGCCTTCATCCTCGTAGGTGGCCTCTTCCAGGCTAAATTGCTTCCACTACACTTTAGACTGGGTCATGGCTCACCTCTGTAGGATTATTTCTCTCTGATTGAGTATACATAGAGGATCTACAAGAAACTATCCGTCTAGTTCAACTTTTCACAGTCAAAAAAATGACATTAACTATCTTGTTCATTATCAAATTTGATACATATATATTTATATCAAACAAATTTCTCATTTAAAAATTTACCTACACATCCTACAGTTAATAATATTCCTAGGGTCATACACTTACTTCTTTAATAGTGAAATGTGGAATGCATTATGAAATTGTTGATGACTAGGTAGTGCAAGCTTATAAGCTATAGGTATAATTCTTTCCAAGTTTTCGAAAGGGACACAATACCAGTGATTTAGTTTCATATAACCACCCCATATAAACATTCTTTTCTTAGGTTTAACCCATACATAGGCCTGATCTCCCACTCAAAATTCTCTATGAGTCCTCTTTTTGTCAGCATATGATTTTTGTCGCTCTTGAGGAGCTTTCATATTCTCGAAAATGTTCTTTACTGTTTGTTCCATTTTGGCTAACATATCTGGTGCTAATATCAAAATCTCTTCGTGAATTCTCCAATTGGCCAGTGTCCTACATCTCCTTCCATATAGGTTTTCAAAAGTGCTCATTTTTGGCAACTCGTGATAGTTATTATTGTATGTCAATTCAACTAGGTGGAGATATTCTTCCCACTCAGTCCTCCACTACATAACATACATTCTTAACATGTCTTCAAGTAACTGATTCACTCACTTGGTCTAGCCATCTATCTTTTGGTGATATGCAGTACTAAATTGGACTTTTGTGCCAAGTCGAGTAAAAAGAGCTCTCCATGATGTAGGAGGGAATTTTACATCCCTCTTGAAGACAACTACTTTAGGTATCATGTGAAATCAAAATATTTCCTTCATAAAAATGTTAACAATTTAGACATTTTTATATGTAGATTGTACAAGGATAAAATGGTTTTCTTTACTTAACATGTCCAGTACAACCATAATTGAGTCATTTTGTTTCTTAGACTTGGGAATACCTGTGATAAAAGAAAATGTAATTGTGTCCCATTTCCATTCAGGTATTTTTAACAGATGGAGTAGTCGAGCTAGATGTTTGTGTTCAACTTGAACTTGTTGACACTCCACACATTTGGACAAATATTTTGCAATGTCTTTCCACATACCATGCCAAAAATAATCACTCTTTACTGAAGAAATAATTTTATGATACCCTGAGTGGGAAGCATAAGGGCTCCTATAAAACACATTTAGAATTATTTGTCTAATATCCAACTACTTAAAGACATACAATCTTCCTCTAAATATCATTAAATTATCCCTATTAATACCATAATCAAACTATTTTCCAAATATAATTGCTTCTTTGGTTTGTTTCCACAAAAGTTCATATTATGGCTCTTTTATTCTAGATGCTTTAATTTGATCCAAAAATTTAAATTACACTTGACTGTAAGATATTTCATACGCACAATGTAATTTTTAGCTTAATGTGTCATCTAATCAGTTCTCCTTCCCCTTTATATGTTTGATTTCAAATTCAAACTCACTCAGAAAAACATTCCATCTAGCTTGACGAGCATTAAAATTAGGTTCTTTTAAGAAGCTAGTGAGACTGTTATGATCAGCCATTAACACAAACCTTTTACCCAATAGGTAGTGCCTCCATAATTTTAATGCATGTGTCATATGTGTCAATTTGAAGTCATAAGAATAGTATCTATGCTGGTTTTCTTTTACAAACTAAGATTCATATGTGATCACCCTTCCTTCTTGCATCAAAACTCCTCCTACAACTTCATGACATGCATTTTTTCAGACCAAAAATAATTTCTCGGGGTCAACAATCCTTAATACTAGGGATGTGGTTAAGAGGTTCTTCAATTGTTGAAAATTTTTATAACAATCCATTCTCCACATCAATTTTTTCCCTTCCTTTTACAAGGAAGTCATTAGGTCAACAATTTTAGAAAATCCTTCTATAAACCAATAACAATGTCCTATTAGGCCCATAAAGGATTGAATTTCTAATACATTCATAGGGACAGGTCATTCTATAATAGTTCTAATTTTCTGAGGGTCTACTATTATTCATTTTGATGATATCACATGCCCCTTATATTGAATCTCATCCTTATATAACTCACATTTTATATATTTAGCATATATCTTATGTTCCTGCAAGGTTTTTAGCACTATCCATAAATTCTCCTTATGTTCCTTGAAACGTTTCAAAATAAATAACCATATCATCTATGAAAATAAAAGCAAATTTATCTAAATATGAGTGAAAAACACAATTCATTAGGGTAACGAATGTTGTAGGGTCTTGAGTCCTAATGGTAAAACAAAAAATTCATAATTATCATATAATATTTGGAATGTTGTTTTACAAATGTCTTCTTCCTTTGTTCTTATTTAGTAATAGCCCAAATGCAAGTCAATTTTAGAAAAAATTGTAATAGTTTTGACTTCATCGAACAAGTCATCAAATATTGGCATTGAATACATGTGTTTTTATAGTTAATTTGTTTATATTCCAATAGTCAATACACTATTGCAAGGTCTCATATTTATTTTTAATGAAAAACACAGTGGCTTCCTAAGGCGATACAGACAGGTGAATAAATCCTTTATCAAGTAGTGCCTATAGCTATCTCTTTAATTCAGTTATCTCAAGTACAATAATATGATAGGGGTGTTAGATGCTAAGTAGCTCCTGAGACTAATTATATTGTGAAATCAATCCCCTTTTTAGGTGGAAATATTAATATCTCTTTGGGAAATACATCAACAAAGTCTTATAGGAGAAGAATATTTTCAAATGTACTTGTTTTATCCTTATAGTTAGTGTACCCCACCTGTACAACATATATTTGAAAACCTTTGCTGACACACTTGCCTAACTGTGATGATGTAATAGCACTTAGCTTGATAGGCCTCTTTACCCCTTGAATTTATTGCCTACTACCTTATTTATTAAGGAATTTAATGGTTTTCTCCTTACAATTCACTAAGGTCCAATGTCCTTCTAACCAATCCATCCTAATTGGAATATCTTAAGATTAGAGACAACATATTTAAATTCTCCCTAACTTGTTATGTCACAATTTCAATAGAGTATTTTTCTACTTTCTCAGTAACATTTCTCTTGGCTCCAGTGGCCAACTGTACCTCACAGAGATTTTTAAACCTACAGGATTGTAAGTAACACTTTTCTACTATTTGAGGGTTCATATAACTCAAGCTAGCCACAAGATCTACTAAAACAGACATAGGACAATCGAATAATGTAGAAAACTAAATCAACTAATAATAAAACACACAAAGAATAAATAGTAGAAATATGCAAAAAACAGACATGGCAGAAAAGGCCTCAGCCTTACAACATTCCTCACATTTTCATTATTAATCAATCCAATCCAGTGTACAAAGAATGACAATAGTACAAATAAATACATGAGGAAGTTGGTCTCAAGATAGTACGTCTATTTTGGATGCTATTGTTGAGAAACTATCTCAACAACACACTAATCTAGGAGCCTAACTAGTTGGAGAGAATCTCTCAACCAACTAAGCCTAAACTGACCCCTAACCATGAGGAACAAACTGAATCTCGAAAGGTAGGATTCAATCCTAACTTTCATGTTTTTAATTAATTTAATTATTTGGACTTAGAATTGTTTTTAATGTGAGAGTGAGGCTAAAAGATAACTTACATTAAAGTTATATCATAGTAGGTTCATGTTCTGCTTGATGGTCCTCCATGGCAATATTGATCATTGGAATGTTTTTCGCCTTCTCGGAAACTGTAGAAGCTTCTTGAAGATTAGTGACCTATTTTTTTCTACCACGACGAGGAAAAATTTTGTAGTAGTGGTGTTCTCCACAACCCCAACAGTGTAAAGTGGGTTTCAGACTTTGACTAAATTCTAGTTTACTGGATATGTACCCTAGTTTAGATTCACCTTGGACTAGAAATGTTTGTTGGCTCTTTCTAGGAAACTTAGGGTGTTGGTTTTATTCAAATTTTTATGACTACCAATTTTCATGCCCTTACTGTGATGGAAGTTCCTTTGCCCCTTCTTTCTAGACCCATTTCTACTTCCTTATCCTTTATACTTCATTTCATTGTAACAAACTCGAGCTCTTCGAATATCCTCACCCATTGTTTTGGGGTTACCAAATTGCAATCACTCTTTCATAAATCTTGGTAAACTTTTGATAAATAATTTCACTTAATATATTTGTTCATAAATGTAGGGAACATATCATAAAATTGATGTAAACTTGGTTATAGGTTCATCCATAGATAATTGTCCCAACCTTAAATCATAAAATTATTTCACCTTGTCATCATAGAATCATTATGTCAAATATTTCTCTCTAAAATGTTTTTGGAAGTTTTCCCAAGTTAATTCTTGTTCATTATTGCTCCAAATAGTCTTAACTTGTTGAATTGAGGCTTCTATGATCTATATTAACTTTATGAGATATTTTTCAGCGTAAATCACAAGATATTTCATTTGTCTATGCCTTTCGAACCAACTAGTGTGGTACATCATCAGGACAAGTTGAATGAGTAGATTAGGCTTTGCATGTTAAATAGATAGAGAAGAAACTCCAATGGCTATAAAACGACTATATTGACAAAGGCTAGATTTGACTGGATTAGTTAGGACCGGGTTAGGGGTATAACCATTATTTAATTAAAAAGTAACATTGGTTAGTTAGACTCATATTAGAACAAAAGTAAATGGTCCATTTTTATCCACATATAATTATAAATATATATTAGAAAATAAATTATAACCAAAACTAATATACATTAATAGTTAGTTAGTTAAAAAAATTAATAAATATATAAATATACCTAAATATCTAGATTCAAACATAAGTGAAAGGGATTGTTCCATATATTAATATATAAATAGATATTAAATTAATTATGAACTAAATTAATATTAAATAATAGTTATTTATAGAAGTTCAACAAATATATATAAATAATAGAGTAATATATATATACAAATTAATCTAAATTAATAGTAAGTAAACCAGGTTATTAAATCTAAATATTAGATTAGTTAGTTATAAAAGTTATAAATATTAGGGTAATATATAAATAGTGGGTTATATAATTTTATTAAAAAAGGGGGGGGGGGGGGGAGGGGGGGGGACAGATTATACCCTTAAGATTCTAAAAATATATTAAGATAAATTAGTTAAAAATAAATTAATTTTAATTCAATAGTTATCTATGAAAGTTAGTTAAATATATAAATATTAGAGTAATTTAGCGGTTAGAAAGAAAATGCTAATATTTAAAATTAAAGGTTTATTTAAGGGTTAAAATAATCAAAGATTAATCTCAAGCTTATTTTCTTTAAGTTATAAGCATGAATAAGAGCTACTACAAGAACTTCAAGTAACAAAGGTCCCAAGGAACAGGAAATTAGGGGGAAAAAAATCTTAAAAGACAACAGGAAAAAACAAAAAAAAGGGAAGGGTAGGGAGGAAGACCATGACTAGAAGGAGAGGGCTGGGACCCAGCAACTACTGATCCTCCAGCCATCCTCTATATTCAGATTGTTCGACCTTTTTTTCAATCTCAAGCACTTCGCTAAATTTCCGGTGATGGAATTAGGACACTCTAGCAATCACACTAGCCTCCTCGATGTAAACGTGATGATTGGTTTTCTCAACATCCTCTGCTAAAGCAAAAGAATTGGATCTCCTATGATCAAGGTCAACTGCGTGCTCATTAATCCTTTGATTAATGGGGTGACCAGTCTCACCAATATAGGGGGTCCACATGAACAAGGAATAATATAAACCCCTTTCATCTCCTTGGGGTCGATGGGATCCTTCACAGATCTGAGAGACTTATGAATGGTGTTGAGAGGTCTAAAGATTGAGGGGACATTATGCTTCTTAAGAATCCTTGCAATTCTTTTCGTAGTCCCCTGAAAAAATAGAAGATGGACACTGGGAATCCTCTCCTTCTGATCTCTTTTAGCAATTGAATTCTTAGCTGCTTTGAGGAAAGCTTTCTGACCCAAGTGCCTACTATAACCATTCTCAACAAAGACACTAAGGAGACGAAATTTCTCCTCCTCGAAGCTCTTTTCATCAGATATCCTTAAGTCACGAGTAGCAAGGGTGTTGAGAACCCCAACTTCTGAGCTGGTGATGTGACCCAGCCCATGCTTCCACGTAACCTTGGTTATCCACCTGTCCGGGATTAATGATGTTGGTGGAGTCAGTTTGTTGTTTTGGTGGTTGATTGCAAATATGAGTATTAGATATTTTTATTGGAGTTTGTAAACATTAATGGGGCGTGTAAATGCCAACCTACCAGTACCCAGCCTCAGGCTTTGTCCTCCTATTTGATCTTTTACGCAAAATCTTTATGCTTCTCGGTCTTTGTGAGGGTTCTGCTCTATTATGGAAACTCTGTGAGGGTTCCTGTAAAAGTGTTTGGTCTCATTCCTGTGCTTATGGCAAAATTTGGCTTTGGGTGTGGCTGTGAATGGATGATGGTCTTCCAAACTTGCTTGTGCTATTTGCAAGGATTTTCCCTATTGAACGAACTTGTCACGGCTCTGGAGGTTAGTCTGCTCAAATTCTTTTACAATGAGTTCTTTTTTGTTTAATCTGCTACTACTTAGACTCGATGTCTAGTCTCTCAGGCCATTGGTTGTTCTTTACTGTTGTTGTTGGTACTCTTTACTTCTGCTATGGTGCGAAAGTCAATTTAAGTTCAGGTTCCGATGTGCACAGGTGACAGCACAATGATTCTCTCGGCTACAAATCAGGTAACTTGTCCCTCTGTACTTTATACTTGCCCTCTTCTGGTGTAGTAACTGACCAACAATTCCTCCTCTTACCTTAGGCTTTTGTTGGTTGTCTGCAGCTCTATTCTATGATATTCATGGTCCGGTCATGCCCAGGTATGCTACGCTAAGTGGGCCCCCGCAGGCTATTTTTGGTGCAAAGTCTATTTTTAGACTATGTCTAAATTTAGACATATGTGATGAGTGATGTCAATTAATTATTAATGAATTCACTAATTATTAACTCATAAATAAACTAAATAATACATCAGTTAACTCAGTGTATGGACATTTCAGTGGATACAAGTGTTAGAGGTGGGTGAAAGGGTGAGACTACTATTAGTTGTGACTATAGCTATGCATGAGATTTGCACAATCATTGATTGAGATTGCCAATGAGGATTGCATAGTATGAGCCAAGGTGATTCAAACTGGAATCTGATCTATTCTCAACCTGGATTGCACAGTAGAGGCAGGTAAATAGGGGAGGAGATTTGAACCTTTGACTTGTTCAAATCTGAGCTAGTTTGTGTGTAGCAGGTGGAGATATTACTGAGTACTTGTGAGGAGTATTGTACTATGTATTGTTGCATGTTCTCTATCATTATCATATATAGATAGTTGGGGGTTTTCAGCTGTATGCTTTCCCCATTACATACTGTGTTGATATGTGCGAGTGATGTTTCAATGTGCACATGTGATTGTTTTTAATTCCGCAAACTGATGATCAATAGTAGAGGATGTTATGTATTATGCATGCATTTCGCAAATAGTGTATAATCAGGATAATCTCTATGAATAAGTGTTATATTATTCAAAATTTCTACATGGTATCAGAGTAGAGTTGATCATCAGATCTATTATTCAGAAAGTGATTACATTTTATTTCTTCAGGCAGAGTCTGTAATCGGGCCAGGTAGCCTCTGGATTCATCCTTCTTTTGGAAGGTGAGATATTCGGTAAATTCCCATATAGTCAATCTCTGTACGAGAAATACTTTGTTCTCACGAATTTTAGATCGGAAGCGGTTTAGTTTTGAGCTGGTGGAATTCAAATTTGCAGCAGTGTTTTCTTGGTGACGAAGTTGAAATGTCTTTCAACGGATTGCGATTGGAGTATGCCCTTGAAGGCAACTCGAATTATATTGCATGGAAAGACAGCATGGAGGCAGTGTTAGATGACAATGGGTTGAAGGAGTTCATAGATGCTGAGGTCCCAAAGCCTACTGATGCTTCTCACATTGAGGCTTGGCAAAAGAAGACAACAAAGTGTCGAAGGATTCTGTTGGAGGGCGTGAAGGATCACATTGTATCCAGCCTGCATGGAAAGGGTTCTCTATACTTGATGTGGAAAGCATTGACAGATTTATTCCAAAGCAAGATCGACCAGAGGAAGTTGGCGCTCAAGGATAAACTCAGAAACATTAAGTGTGAGAAAGGAGACAGTATGCCCAAGTATCTCACGAAGTTCACCCAATGCCGGGATGAGCTGGGAAGTGTGGGGGCAACTGTCGATGATGAGGACTTGGTGAGCTTGTCTCTCCTTGGTCTTCCAAATAGTTGGCATTCCTATCGGGACTCTATCAATGGTCGGGAGAAATTGCCAGGATGGGAGAGACTTTGGTCAGATCTTGTGCAAGAGCAGATCAGGTGGAATACCAGGGATGGATCTTCATCAAAGGCATCTGATGAAGAAAATTGCGCTTTGGCTGCCAAAGCAAAGAAGGGGAAGAACATGAAAGGTTCTCATTCTGGTGTGAAAGGCAAGAAGTAGGACATGTCCAACGTGAAGTTCTTTCACTATCATCAGCACGGACATTATGCCACAAATTGTCCACAGAAGAAGAAAAATAAGCAAGCTTCTGGATCTACAGCGGGAGAGGCCTTAGCCTCACAGTTTGAGCAGGATTTTTTGCTAATCGCATGCTTGGTATCAAGTGTTGTGGGATCGGTATGGTTCTTGGACAGTGGTGTGCCTTTTCACATGACAGGAGATCGAGATTTTTTTTCTGATCTGGATGAGAAAGATCTTAGAGTGCACATCGAGATGGGTGATGATGATAGATACAGTGCGACCGGTATCGGTACCATTTCCTTTGAGAGGGAGTCTGGTAAACCCTTCGTATTGAAGGAAGTGATGCATGTTCTAGGATTGAAGAAGAATCTTATCTCTGTGGCAATGTTAGAAGACAAGGGATATGATGTTGTCTTCAGAGAGGGAAAGGCTTCCCTGTGCAGTAAGACAACTGGAGAAACCCGGAAGATATGGGTTCGAGTCAAGAACCTTTATCAATTGCATGTAGATGACTGTGCAGCAATGGCATGCAAGGTAGGAGTGGCGAGCGGGGATGATGGCGAGTTGTGGCACCAGAGATTGGGCCACCTTCACCATGGAGCTTTGAAGATATTGCAGCAGATTTCTACTGGGCTTCATAAAGGCACTCTTGCGCAGTCAGATCAGTGCAAGGGGTGTATTTTGGGAAAATTTGTGAAAGACACCTTTCACGACAAGGATATTCGCGCCACGATGATCCTTGAGAGAATTCACACAGATGTGTGTGGAACTTTCTTAGTAGCTTCGACAGCAAAGCACAAGTACTATGTGATCTTTGTTGATGATTTCTCTCGAAAGTGCTGGATATTCTTCATGCAGAAGAAGAGCGAGACATACTCAAAGTTCTATGATTTCAAAGCACTGGTCAAGAAGGAATTGGGGAAGAAGGTGAAGGCTCTTAGGAGCGACAATGGTGGTGAATTCATCTCTGGCGAGTTCAAGGACTTCTGTAGCACTGAAGGGATTCGAAGAGAGCTCATAGCTCCCCATAGCCCACAGCAGAACGGGGTTGCTGAGAGGAAGAATAGAACGATCGTGGGTGCTGCACGGGCGATGTTGCATGATCAGGGCCTACCCCATCACTTGTGGGTGGAGGCATGCAATAATACAGTATATGTGCAGAACCGTTGTCCTCACATGATACTTGGCATGAGTACACCTGAGGAGGCTTATTCTGGTAAGAGGCCTGATATTTCCCATTTGAGGATTTTTAGTCCTCCTATTTACATGCATGTGAGGAAGGATGCTAGGAAGAAGCTGGAGTCGACCGCAGAGGTTGGGATATTTGTGGGGTACACTGATACACCCCACAACTATCATGTGTATTTTCCAGACAGTCGCAAGACTATTGTGTGACGGGATATCAACTTTCAGGAGGAGAAAGCCATGAAGTGTTCGCATGAGAGGGAGCCACACTTGCATGCAAATGAGGAGCTATTAGTTCCTAAGGATGAGCTTCAGGACTTGGATCATCCACAAGATGAAGTTCATGGAGTGGAAGAGACCACTCATGCAGTGCCAACCATCAGAGGGTGAAAGTGCACTATAGAAGCTGAGCGACTGGCTCAAGATGCAGAGAAGGTTGTAGGACCACCTATAGCACAGCGTAGATAGAGACAGTCACCTGATCAGTACACTAGATACATGGCTCTTGTGAGAAAATGTGTCGTGACTGAGCCATCCTATTTTGAGGAAGCTATGGAGGATCCCTCATGGGTAGATGCCATGGTGGAAGAGTACGATTCAGTTGTCAGAAATAGTGCATGGGAGATTGTCCCAAGACGGGAGGGTAAGTTGTTGATCATTGTACTTTATGTAGATGATTTGATTTTGATGGGATATGAGCTGTTCATACTTTCATGCAAGGAGGATCTTGCTAGAGAGTTTGAGATGAAGGACTTGGGCCTCCTTCATTATTTCCTGGGATTGGAAGTTTGGCAGAGCAGTGATGGATTATTTGTTTCTCAGGGTGGAGATACTCGAGAAGTTCAACATGCATGGCTGCAAGCCTGTTGATACTCCTCTTCCTGGAGGTTGGAGGAAGGAGGATGCTACTTTAGCGAAGGTAGTGGATGCGACTGTTTATTGATAGTTGGTGGGGTCGCTTATGTATCTGGTCAATACACGACCTGATATATGCTATGCTGTTAACAAGCTTTCACAAGCTATGGTTAAGCCAACTAGGCTCTTTTGGAAGGCAGGCAAGAATGTATTACGTTATCTCAAAGGCACATCGGGATATGGATTGTGGTACAAATAGGAGGATGAGGTGAAGCTATGTGGCTTGCGGATGCATATTGGGTAGGGAGCCCAACAGACAAAAAGAGCACATCGGGAGGGATCTTCAATATCAGGTCGATAGAAATTTCTTGGTACAGTAGGAAGCAGAGATCCGTGGCACTCAGTTTAGCAGAGGCCGAGTATATGGCAGCAAGTTTGGCTGCATGCAAGGCTATATGGATGAGGAAGATCCTGGTTGGGTTGTTCGGGTCACACTTGGAGCCTACTGTGATTTATTGTGATAACCAGAGTTGCATTAAACTCTTGGCTAATATAGTATTTCATGATAGATCCAAGCACATTGACATCAGATACCATCATATCAGAGATTGTGTGCAGAAAAGAATCATGTTACTTTCATGCATTCCAATGGAGGATCAGGATGCTGATATCTTGATGAAGGCGCTCACCGGGAGCAAATTCAAATACCACAGAGGCAGGATAGGGGTTGCAGATAATCCATATCTTGTTGAGAGGGAGTTTTGAAAATGCAACAAGATGATGGATCTTAGTGAAAAGAAGACACCTTCACTAAGTGGGCCCGCAGGCTATTTTTGGCGCAAAGTCTATTTTTAGACATATGGATCATGGTATATGAGTTGCAGGATGCTATTTATGGATGATTGGTCATGTTGGTAAAAATAGATGGACCTCTATTTTTAGACATATGGGCAGAGTCTATTTTTAGACTGCCAGTCTAAAAGTAGAACAGTCGAATATTATTAACTCTTAATAATATTTGGACTATAAACATTATCTTATCCTCTTGCAACACTTCATTTCAAGCTACGGATGTGGCACATGCAACTGCCAGAAGGAAATACACTTTTACTATGCGTTAGTTGAGCTATTGCATGATGGACTTCAGTTAGAACTCAAGTGATTGAGTTTGGTGGAGTTGATTGAGGAGTTGATGGAGTTGTGTTCAGTTTGACTTAGTCGAACTAGTTGTATTTAGTCTAACTGCCAAATACACTAGTGATGAGTGATGTGAATTAATTATTAATTAATTCACTAATTATTAACTCATAAATCAACTAAAGGATACATCAGTTAACTTAATGCATGGACAATTCAGTGGAGACAAGTGTTAGAGGTGGGTGAAAGGGTGAGACTACTATCAGTTGTGACTATAGCTATGCATGAGATTTGCACAATCATTGATTGAGATTGCCAATGAGGATTGCATAGTACAAGCCAAGGGAATTCGAACTGGGATCTAATCTATTATCAACTTGGATTGCGCAGTAGAGGTAGGCAAATAGCGGAGGATATTTGAACCTGTGGCTTGTTCAGATCTGAGCTAGTTTGTGTGTAGCAGGTGGAGATAGTACTAAGTACTTGTGAGGAGTATTGTACTATGTATTGTTACATGTTCTCTATCATTATAATATACAGATAGTTGGGGGTTTTCAGATGTATGCTTTCCCCATTACATACTGTGTTGATATGTGTGATTGATGTTTCAATGTGCGCATGCGATTGTTTTTAATTCCGCAAATTGATGATCAATAGTAGAGGAGGTTATGTATTATGCATGCATTCCACAAATAGTGTATAATCAAGATAATCTCTATGAATAAGTGTTATATTATTCAAAATTTCTACACATTTGGCGTGTTTGTGGTTCAACTTGTGCTGTTGCATAACACACTAGTGCAAAATTATCCGAAAACAGCACAAATTCGTTTCCCAACATATAATGCCTACATTGTTTTAATGCCTGTATAATAGCATAGAACTCCTTGTCATAAGACGAATATTTTTGTCTACTTTCATTTAGCTTCTCACTAAAGAATGCCATAGGCTTATCCTCCTAGCTGAGTATAGCTCTAACAACCATACCACTAGCATTACAGTGAACCTGAAAAAGCTTCTTGAAATCTGACAATCTCATGATCGGCCTCTCAGTGATCTTTCTCTTTAATAATTGGAAAATTCTCTCCGATGCCTCTGTCCATCAAAAAGTTTGAGTGTCCTTTTTAATGGTATCCAACATAGGTGCACAAATTTTGCTAAAATTCCTTATGAATTTCTGGTAAAAACTCGCTAGTCCATGAAAGCTACATACCTCAAATAAATTTTTTGGAGATAGCCAATTTACTATTGCCGCAACCTTCTCTGAATCCATCTTCAGTTCATTTTGTACTATTACAAAGCCCAAATAGATCAACTCCTTCTGCAAAAAGGTACATTTCTTCAAATTTATTAGAATTTTATTCTGCTGTAATTTTCCCAGCACTTTCCGTACGTGTTGAAGGTGCTCTTCCCTTGTCCTGCTAAAAATTATTATATTGTCCAAGTACAATATCATAAATTTCTTGATGTACTCCTTCAGCATCTCATTCATTAACCTCATAAATGTACTAGGTGCATTGCTTAGTCCAAATGGCATGACCAGCCATTCGTACAGTCCCTCATTCATCTTAAAGGATGTCTTCCATTCATCCCCCTCTCGTATCCAGATCTGATGATACCCACTCTTCAAGTCTATCTTAGAGAAATATGCCGCCCAGCTTAAACAATCCATCATGTCATCCATCCGTGGCAATGGAAACCTGTACTGGATGGTGATTTTGTTGATGGCCCTTGAGTCTGTGCATATCCACCACTCTCCTCCCTTCTTGGGAGCGAGAACCGTTGGGACTGCGCAAGGGCTCAAACTTTCCCTTATCAATCCCTTGTCTAGCAGTTCTTGCACCTGCTTCCTAATCTCTTCATTATCCTTGGGGCTCATTTGGTATGCCCCTTTGTTCAGCAAACTGGCTCCAGGTATGAAGTCAATATGATGACTTATGCTTCTTTTGGGGGGTAATTTGTCTGGCAAGTCATCCACCACTATATCTGTAAATTCCTGCAACATTCGCTAGATTCTGTAGGTAAATCTGATACCTCTGTATGCAACAACATTGTTTTTCCTTTCTTTACAACTACATAACCCATCTCACTGTCCTCAACTTGTTTTAGAAACTGTTTTCTGCTAACCAACAATGCTCTTGGTTCACTTGTACCTGTTGTCCCTTGCTCTTTGATGGGCACAAGTGTATACTTGATTCCATCCTTGAAAAACTTGTAACAGTTCATCAATCCATCATGTACCACGTTCCTATCATACTGCCAAGGCCTGCCTAATAGTATGTGACATACATCCATCGGCATGATGTCACAAATGACTCCATCCTTATATATGACTATTTGAAACTCCACCTCACACTGTTCATCCACCAGCAATTGATGGCCTTTCTGCAACCATGAGACTTTGTAAGGGGTTGGATGTTTCAAGCACTTCAATACGAACGTTTCTACCATTTCTGTGGACACCAAGTTATCTGTACTACCACTGTCAATAATTGACTTACAACACTTACCATGTGACTTACAAACTATTCTAAACAAAGCCTTCTGTCATGTCTGTTCAGTGACCTCTTTGACTAGTTTTAACAACACCTTGTGTAGCACTAGGGCTTCCCCTGTCTCTAGAGCATTTTTTGCTTCTTGGGGAGGTGCCATTGCTTCCTTTGGTTGTGCAACATATGCAACCCTCTGTCTAGCTTGATCTGCCTCTGGAAATTCAAATGATCTGTGTCCCCATTTATGACACCTATAACACTGATAGCCAATCCCTCTACATTGGCCATTTCCCCTGCCTCGCTGGGATGACCTACCGCCTCTCACATTATTGCCTCTGTCTACTGAGCCGAGAGCTCTGGAACTACTGCCTTCCTCATTGCTATTAGTAGTCCACCCTCTGCCATATGACTAGACTTTTCCCCTGTCAGGTCCTCATCCTCTCCGAGCACTCTGCCTTCTAGTAATTTTTTCTTCAGCTTTCATCGCACTCTGATACACTTCTTCAGTGTTTTTCGGAGATAAAATACTGATTTCATTTAAAATTTCTAATCTTAACCCATTTACATACCTGGCTGTTCTTTTCGCGGTATCCTATGTATATCTGGCTCTTAAGTTCACTCAATAGAACTCCTCTGTGTACTCCCTTAATGTCATTCCTTCTTGTCTCAGGTTCTGCACTTGCCTGTGTAGTGTGTTAGCACCTAAATCTGCCCTAGGTTGAAGGAAGGAAAAACTCAGGGTAACCACAAACCATGCTTAGTTTGGTATCTAGCCCTACCAGAACAGGAGAGGGCTCTCTCCGAGTCACGCTCAATGAATAGAGAAGCAAAAAATGGTCTGAGATGACTTACAGTGAAGTATTGATCTTAGGCTAGTAAGCGAATAGGGATACAAGAAACAATTTCTATGAATGATTGAGCTTCTAGGATGGTATGGGACCAACGGTCAGCAAAGAACAAAGAATTTAATACAAAGGCATAGATTACTTCGTGAGGAAAGGCAGGCCGAAAGTGTAGCAAGTTTGTTTGGAATATTGCTCTGCCTGTGGGAAAATTTCATGTTCAGTGTTCTTCTTCTGTTGAAAATGATTCATGTTCCTATGCCCTTATCTCACTCATAAAATTTCACTGGGAATGAACATGAATTGAATTATGAAACATAATGAAATACATATGAAAACATAAGAGACACATTTGCTACACTCACAACCACAAGAATCTCATGAAACGGAGCTGCTGCCTTTCATTAATTCTCTGTCAAAAATACACAGTGAAGAAACAGAGTTTCTTTCCCACAGTCTCCCAGAAGTTACAAGCCAACCAAACCTTTGCAAATAGCTTACATACAATATATAGGATGTTCCATGAAGAGATAGAACGCCCAAGAGTTGGGGAGTTACTCGAATCATTACAAAATGGAGATGAAGAACCAACCATCAGCTACAGGTGCACCGCTACAAACATGACATTTGGCTTGGGTGACTGTTTGCCTTCCTTCACCACTTGGATAGAAGTCCATTTGGAAAAAAAATGCTTTAAATTCCACCTTTGGTGCCAAAAAATTGAAGTGTAGATGAGCGGGCCCACTTGGAGAAGTTGCGAATCGAAAATTCGCGAAATGGAAGGAAATTTGACAATTTTCCCCTATGCACCGTGCCATTTTCTTTGTGCGTCGCGCTACTTTGGGGCCTATTTGGGAGCACTTGCAGATGTCCCAAATGTGCCCAAGTGGGCTTTCTGGAAAGCCTTTCCTGTCTACTTTCTAACCCAACTAGAATTTCTAAATTTGGTTCTCATTTACCCCTCCAAATCTTCATTCCCAAGACTGCTTCTTGTGTGTCAAAAAAGGGGAAGAGAGGCCAATTTTTGGTTGTTTTTGACCTCCCAGAGACACAGATCTTGTCCAAATTTCTTGTCTGGGCACCAGTAGTCATGATTTTCCGTGCTGAATCCAAAAATGCAAACCATTCCTCATTTGGAGCTCTAGATTTTTAGTGCCGCGACAGTGGCGCGACACACAGGGAGAAAAACCTTGTGTTTTGCCCAAAAAATTTTCATGTGACCAAAAATTCCCAAAATTTCTTGAAATTTGGGCTGGAGGTTCTCTATGCCATGTTATGATGGGCCAAGGAAGCCTCATCCAAGATTCAAAGCTGATCTTTCTCTTTTGCCTCTTTTGCCTTTCTTGTTGCTTTCCTTAATTTTGCCTTCAAGCTCCTTATTCGGGCCCTTGCACTCATATTTCGTGTCCTGTAATGATAAGCCATGTGTCTCAACAAGGCAAGGTCTTGATCGGCCTTTTCCAGTAGCCTCTCCAAGTGCATGTTCATGCTCTGAAGATGGGTCTCCCGATCCTCATTGATCTCTTGCTCCAATGATGTGAGCTCAACTCTTCTCCTTTGAGCAACTTGGCAATGCTCATGAATGTTTTTTAGCTCCATAATCACCCACTGGTCCTCAAGCTGCTTGTTTGTCTGCCCCAGGTACTTCATGTTCCACTTGGCCCTATCCAAGTCAAGGGATAAGGCCTCAATCACTGATTTCTGCTCCTGGATGATCTCTCCAAGCTCTGCATTTGTTGGTTTTGTATCTGTCTCATCATCATTGAGGAGAACGAATTCGGTCTCTCGTTCACCTAATGGCCCTTCCTCCTGCACTGGATCCTTACCTCTACCCTGCTCAAGTGATGTTGATGTCAGAAGTGAGGCCCCTTCCACCACGGGTGGAGATAACACTCGCTTTGCTGCTGCAAACAAGTGCCTACTGCCTCTCTGATAGGTGATGGATACTGGCATAGCAAGAGGGCATGCCTGCAATTCAGTGAGAGTGTTTGGCTCATCCTTAACATGTTTTCCACTCCCGTGATGTCTCCAAGGAGCCTGTTCTCTTGAAGATGTATCTCTGTGAGTTTCCACCTCATACTTTGATGAATGTTGTGATTCCATGACTGTTGTGTGTATTGTACTTGGGCTGCCCTTTTGGTGATGGTGTGAAACTAGGTGTTATTGTGATATCTGCCACCGAGGGCAACAATGAAAAAGGGAGTATTAGGAGGGGATTAATGTGATGGGAATAGGGGTTATGGGGAGAAGTTTTTTTAGGGATATGTAGGGGGTTTGGGTATTTGATAGGGTAGGGTTTTGGGGTTTTGACAAGGTAGGGTTTTGGGGTGTTATGTTGACAAATAAGAGGAGGGATAGGGGATAGGGTTTGGTAGTATTTTAGGGTAGGGATAATAGGAAAAATGAGAAAGGGAGGATAGGGAAAAATAGTAGGAAAATAGAACCTTGGCCTCAATACCTCAATTATTCCACCCTGCCACAATGGTTTTGATTTTTTTGAGTGGTTGGTCTTATGAGTTTTGTGGCAATTGAACATAGCCAAGAACCACCATATCATCCATAAAATTTGATGAGCAAGCCATGATTTATACCCTACCTAGAAATTTGGAGGCAAATCTCAATGAAATTTAGGCCTTTTAGCCCAGTTCGCCGCGCCTCCCATGTGTGCCGTGCCTCCTATGTGCGCCGCGCCAGTGTAAATTTACACTAGAAAATTTCTCCTAGTGCGCTCCGCTCTCTATGTGCATCGCGCCCTTTTCTAGGTGACTTTTGGAGGCTTTCCCAGTGTCCACATTGGGCACAAGATAGCTAGTTGGAAAGGTATTTGAGTCTACTTTCCAAACCAACTACAACTTTTCAATTTAGAGTTCATTTTCCCTATCAAAAACCAAATCTCCCAATACTAGTCAAAATGTGCCAAATGAGGCTGCCTAAAGGCAGAGTGCTGTTACAGTCAACTTTTGAATGCCTTCGTCAACTAAAAATTGAGCTCATGATAGCTCATTGGAAAGATAATTGTGTCGAGTTATCATTTCACTCATCAAGAAAGTCATTTTTCCAACTAACCTAGGATAAAATTTGATTTTCCCAAGGTCACTTCAGAAGTGCATCAATTCTCCCGAGGCAACTATATTTTTGACATTTCTCCAAAACCATGACACCTGTGTAGAAAGTGAAGGAGGTTTTTCGTCCTTGGGATGTTTTAGACAAAACAATCTCTCAATTTTCCCAAATTCATCTTTTATTTCTCAAAAACCTCATTTGAGTGAAACCTATCCTGATGTGTGCAACAAGGGATTTATCGAAATGAAGCGAAATGAAGGGGATAGGGAGTTTCTAAATTATTGAGGAAATTTTTGGAAGTATGGAGGGATGTTAGGAAGTAGGGGAAAGTGTAATCTTAGAGATTGAGTGACGGGAAGGGTTCCAAAAAGGTAAAACACAGGTCCAACCTAGAAAATTGCCAGGTTGTAGCAAGAAACTAGGGTTTGTGTGGAAATGAGGAATTTGGGGGATCTCAGTGATGGGAAGTGCTTGATAAGGTACTTTAAGGATATGGGAAGGTGTATGAACATCAGGATACAATTTTTTCTGATGATTTGGCTGTCCAAGAGAAATTGCGTTCAAAACCCTAGGAGAGGGAAATGACCTTACCTAGGCACAACTGAAGCATGAACAAGGCATAAAATGACCCAGTGGGACTTGACATGATAATGACAACTCTCTAAATGATGGTAAACATAGCTGAATGGTGACATGGAACGTCATTTGGACAACTTTGACAAGGGTAAAATCAAACCCTAGACCTAATGCCTAGTGACCAAATGTTGCTTGAAGACTCACTGAAATGACAAAATTTGACCTTGACACCTTAAAATCACTTTGTAAGAGCATGTTTGATCACTGGAGGAAGGTTACAAAGACTGACACTAACATTGTCTCCAATAGGGATGGCAACTCTAGCTCCTTGGAGGTGCCAAGAACTGCAGATCTTTGGGTGAGCAGAGAGTGCCTTCGTCCATTGGGCTATGGAGTCAAAACATAGAAACTGACATTATGCAGACAAACTCTGACTGAAGACTCAAACTGAAAACCATAATAAAACTAGACATGACTAAATCCTAACTAACAAACTGAAAAGATGCTCATATTTGGGCTTATTCAGCAAACCTACCCTAATTACTCTTTCCACCACTTGGTCAAGTGAGATGGAACAGCCAATGCAACCAGGTAAGCATTATGGCTGATATTTGATTTCTTCCCAAATGCTTTCTGATGCGCAGGAAAAGGGAAGAATCGAAAGGCAGCTCCCATGGAAACTTTGAATCAAGTTCACTGCTGACAAACTTGCAAAGCATGAATTGGCTAGATGACTTCAACAATACTGCAAAAGGATCTTCATAAGCATCATCATTGATTTCCATTAACACATTACTGCTCTGGTCCAAGTTATCCTCATAGCTGGATATTAAACTTTTCCTCACATCTGCACTGTCTTTCTCTGATGATTGCAGCAAGCGATCAAAAAGATCCTGAATCTCGTGAAGAACCCAGCTCTGTTGTTGATTCCAAACAGAACAAAAGCCTCCTTTATCAATATATGACTGCAAACTTTGGTATGGGCTATGAAATGAACAATCTGTTAAACAAGACAATGAAAGCGACCCTTGAAACAGATGATTATCAACATTGTCTTTTGTCTCCTAGTTGGCTGATGGAGAAGAAGTTTTACAGCAAACAAAATCTAACACATGAGCAAAAGGATCATCAAAAACTTGAGGAGACTACTACGATGTATCTATTGAAACTGTATGACATCCTATTGTATGTTCATCCTTTCATTTAGAGATATTATGAAGATTCTGCCTTATAAATTGAAATTCTTCATAACACAAGGGTACATAATCCTTTTGCATCATTAAATCATGTATTTTGGCTGCCTCACCTTCCCCTGTAATCTAACCTTGAATTGTGTTTGGTGTCTGCAAATATGGTTCTATATCCAAAATGATTTCATCAATCATTTCAGGGGAAGATTTCTTATTAATGACCTGCTCAAAAATTTCGCCATCTGTCTCATCTTCAACATTAAAACTGAGAGACTGTTGATTTCCTACAAGCTTTTCATTTGAAGATTTACTATGCAATTTACCCCGCAAAAACTGAAATGATTCAAGATAGAGAGGTAAGGAATCTTCTTATGTCGTTTGATCATATAAGCCAGCTTATATGTCTTCATGTGCAACCTGACTATTAATGGCATTTGGGGGCTGGAACTCTGAATATAAGAAGTCTATAACAAAGTTTTCATCTCCCTCAAGAGGATCCAAATCAAGATTTGTCGATAGCTGATGTCTGATTGCATGGAAATTATCTCTGATGAACTGACATGAATCAAAGCACAAAGGCAAAGATCCTTCACTTACTTCAAAATCTGCTGCACTTTACTCATCGTTTCCATAGCTGATATGCCTTGGTTGATCACTGTACTCAAGCTGTTGTAAGAAAAATTCCTCATCCCATAAACTAGCTGCTGATTTGTCTGCAAGATTAGCTTCTGTTTGGAGAGCATAATCATCATCATCATACTGATCAAACTAAGGCAAATTGTTAGTATAAAACACGTCATCAAGCATACATGTCATATTAACAGGTCTTTCTTCTCCAATGTGATCTACAAAACAATCCTTATGACTACTGAGATAAGAAACAAAATGTTTTGGATCAGCCACTTGTTCATGAACGTCATTTTCATCTTTTGCAGTCATTTTCCTCACCATCTCTTCTACTGCACTCACCAAAATGTCAAGCTTTTCCTCTAAGGTGTATTTTTCTCTGGATCCACGTTTGTCATCTCTTCTTCTTTCAATCTTGCCCTTCTGATCAGCAAATGAGCCTCTACATTTAATACATTGTTCTGCATCTCTTCAAGTGTTGCGACATTCTTTTCTCTTAGCTAAAACTCCATTTCTGGATCAAAGGAACCCAGGTAGTGCAAGAGAGTAGATCGAGGAGTGGGTATTATATCAACCGGCATTGAATAATAAACTTGATTAAATCTGGCTGAAAACTGTTGTACTATCTCCCCTGGTAGTCTTTTCAGCTGATTATACTTTTCTACAATAAGGAAAAAGTTTTTTCCGATCCTCCACCTGTCAAAAAAACTTTGATGAACTGCTGTAAATCTGTGATGCTCACATCAAGTAGGGCTTTGAACCAACTCTTGACTTTGCCTTGAAAAGAAAGAGCAGAAAACCTTATACTGACATCTTCTTCATCAATTTTGAAAAGGTCTAGAAAAGGCTCAACATTCTACACATGTTGCTCAGCATTGACACTCTTACATTCACCGTCAAATCTTGGCAAGTATAGATCATAGTTTTTGGGGAAAGCATGAAGAACAGAAGGTAAAACAAGAGGTTTATACCTATTTGGGATTATAACAGCAGTAGGGATATGTACAAGAGCTATGGGATCAGTTTTGTTTTCTTTAGGCTCATCACTTTGTAGAGAATCATCATAAGATGTAGGAAAAGTAAGGAGGCCAGGATCAAAGGGAAACTCACTATTTACACATTTTGAGTAGATCGAGTGAAGATTTTGATCACCTTTATTATACAACAAGTTCTGAAAAACTTTTAGGGCAGCTTCAACAACAGCGAAGAAGTAATTTACAAGAAAGTAGAGTAGAACCTGAATACCATTCCACTTTGGATACCCGAACTTTGTGTAAGATCCTTCAATTTTCACAGAGAAAGAGTTAGTCCTCCAGTGGAGTCACCATGAAGCAAAGATTGTTGGGTTCTTCAGTGAATGGGGTCTCCAGGTGAATGATTTCAGCCGTCTTCTGTCTTATCGTTGTCCACCATCAACCATCATATCTGAACTTGAGATATGTCCTGGGGCAAAAAAATCTTCAAGCAAACCATTTTCTTCCCTAGTGGAGTCGCCACTATGTTAGCACCTAAATCTGCCCTAGGCTGAAGGAAGGAAAAACTCAGGGTAACCACAAACCACGCTTAGCTGGGTAGCTAGCCCTACCAGAATATGAGAGGGCTTTCTCCAAGTCACACTCAGTGAATACATAAGCAAAAAATGGTCTCAGACAACTTAAAGTGAAGTATTGATCTTAAGCTAGTAAGTGAATAGGGATACAAGAAACAATTTCTATGAATGACTGAGCTTCTGGGATGGTATGGGACCAACGGTCAGCAAAGAACAAAGAATTTAATACAAAGGCACATATTACTTCATGAGGCAAGGTAGGCGGAAAGTGTAGCAAGTTAGTTTGGAATAACGCAGAACAAAGACATTGCTGATGAGTGTGAAAAGGGCATAGGAACATGAATCCTTTTCAATAAATGAAGAACAGTGAACATGAAATTTTCCCACAGGCAGAGCAATAAAATTGAATTCTACCTAATCTCACTCAGAAAATTTCGCTGGAAATGAACATGAATTGAATTATGAAACATAACGAAATACATATGATAACATAAGAGACACATTTTCTACACTCACAACCACAAGAATCTCATGAAACAAAGCTGTTGCCTTTCATTAATTCTCTGTCAAAAATACACAGTGAAGAAATAGAGTTTCTTTCCCACAGTCTCCCAGAAGCTACAAGCCAACCAACCCTTTGCAAATAGCTTACATACAATATATAGAATGTGCCATGAAGAGATAGAATGCCCAAGGGTTGGGGAGTTACTCGAATCATTACAAAATGAAGATGAAGAGCCAACCATCAGCTACAGGTGTAGCGCTACAAACATGACATTTGGCTAGGGTGATTGTTTGCCCTCCTTCACCACATGGATAGAAGTCCATATGGAAAGAAAATTCTTTAAATGCTGCCTTTGGTGCCAAAAAACCGAAGTGTATATGAGCAGGCCCACTTGGAGAAGTCGCTAATCGAAAATTCGCGAAACGGAAGCAAATTTGACAATTTTTTCTCTATGTGTCATGCCATTTTCTTTGTGCGTCGCGCTACTTTGGGGCCTGTTTTGGGGCCCTTTTAGGTGTCCAAAACATGCCCAAGTGGGCTTGCTGGAAAGCCTGTCCTATATAATTTCTAACGCAACTAGAATTTCTTAATTTGGTGCTCATTTTCCCCTCCAAATCTTCATTCTCCCAAGACTGCTTCCTATGTGTCAAAAAAGGGGCAAAGAGGCCATTTTTTGGGTGTTTTTGACCTCCTCTAGACTCAGATCTTTCCCAAATTTCTTGTCCGAGCACTAGTAGTCATGATTTTCTATGTTGAATCCAAAAATTCATACCATTCCTCATTTGGAGCTCTAGAGTTTTAGCGTCGCAGAAAAACCCTGTGTTTTGCCCAAAAATTTGTCATGTGACCAAAAATTCCCCAAATTTCTTGAAATTTGGGCTGGAGGTTCTCCATGGGGTGTTATGATGGGCCAAGGAAGGCTCAGCCAAGATTCTTAGCCGATCTTGCTCTTTTTCCTCTTTTTCCTTTCTTGTTCCTTTCCTTAATTTTGCCTTCAAGCTCCTTATTTTGGCCCTTGCACTCATATTTCGTGTCCTGTAATGATAAGCCATGTGTCTCAGCAAGGCAAGGTCCTAATCGGCCTTGTCCAACAGCCTCTCCAAGTGCATGTTCATGCTCTCAAGATGGGCCTCCCAATCCTCATTGATCTCTTGCTCCAATGATGTGAGCTCAACTCTTCTCCTTTGAGCAACTTGGCGATGCTCATGAATGTTTTGCAGCTCCATAATCACCCGCTGGTCCTCAAGATGCTTGTTTCTCCACTCCAGGTACTTCATGTTCCACTTGGCCCTCTCTAAGTCAAGGGATAAGGCCTCAATCACTGATTGCTACTCCTGGATGATCTCTCCAAGCTCTGCATTTGTTGGTTCTGTACCTGTCTCATCATCATTGAGGAGAACGAATTCGATCTCTCGTTCACCTGATGGCCCTTCCTCCTGCACTAGCTCCTTACCTCTGCCCTGCTCATGTGATGCTGATGTCGGAAGCGAGGCCCCTTCCACCCCGGGTGGAGATAACACTCGCTTTGTTGCTGCAAACAAGTTCCTATTGCCTCTCTAATATGTGATGGATACTGGCATAGCAAGAGGGCATGCCTGCAATTCAGTGAGGGTGTTTGGCTCATCACTAACATGTTTGCCACTCCTGTGATGTCTCATGGGAGCCTATTCTCCTGAATCTGTATCACTGTGAGTTTCCACCTCATACTCTGATGAATGTTGTGATGCCATGACTGCTGTGTGTACTGTACTTGGGCTGCCCTTTTGGTGATGGTGTGAAACTAGGTGTTATTGTGATATCTTCCACCAAGGGGAACAATGAAAGGGGAGTATTAGGAGGGGAGTAATTTGATGGGAATAGGGGTTATGGGGGGAGGTTTGTTTAGGGATATGTAGGGGGTTTGGGTATTTGGTAGGGTAGGGTTTTGGGGTTTTGACAAGGTAGGGTTTTGGGGTGTTATGTTGACAAATAAGGGGAGGGATAGGGGATAGGGTTTGGTAGTATTTTATGGTAGGGATAATAGGAAAAATGAGAAAGGAAGGATAGGGAAAAATGGTAGGAGAGGGAAAAATGGTAGGAAAACAGAACCTTGGCCTCAATAACTCAATTATGCAACCCTAGCCACCATGGTTTTGATGTTTTTTGAGTGGTTGGTCTTATGAGTTTTGTGGCAATTGAACATAGCCAAGAACCACCATATCATCCATAAAATTTGATGATCAGGCCATGATTTAGACCCTACCTGAAAATTTGGAGGCATGTTTCAATGAAATTCAGGCTTTTTAGCCCTGTGCGCCGTGCCTCCCATGTGCGCCGCGTCAGTGTAAATTTACACTCGAAAATTTCTCCCAGTGCGCCATGCTCCCTATGTGCGTCTTGCCCTTTTCCAGGTGACCTTTGGAGGCCTTCCTGGTGTCCAAATTGGGCACAAGATAGATCATTGGCTTGCAACCCAACTAGAATTTTTGAATTTGGAATTAATTTTCCCTATCAAAAATCAAATCTCCCAATACTGGTCAAAATGTGCCAAATGAGGCTACCTAAAGGCAGAGTGCTGTTACAATCAACTTTTGAATGCCTTCCTCAACTCCAACTTGAGTTCATGATAGCTCATTGGAAATTGCTTTGTGTCTAGTTATCATTTCACTCATCAAGGAAGTCATTTGGCCAACTAAGCTAGGAGAAAATTTGATTTTCCCAAGGTCACATCCGAGGTGCATCAATTCTCCTGAGGCAACTATATTTTTGACATTTCTCCAAAAGCATGACATCTGTGTAGAAAGTGAAGGATTTGTTTCTTCCTTGGCATGTTTTGGACAAAAACCTCTCTCAGATTTCCAAAATTCATCTTTTATTGCTCAGAAACCTCATTTGAGCGAAACCTATCCCGATGTGTGGAACAAGGGATTTGTCGAAATGAAGCGAAATGAAGGGGATGGGGAGTTTCTAAATTCTTGAGGAAATTTTGGGAAGTAGGGAGGGATGTTAGGAAGTGTGGGAAAGTGTAATATCAAAGATTGAGTGAGGGGAAGGGGTCCAAAAAGGTAAAACACAGGTCCATCCTAGAAAATTGCCAGGTTGTAGCAAGAAACTAGGGTTTGTGCGAAAATGAGGAATTTGGGGGATCTCAGTGATGGGAATTGTTTGATAAGGTGCTTTAAGGATAGGGGAAGGTGTATGCACATCAGGATACAAGTTTTGCTGATGACTTGGCCATCCAAGAGAAATTGCATTCAAAACCCTAGGAGAGGGAAATGACCTTACATAGGTGCAACTGAAGCATGAATAAGGTGTAAAATGACCCACTGGGACTTGACATGATAATGATAACTCTTTGAATGATGGTACACTCAGTTGAATGGTGACATGGAACGTCATTTGGACAACTTTGACAAGGCTAAAATCAAACCCTATACCTAATGCCTAGTGACCAAATTTTGCTTGAAGATTCACTGAAATGACAAAATTTGACCTTGACACCTTAAAATCACTTTGTAAGAGCATGTTTTATCACTGGAGGAAGGCTGCAAAGACTAACACTAACATAGTGTAATCTGATAGTCTTTTGGCAAAAATATGCCCTTCAACTTGGCCACCAACCTTGACCAAATTTTAATCGACAACTTGTTCAATCTCTTCCTCTCCGTCTGGACACTATCCCACCACAGGGACATGTGTCCCTTAAATTTCGTCGCAGCAAACTTAACTCTGCGATCTTCGCTGACTTCCTCACACTTGAAATACTTATCCATCTCGCTGATCCAATCCAATAAAACCTCTATGGACAAGCTGCCATCATAGGTTGCGAGTTCTGTTTTGGGTTTACTGCTTGCCACTAAAATAGACCTCAACAATATCACTTCTGGGGTCTCACATTCTGGTCCATCTATTGCTACTTGAGCTTCCTCTTCGCTGTCATTGCCTATCTCTAGGTCTCTTCTTCTCCCAGCCTCTACTTCCTCCAAATAGGCAGTAATAATTCTAATCTCCTCTCTCAGCCCTTCCTCTGCTATCCTTCAGGCACCTTTGCCACGACCCCGCCTTCCTCTCTCCATTTCTCTAACTAACTTTAAAAATTGCTCTGATACCACTATGATGTGACCTAGCCCACACTTCCACGTAACCTTGGTTATCCACCTATCCTGGATTAATGATGTTGGTGGAGTTAGTTTTTTGTTTTGGTGGTTGATTGCAAATATGAGTATTGGAAAATTTTATTGGAGTTTGTAAACATTAATGGGGCGTATAAATTCCAACCTTCTGGTACCTAGCCTCGGGCTTCGTCCTCTTCTTTGATCTTTTACGCAAAATCTTTATGCTTCTTGGTCTTTGTGAGGGTTCTACTCTATTATGGAAACTCTTCGAGGGTTCCTGTCAAAGTGTTTGGTCTCGTTCCTGCGCTTATGGTAAACTCTGGCTTTGGGTGTGGTTGCGAATGGATGTTGGTCTTCTGAACTTGCTTGTGCTATTTGCAAGGATTTTCCCTATTGCATGAACTTGTCTTGGCTCTGGAGGTGAGTCTGCTCGAATTCTTTTAGACTGAGTTCTTTTTTGTTTAATCCACTGCTAATTAGACTCGATGTCTAGTCTCTCAGGCCACTAGTTGTTCTTTACATGTTGTTGTTGGTACTCTTTACTTCTACTATGGTGCGAAAGTCAATTTAAGTTCAAGTTCCGATGTGCACAGGTGAAGGGACAATGATTCTCTTGGCTACAAATCAGGTAACTTGTCCCTCTGTGCTTTATACTCACCCTATTCTAGTGTAGTAGCTGAACAATGTCCACTCCTCTTATCTCAAGCTTCTTTTGGTTCCCTGTAGCTCTGTTCTGTGATATTCTTGGTCTGGTTGTGCCCAGGTATGTTACGCTTTCCCTTTGCTTTTGTATGTCTCGGTTCAGGTAACATTGAGCAATGTATGGTAACTGTGACTCGTTTGGTTTGTGCAGGTTGAGGGTTCGACCTGGATGTGAGGACTTAACACAGTTTGGTATCCAAGCTAGACAACCCTCTCCTGGTAGGCTCTGTCTTCCACAGTTTGTCAACTTGCAGATAGGGTTTCTTTTTGTTTCTATAGTATTTGACCCTCGCTATCTGGTTGCTGTGTACAAACTGGGTCGTTCTCATGACTTAGGCTTGAGACTAGCTTCAGTTACGGTTCTGGTCTGGTTATCTGGTTAAGGTTGAGTGTTTCCTTGACATCAAACCCTGGACTAGGGTTTGTCCATTCTATCGGACGCTGTGTACTTGATTTGTTTTGGAAAATGTAATACTTAATTTGTATGGAACAACAACAATGTAAATATAAATTATCTGTCTCTATTTGCTTACGAAAAAGTGTGAAAGTTTGTCCAAAATTACCTCTGTTGCAATTCGTTTCTCCGGTGCTTTGTTTTTGTATTCTCTTTTTAATCGATTCGCTGTATGTCACTCTTTTGGCTATGAATTCAATTTTATTTCCCATTCGCTTTGGTTGTGGGATTTATATGTGTGTTACAATGTTTCTTTCTATCAAGAGAGGAAGAAAAGCACAACCTACAGTAGTAGGCCCATACTCTATCTCTCATCATTGAATTCAACTAGTTAATTGATAAAACATAATGGCACAGCATGTAGGCAATGATACAGATGGACGATAGGAAAAATTTGCATTCTGTCTCTTTTTATTTCTTGTATTTGGAAATGCTGAACCTTTTACATGTTTTCCATCATTAAATTTATACATCTTCATTTACAATTAATGAAACTGTAGTTACTTTTGGTTATAGGCAGTATAGTTGTATAACTACTAAATTCTCGGTTTTGAATTCATGAAAAGATTTACATTTAGACATTTTCGTCTTTTCTTTTTAAGTTGACAGAACAATTACTAATCTGTTGCTTATTATGGTTAGATACATAACAACCCTAACCGACCTACTAACTTTTGACTAATACAGTAATTAAGAGGAAAAACGAAATCCTACCTCCTACTCTGATAAACTAAACATGAAAGACAATCCAAATGCTAAATCAACTTTCCAACCTGGCAGAGACATCACCCGGTCATGGCGCCCTAGTTGGATGCTCCTACATTAGCTGGGAAATGGTGGGAACTAGCATGAAGATATTGCTCCGTATGAGTTTTCTTATGAAACACTCGGTGGGAGAGGGAACCATCACTATTCTTAAAGATAAGAATATCAAGGAAAGGGAGGCAGCCATCGACTTCCTTCTCCTTTGTGGACTTAATGGTTGAGGATTGACTATTGAGATGATTAAAGAAGAGGTCTAACTCCTCTTGGCCATGAGACTAGATGACATTAGTGTCATCTAAATATCTCTTCCAAAGCTTAAGCAAGAGGCGGGTTGAGTTAAGAGCCTTGGATTCAAAATCCTCGATAAAACGATTCGTAACAATAGGGGAAAGGGGTGAGCCCATGGCAACCTCACAGGTTTTCTTAAAGAACTCACCTTCAAAAGAGAAGATGGTCGAAGTGAGGCAGATCTCAACCAACTGAGCGGTATTAGGATCGGTTAGACGGTAGATTATTTCCATGCCCTCATTTACAGGGATGCAAGTGTACAGGGAAACCACATCAAAACTGACCAGAATGTCCCCAGAGTCTAGCTTAATGTCTTTGAGCTATTCGATAAAAGAAGCAGAGTCTTTAACGAAGGACACTGTACGACCAACTAAGGGTTTAAGCTTCAAGGCAATGAACTTTGCTAGAAGATAGGTAGGACCCCCAATGGTGTTGAATATGGGCATAAGGGGAGCTCCCTCCTTATGAATCTTAGGGAGACAATAGATCCTAGGAGTGATACGGTTGTTGTCAATGAGTTTACTATGTAGCGGACCCACCGAGCTACTGGATTTGATGGCAAGGGCCACATTCCTGGAGATCTTCTTTAACGGGTTTTTGGGAAGCTTCTTATAGCTCCCATTGTTATGAAGATGCTACAACATTTTTCTGTGGTAGTCTTCCTTGTTAAGAATGATAGCAGCCCCACCTTTATCAACTTTCAGAACAATAATATCTTTGTTCTGATTCAAGGATTTTAGGGCTTCAAATTCATCACTGCTAAGGTTGCTCTTAGGAGGCTTAGCTTTCCTAAGGACCATAGCACAATCCTGCCTAATAGTGTTTTTAATACTATCAGGTAAACCATGAATCCCAAACTCAATGTGACAAATAATGTCATCAACCGGGATCTTCTTAGGGGCCAAGGAAAAATCTAAACCTTTAACTAAAACCGTAAAAACAGAAGGGGGAAAGGAGAAACTAAACAAATTGACAACCTTCTTATTACCATGAGGGGAGGGGGAGGAGGATCAAACCTATCAATCTTCTTCTTAAACTCAGAATTATTGTACCTGTTAAGAACTTTTAACCTATCATTAAAGATATTACTACTACTTTCCATAATATTATTCCTCAAGCTATTATTATTATTATTATTATTATTATTATTAATGCCCACATTAATATTATAACTAATATTAATATTATTATTCATATTCTTAATATGCTTATTATTATTTATATATATTTTTTGAACTTCTATAAATAACTATTATTTAATATTAATTTAGTTCATAATTAATTCAATATTTATTTATATATTAATATATGGAACAACCCCTTTGACTTATGTTTGAATCTAGATATTTAGGTATCTTTATATATTTAATATTTTTTTTAACTAACTAACTATTAATGTATATTAGTTTTGGTTATAATTTATTTTCTAATATATATATTTATAATTATAAGTGGATAAAAATGGACCATTTACTTTTGTTCTAATATGAGTCTAACTAACCAATGTTACTTTTTAATTAAATAATGGTTATACCCCTAACCTGGTCCTAACTCATCCAGTCAAATCTAGCCATTGTCAATATAGCTGTTTTATAGCTGTTGGAGTTTCTACTCTATCTATTTAACATGCAAAGCCTGATTCTCATTCAACTTGCCCTGATGATGAACCACACTAGTTGGTTCGAAAAACGTCGACAAATGAAATATCTTGTGATTTACACCAAAAAATCTCTCATATAGTCTTAACTTCTTCCCACCATAGGATGGATTTACCTTGCTGTCGGTAAATGGCCAATCTAGCCCTTAAGTTATCATCATATTTAGAATTATGGAATTATTTACTTGTTTTTACTAACCAAACTTTTGCAGGCTCCTCATTTTCACCTTCAAACATTGCGGGCTTGATTATTTTAAAATACCCTTGTAATTCAATTTTCTGTCTTTTGGTTTTCTTTTGCTTAGCATCATTATCCGATTTTTCTCCATTATCGTTTCGACTTCCCTGTGACTCTCGATTAGTGTCTCCTTGCTGGTGTATCTTAGCTATGTATTCTCGTTCAAGACTTTGTTTAGGATTTCTATGATTTTTTCTATCTAAAATACTTTTCATGATTCCTTCTTTCTCCCTCATTAGCCTTTCATTATCTTCCCTAATATTTTCCATTTCTTCCATTAACTGTTGGACAATTTTGAGTAACATAGCATTTGTATTATGTGATTCTTCTCTTACTAGTTGGACCCATATTTCAAGATAGGCTTCAACAAATGACATATGCCCTAATTTCATGTAGTCTAACTGGAAATTTCTTCCTAACTCCTCTCCTCATCTTGATCCTCTATACGCATCATGAAAACATTTGTTATTTCCATGTTTTCCCAACTGGACACAGTGTTAAAACTTAAGTTTTGATACCCCTTCTCACATCTCCTAGATTATTTTCAACTATTGCATTTCACCATTATCATTTGTGAGCACTTACATCTAAGTTCAATAAAATAAATGCACTACTATTAATACTCATGTATAGCCATTATCTTTGGCTCAAATAATATTCATTACAATACATAACCTGCTTTCTTATAACCCACTAAGAATTCGACCATGGAATCTATTCAATTAGGTGTAATGTGAAACTATTTACTTCAAAGAGGTGATATGGATGTCAATCGCCCCTAGCTGGTGACATGGAGTGACAACCTCTATACAATAGTTAACATAAGGGGGAAAGGATTTCACACAAATGAAATGGTTGTTATGAATAACCATAAATACTTTCATCACTTTAAACTTTGGTATTGTTGGAAGGTTTCTATAAAGAATCTAGAAGCCTCTCCCGGTTGTCACGCACCAGAGGGTACAATGTTTGATGGTACAGGATGGCTAGGTGGATACCTCTATGCCATCGATTTGCTAGGTAATTAATCCAATGGTGGCTTCTCATTCAAGGGAGTTAGGGTAGTTTCTTTTCCTCTCCCTCGCTAACAGTGCGGTCATTTGTAGTGACACATTTGTGAAGAGAGGTTCTGTAACTATGAGACCCTAGCTTAGGGTTTCTACCATGGCTTGGATTTAAATGTATCTTTATCTTTATATTATTTCTATATATTATTTGCGTCAGAATCTAGACATCGAAACTTCATCGTTTGGCTTTATATTGCTAGGGTTTCCTTACAACATGCAGGGGGTCAGTGCTTTATTCATCTTTTAACCCAGGATGTACGAGGTAATTTCCCTAAAAAAAAAAATTGTAGTCCCCTCCTATCACATTTTTGCTGTAACTTATTATTTTCTCTGCTCATAGAATTGTGACATGCACCTGCTCAAAGAGTTCACCAGTTCCAGGTAGTGTTCTTACCCCACGTTACTCTTATTTGGCTTCATAATGATTTTAATTAGGATTTACTTAAAAATTGTTCTAATATTTGTCTCTTCTGCTATCTGTAGGTATGATCTATCTACTACAAGGGAAAGACTTTCTAATTACAATTACATTATGCCTTATGGCCCCACAAGCTTTCTTTTTAAACTCCTAATTCTTTTTTTTTAACCACATGGTGAATCGGTAACTGCCAGGCCTAATCTATGGGAGACCAAGGATCAAACCTCATAGCTACCACTATAACACCAAGAGAATAACCAACCACCTACAAGTCGGGCATACTAAGTTCCTATGATTTTAGCAAGAGCAGACTCACGGGAAAGGGGAATCCATGCCTCTAGCTGCCGCCACAGCAGGTCATTTTACTCAATGAGTTTTGAACTTCGGTATGCCAAAGCTTCACCCATGTGACTTACCATCAAACCACACATCACTATACTTTAAACTACTAATTCTTGTTTTGACATGTTTTATTATTTTGAAGGTTCGACCTCGAGACTATAGGGTCTTGTTACGTATCTCTCTTTGGCTAATGTTTTCTATACCAATTTCTATAGCCCTAACTATTTGTTGTCAACAACCCGACTAAGATTTCTAGCCTTCAGGTTGAGTGTTGTTTTACAATTGTATTGATTATATTTTATGTAATTCTGGTGGATTTATTGGACCACCTTTAATCTTAATAACCTAGCCAAGGGTTTGTACTAAGACTTTAAACTAATATGCTTTCCTTTATGATTAGATATTAATATTATCATTTTGTCTTTCTTGAAGATTGTTAACAATGGTTCAACTTTACAATACTACAATAAAATTTCATTGTGGATTGTGGTGTTATGTTTATATCTTTTCTTAACGATTTTTATTAGTTTATAGCATAAATTACTTGTTGGGTGACACAACCTACACAAGTTCGAAGGAAGCCTTCATAAGTATCTTTGTGGCTATGGACCTGTTTGAGGTGAGTGGCTCCCTATCGGTCAGCCCAAAACTAAATCCACTACTCACAAAGCCATAAGAACAATAATTGATAATATATTTTTTACACAGTGAGGGTTGTCTTTAACCCCTTTTTTTATATTTTTATTTATTTACCGAGTATTGAAAATATTAATCATGTATTTATGTAACAAATCTTCCTGTTTTGTTCTTGACGTTCTTGATTATGTCCCCTGTCATAATTATTGTCTTATACTTTAGGTTGTAATTGACTCGCTAAAGGTTATATAATAATTTTATTTTTTTAATTTAGGCACAATCCAGGGTTAGTAGCACTTGGTTCCTATTAGGACCTGTTTCAAGTAGTTAGGTTGAATTATTCATCTGAGCAAGGACTCTCCTGCTCGTGTAACACCATTTGAGCAGGTGGACTATCAAAAATTATTAAGTTATAAAATCAATAGAGGAATTTCTTCCTACCTTAGATTAGTAGGGACTCATTTCTCTGATTTATAGTCCTAAAAATGGTTGCTTCTATTATATAATAGGTCATTGTATCTAATTTAACTTTCCTTTCAATATAATAAAATTGGACAATATATGTTACCTCATTAGACACAAACAACATATAACATTTTACACTACAATTTTATTATCCCAGAGTACATTAACTCTCTTATTGTCATTTCAACTAGTTCTTCTTTTCAAATTCCTTTTTCTGAAGAAAATATCAGAACTTCAAACGACAACAGAAGAACGATTATTTCCCAAAGAGATGTATACTCATATTTTTGTTCCAAACCATTTGGGGAATTCAACCAGTGAGAAACCTCTTCTCCTAACCTCTGGGTATAGATATTTTGTCCAATACTCCCCTCGAGCACTTTCTATTCCAACTTAGTTAGTGGACAACATTCAGTAAAATATATTCTTTGGAATCAACACCACACAATCAATCCATGAGTTCTTCAAACTCACAAGTACAGATCATGACTTCCACTCACTCACAATATGGATCACAATATGGATTAGGACTTCCACTAGCTCACATTCTAGCTCAAGAACACCCTTGGAAACATCCTACCCAACCTTCTAGGTTGTTCCTTTAAGATTTGTTTGCTTTCTCCTCCTCCAACATGTCTCCAACATTTTTCCTTCTTACCTTCCTCAACCTATTTTCCACTAAATACTTTTATCTATTGGAGAGAAAATAATAATTGTCTGGTAAAATAATTTTTTTATTTAGAAGCCCCCTCGTGTGAATCCTAAGATTTGACAAATTTAATTTTAAAAGTAAACCAAAATTTTATACATAAAATGTTTCACTAGGATTTTTAACTTAGCCCAACATTTACCAAAATCTTCGTAGTAAAAGGAAGCAAAATAAAATTTACATTAACGGGGGTGTTACATTCCTAGAGAAATAAACTCTTCAATTATATATAGAAGGTAAGATCATTTTCATGGAAATATGTTCATGATATAGAGTATTCATTTCATGTTTAGTCATTCTCTTCTTTTTGTTTTTTTTGTTTTTGGTATTTTCATTCATTTTTATTGAAATATTTTTATGACATAGAGGATTCACATTTTGTATATTTTGTTTTTGTTAGTAATTCTAAATGTTTTATTAAATATTTGTATGTGATATGCATGTTTATTTTGGAATACGACTTTTAATTATCAATAATTATTACGATGATGGTAAGATTAAACCTAGATAATTTTTTGGGAGTTAGTTTTATCTTTTTTAAGATGTGTTATTGGTACATGATATTGTAACAAAGCCTATTTCTAAAATAAAAAATTTCATGATAAAGTGTGCTAAATCAACATAGAAAGAATCGTGTTCGATATTTTTTCAAATGTATATAAGCTTAACTTATATATTAATTATTTGTATAGTTAATAATAATAATACAAAAAATTGGAATAAAGTTCTATTTAATTAGTTTTTAAAATTTTATAGTTTTAGCCATGTGAGATGTATCCCGATTTAAATTTTCTGGTGATTGTTAATCTCTTCCAATGCAAAACCATTTTCTTGCTTACAATTTTTTGTTTAACATTAAATATTTATTTTTCAATATTATCTAAAAAAATAAATTTCAAACATTTGATTCATCCCATAAATCGAAGGTATTATCGCAAAGCAACATTGGGGTACGATAATATCATGTACATAACTACATCACATATTTTATGCCATAATTTATGGATATTGTTGCAATATTCATGCATTATTTCTACATATTTGGGTCGTGATTTTTATTCCTAAGCTTTGAAGGAAGTATATAACATATTTAATATAATTTACTTCCCACCATAATCAAGCAAGTGTTTGCATAACAAATGAATAGGAATAAGATCTAAATATATATAATTTCCATGAGTTCCTTCTCACTATTATCTATGCTTTCCTCAACACTTATGTAGGAGTAAATTGTAGTTGTGTAGACTTTCTAGTGGTTAATAACTACCAAAATTACTTTTATATATTAATTATTTTTATAATTAATGTAAATAATAGAAAAGAATGGAATAAAGTACTATTCTAATTAGTTTTCAAAATTTTATAGTTTTAGCCATGAGATGTATTCTGATTTAAATGTTTGATGCTTGTTAGTCTTTGCCAATGCCACACCATTTTCTTGTTTACCTCTATTGGTTTAGCATTAAATATTTATTGGAAAGCAACCTCTCCATATGATAATTCCATGTGCATAACTTCCTCACATATTTTATGTCATAATTTATGGATATTGTGACAATATTCATGCATTTATTTCTAGATATTTGGATCTTTATTTTTTATTCTTAAGCTTTAAAGGAATATTTAATATAATTTAATATAACATATTTAATATAATTTACTTCCCACCATAATCAAGCAAGTATTTTCATAAGAAAAGAATTGGAATAAGATGTAAATAAATATATTTACCATGGGTTACTTCACACTATTATGTATGTTTTCCTCAACACTTATGTGTGAGTAAAACTATAATTTTGTAGACTTTCTAGTGGTTACTGACCACCAAAATCTGTGCAAGTCCAAACAATAAATTTATCCACTTGACATCTCAATTTCTTAGTTCATCTCAAAGAAAGACTATAAAATTACATTTTCCAATTAACCATAATTAATTTAGAAATGTAGATTATAATTTTTTGTGCAATTTTTCCCTTCACCACTTATTATTATTACACTTGTATATTTCCAATGGTCTAATAAAAACAATATAAAAACATAAACAATATAAAAATGGTCTAATAAAAACAATATAAAAACATAAACAATATAAAACAATACACTTGCACTAATACGCTTTAAGTCATAAATCATACCAACTATATACTCTATAGAACCTCGAATAATATCATAGAATAAATATCTACACAAATTTCAATAATATTAACAATATTCATAAAAATAAATGGGTTCCTTCGAATGAAGTAGATGGGGCTACACGAATCAAATAAAAATGAGTGAAGAATACCTATAAGAAAATAGGAAATGCAATTGCGAAAAATAGTTCTATATATTTTAAATTAAAATTTATCTTTGTATTTATCAAAATTACTTTTATGAGAACCAAATTTTTATGTCCAGCGTGAAATCTGAAAAAAGATTTTAATTAGTTGACGCTTAAGAAAGATTAGAGTTTTTTTTTTTAAATAATTTTTAATATCATATTAATATTAATAAGATGAATTTTATATAGAAAGTGTTTAGGATTTTTTTTAATTGTAAATATTTCATTTTTATATGGTTTTAATTAAATTTAAATATGAAATTTAATTTAATAGTTATAAATATAATTAACTATTTTGATTTACATATGGATTTTAATTTAGAAATGGTATTTATATTTTCTATATATTTTACATTTTTATATTAATAAATTGTCTTATTTCAAATTATATGTTTATTATTTAAACATTAATTAATTATATGTTGTGAAATATCATATTTAAGAATATGGATCATTATTTAAATTTGTTTAATATGATATTCTTGTTATGTTTTTTTTCTTAATTTTTCTTATTATTTCATTAATTAAAACAAGATTATAATATGACAAGTTGAATTTTTTAGGACCCTTACACAAATAGAGAGTGGATTACATAAGGGAGCATCTTTTTATTACTCAAATGGGATACATATTAATACATGTATTTGGGCCATTAGCTTCCACTTTCATGGACTCTTGGACTCTCTATGATGGCTCACATTTGTAGGTCCATTCCTTGATATTCTTATTTCTAAGAATAGTGATGGTTCCCTCGCCCATCAAGTTTTTCGGAAGAAAACTCATACGGAGCAGTATCTTCATGCCAGTTCCCACCATTTCCTGGCTCAAAAGATGGGTGTTCTCAATACCCTAAGGATCTCGGGCAAGAAGAGCTTTGAGAAAGAAAAATCCCATCTGCTTGATGTCTTCTTCATTGAGAATGGTTATAGTAGATACATGGGTCAGAGGGCTTTCCTTAAAGCTTCCAAGAATTCTCTGACCAAAAGGGAACCTAAGGAACGAATTCCAGGTGTCCATCTTCCGTATGTTCAGGGGACCACTGATAGAATTGGAAGGATTCTCACGAAGCATAGTATCCCTGTGACCTTTAGGCCCCTGAACACCATTCGTATGTCCCTCAGATCAGTGAAGGATCCTATCGACCCTGAGGATATGAAAGGTGTTTATATGATCCCTTGTTCCTGTGGGACACCCTATATTGGGGAGACTGGTCGCTCCATTAGTTAAAGGATTAGCGAGCACGCAACGGACCTTAAGCATAGGAGAGCTAAGTCTTTCGTTTTAGCTGAACATGCTGAGAAAACCAATCATCATGTTTGTATTGAGGAGGCTAGTGTTATTGCTAGGGTTTCGCATTTCCATCATCGAAAATTTAGGGAAATGCTTGAGATTGAAAAGAGGCCAAGCAATCTCAATAGAGAGGATGGCTGGAAAATCAGTAGGTGTTGGGTCCCAACACTCTCTTCCTAATCGTTTTTTCCGCCCTCCTCTTAAGGTTTTATTATTATTATTATTATTATTATTATTATTTTATTTTTTATTTTTTTTTATTTTTTTTTTTTTTTATTTATTTTTTATTTTTATTTTTTTTTATTTATTTTATTTTATTTTTATTTTTATTTATTTTATTTTATTTTATTTTATTTATTTATTTTATTTATTTTAGATTTATTTTATTTTTATTTTTATTATTTATTTATTTTTATTTTTTCTCTTCATTATTTTCTCCTTTCATTTATTTATTTAATTATTTTTTAGAGTTAATTTTTTCATTTCTTATAGTCCTTTAATTTTCCATGTGATTTCTAATTAGCTTTTAATTTTAATAATACTTCTGAATAATCACCCATTTCAATTATTTATATATATATATTTTATATTACTTCATATATTCCTGCATATAATTTATTATAAGGTCCCTTATATAACTAATTTTCCATTTAAATTCTAATCAACTTATATTTTTAACTAATTTTCTAACTAACCTAACATCCTTATGATTTTACTTTATTTTATTATAAGGTCCTTTATGTAACTAATTTTCCATTTAATTATTAATTAACTTTTTACTTTATATATTTGTATTTAGGCATTTAATTTATTCATATATTATAAGGTCCTTTATCTAACTAAATTTCCTTTTAAATACTATTTAACTTATAATTTTAATAATATTTTTTGAACTAAATACCCATTAAAAATATTTTTTATATTTTTAAGGGATTGGTCCTAAATATTACTAATTAAATTAATAAAATAATTTTGACCCTGGTCCTATAGTCAAACTAGCCATTGGTCAAGTTAGCCGTTGGAAGCTCTGCTCAGACTATTTAACTTGCTAGGCTGGATCTGTTTCTTCAACTTGTCTTGACGATGAACCACACTAGTTGGTTCGAAACGCGTCGACAAATGGTATCCCATGTGATTTTCGCCGAAAAATCTCTCACAAACTTGATATGGATCACAGAAGCCTGAACTCTATAGGTTTTAACCTGTTACATAAATTACCTGCATACGCATTATAAAACACATAAAATAAACAATGAAAGAGCATAACAAATAAAACACATATACATAGTGATTTTCCCGTGGATCCCAAAACCCGGACTACCAGCTTGATCTTTCATTATGTTCCTTTCAATGTTACAATGATATATATATATACATTCCGAAGCATCCAGTACCATGGATCAAAAACCATCGCACACAAAACCATAGGTAGGTCTGCCTACCTAACATAGGGTCCCGAAAAAAAAATCATTATGGCGCATATCTCGACCCCGTAGAGGGGGGATGTTAGCCCCCTCAAACCCCCTATACAGGGGGGGCTGCCAGCCCCCCTCTAACCCCCCCGATTCAATATGGGAGCTAGTCGTGGAAATGATATAACACAACCCAACATTCTCCCACTTGTTGTTTTCTTTCCACATGAGAACTTAGTCATTTATCCAACCCTGCAATGCCCATTGTTTCTCTACACAAAGAGAACTTCTCAGAGCTCACATATTTTGTCAATGCATCTATATTATTCTTCAAAGTGTCCACCTTTACTAGAAACACATTTCTGTCTTCTGTCATATCCCTCACAAAGTGATACTAAACATCAATGTACTTTGTCTTTGACTGGTAAGTGTTATCACAAATAAAATGACTGAGGTAACTACAAACCAACTTTTAGGCTTAGGCTCTAGCTAACCTAAGTCCAGAGAGGGCTCTCTCTTTATGATTTGGCTTTGTTTGCTGGGATTTTAGGCTAGTTCTTAAATTTCAGGTAATTTGTATTGAAGGTTGGATGGTGGAATCCTTAAAACAAGTGGATATATTGATGTCTCTCGACCATTGGGCTATGGAGTCAAAGGAGGGCAGTAGAATTGGAATTAACTCACTAAAGGGAGTTTTTAAAGGGCAACCTAGCAGAATGAAGCACGGGTCTTTGAGCCAGATGGTTGAAGTGATCTTAACCAGGGTGAGAGAGCACTTAAGAATTCTCACACCAGGATTAAAATGAGGAACAAAGGATAATTATGAGCAAAGGAAAATTAAGAATTGTTTGCTATAGATCATAGAGAGACTACCTAGACTAAGGAGCAACCAAGAATTCCTTAACTTAGATAATTAGCAAAAAACATTAAAATGCATAATAGTTAAAATAGAGTGCAATGAAGCAAGTTCTGAGAGATCATTCCATATTATAGCATTCAAATTTCATATATATTAAATATTGTAGAAAAACGTTTCAAGAAAGATAACAAAACAAGAGAAAATACTTGTCTGTGCTTCGCACTACACATGAATCCAGTGAAACGTCTTGTCTTTATTCATCAATCCATCTTGCTGGCTCAATCAATGCTCCAATGGCTTACAGCCTTTGGATCAAGAAGTTTTTAGAAATGTCTAAGAATCCACACTACATACTTCGAATTATGAAGTATTTATACAAAAAATTATTACAAAATATCTCAAAAAAACTTAATATTTAATCTAGGAAATACAAATATCATCTTGCAAGAAGATAGAGACAGCTATTAAATTGTTTCATGTGGTCCCTTTTATTGTGGTACTGCGGGCTTTTATGGTTCCTTTATGCTGGCTCGCAGTTGAGGTCTCTTACGCTGCCATCTTCTTTGTCTTTTATCTCTTACCTGATACTCTTTGACCTCGCTGTCCTGTTCTCATCTAATTACCTGGTTGCTCTATTTTTACTATGTAGTGACCTTTTACTGTAAATTTCTCATAGTAAATCAATCATGTTTACCCACCATTCTGCATCACGTAATTTGACATTCATCATCCTCCTATATATCTCATTAGCCTCGGTGTACTTGGCAAAATTGGGCTTAGTGATGAACAAATGTTTAATCTGATGCTGGAGAAAAAACAGGTTCTCGAAGGTGTTATACAAAACTTTGCCTGTTGGTAGTGCTTTTTCAAATGAAGTGCTAGATTGTTCCTTAGCCAACTGCCTTAATTTATCATCATAGTCCAGCTGTGTCATAAGTTTTTCATTGATCACCAATGCATTAAGCAATCCTTTCTCCCTTAAAATTTGGATTTTGGCCATGAACCTATCAATGGCCACCTGCATGTTGTGGCACTTTTCTTCTAATTTTAGCATGTGGTTCCTCTTGGAAAGGACCTTCCTTATTTCCAAGATGGTTTCAGTCTTGTCTTCTATATTGAGCTCCTGAAGATCATATTTGTTTTTGCTGTTGAGGAAGTGGATGAGTTTATTGGAATCCTCTAGATTTTCACCCAATTCTCCTTTGACTTTCAGAATAGCTTCTGTAGCTACCATTATCAATTCTATGTGCTCAAACATAACCTAAATAGATGGCCAAATATCCTTGATGGGGTCAATGATATTGGCCCATAACAGTTCCTTGGCTTTCCCAAGGGGTTTCTCCAATGTTAGGTCCTTTTCCAAGGCTTTTACCTTTTCACTCATCTGGCTAGCTTTCCGTGCTTCTCCTTTTTGCATAATCTGTGTAAATTTATAATCAGTCTTTAAACTGGCCACCTTTTCCTTCAGTTTATTCATTTTTGTAGCCTGAATTAACATCTCTTCCATGGCTCTAACTAATTTTTCTGCCTTTTCTCCTGATGCACCTGTTGCTGCTGTAGACTCTATTGTAATTAGCAATGCTGCGACATGTGGAGTTGTTGTGCAAGTGAACTTACGACTGTAGAAGGGACTGTTGTAGATACAGTAGGGATGACATTTGCAGAAGTTGATGCAATGTCAATTCGTTTCAATTGGATCAATTTATCCAATTCTTTCTCTGTCTCCCTAAGTTGATTATTGAGTTTTAGGACCATGTCCATCAACTCTTCATGTTTGGTTTAGTTCTTTATGACTTCAAGTGTTTGAGGATGTTGCAGTTGTGGTATCTTCAATTTCTTCTTCATTGCAATAATATCATTGTTCTTCTTCTTTATCAGCTGTTGAGTAGCTTTTATATCTTTGAGATCATGTCCCAACTCAACAATCAAGTCTTCTAATGACTTAATCCTTGTATCCTTGGCCTGTGAGGAGGCCTTCTCCAATTGAAACTATGTTAAGATGTTGTTCAATGAATTTTGTAGCTGATGGGAAGCTATGGCTTTACCTGTGACGGTGCAATATATGATCTCTCTACCCTATTTATGCATTTCTATTTGGTCTATGCGATGAATATCCCTTTCTAACACTTCAAAGTCAACCCTCTTGAAACCTGATGTTGTTTTGGGCTGTTCTGTTGTAGGTTTGATAAAGGACATTTGTAGCTTTCCCTCCTTTATGTCAAAGGCTAACATTAGCCTCGTTTGATTTGTGGGAATGAGCTTTAGGTATTGAGCATATGTTTGGGCTTTAAGCTTCTCATTCCTTATTTTAATTTCCTTATATATGTCTTTTATGTCCTGGTCTTTGTCAGCAGGCATACTAAAGGAAGACACTTCCACATTAAACTGTCGTTCCAACATCTAAGTCTGTGATGAGGAAGGCTCTTGTATGTATTCAGATGGAGTTGTGGGCCTACTTCTATCTATCTCTATGTTGGTCACCTGTGCTAGCCCTTATTTGTATTCCTGTTTAGAGGCTGGATTAAGCTTGTGCCTCTTGTTGTGACTTGTCTCCTATTGCAAATTAGAGGTGTCCATTCTTGAAGTCTAAGTTCTCTCTCTATTTCTTTCCGTATTTTTCTCCTCATTCAAAGTAGTCTATGTGACTGGAGGGGTGCTCATGGCTCTTCCTTGCTCTTCTAATACCTGCAAAAAAGAGCTCTCATCAAGCTACTTTTCCCAATCAATTAGAGCATTCTCTACATCTACCCTAGTTTTGTCACTGTCTACTAAGGTATTTTCCACCCATTCTGTTTGATTGGCATATGCCTCTATTTTTGGTATGGGGTGGTGAATAAAAGGTCCTAGCTTGACCTTTTGCCTTTTCTTGGTAATGAATTCTAAAGGGTCATATCTCCATACAAAACTCCTTTGGAATTTCATTCTTTGTGGGATTAGGTCTTCCTCTTTCCCCACCTCTCTGGAATTTCATATGAAGGGACCTAACTAGTCTTTGGTTTTGAAATTGGCCTTCTTCTTAGCATTGACGAAGTGGACTGCATTTGCATTGATGATATGTATGTAATACTCTAAGCCAATCAACCTCATTGGGAGGTATCTTGGCAACTTATATAGTGTAAGCATGCAACCATATATTCTAATTTCTATGTGGTTCTGATAAAGGTACTAGTCACCCACTTTGGTCTGCTTGGACAACTAGAGGTCTCTCTTTATTTATAGGATTATCCTAGGTGGATGATTCCCAGTGAGCATGGTCATGACTGGATGCACAAAAGAATCTATAAAGTTTGAGTATGTATATGTGGATTTGTACTCATCGAAAAGTGGGGTCCATAAAATGATGGATTTGGGTTGGCCCCTGGTATCAAGCTTCTGGAGAGTAAAAGGAAACTTATTTGACTGATAGTACAAAAATAGATGGTACAATACAGAAGAGTATTTGAATAACCTCTCATTGCCCATTCTTGTGAACTTATCATGCATTCTATTAGCTATAAAACTAGCAAAGTCATATATGATTGCAGGAGCCTGCCCTGGGGTATAGATGGACATGAAAGCAAGAATAAGCTCATCAGCGTATTCACTGGTAGAGTAACCGAAAACACAGGATACCATGGTTACAATGTTCTACCCCATGGAGAGAAAATCGCTAATACATATGGAGGGGAGTCCTTGGGCATGTGTTTTTCCTCTCTAATGAAGGTTTGGAATAATTGGGCCAATTTTACAGGGCTTAGCTTAGGATATTGGTCCAACAGGTCTCGAACTGAGAGTGGGGTTAGGTTTTTCCCTGGTTGGAACTGCAACATATCATTAATGGACTTAGTTGTGATAGTGAATAGGACGTTCTGGTCGTGAGACATTATGGTTCTATGGCTAAGGACGTAGCATGCATAGCAAATATGAACAATTTATGGAAAGATATCAACTAGGGGGAACTGACGTCTGTGTAAATTGCATTCCTAGAGGCCAATATCATCTGTATTGTTCAGGTATCTGTCTTTTCTTAAATAATGAATTTTAAGTAGGAGCTCTATTATAGTAGTGTCTTTGATTTGGAAATCCCTGTCAGCCAGGGGAAGGTGGTTCATCTCTAGGTGTGGAGTAGTAATGGGTCTAACGTCTGTGGCAACAGAGGCAGCCATAATTCAGTTCATGTGGATTTGAATTATAGGGGATAATTCAAAGTTTTTAGGGCAACAGAGGTCTTGCAGATGGTTATGGCTCAAAGCGTTAAAATTAAAATAAATTTGATACTTTTTTACTTAACTAACAGTGTTATGAGGGTGAAATTACTTGGAATTTGACAATGCAGTTGGCATTCCATAGTTAAATACCTAGAATCGGGTGAAGTTTATTGTAAATGGCGGTTGATGGCGGCTACAGAGGTTTGTACTATTCTGGTATGGACTGATGAATGAGCTGAGATGTCTGTAGTGTTTGTGGAGCAATGGCAGAGGTTTGTGTCGTTGTTTGCAGGGTTCACAATGGCTTTCTAAGTTCTCAATAGGAAATGTGAGAAAAGAGTGAAAAGAGGGGTAATTGGGCTCATATAGAAAAAAAGTTAATTTTGGTGGGTTCATTAATTGATGAACAATGGGTAGTTTTTCAGACATATCGGAAGGTGGTTTAATGGGGTCATCGCACTGCTTTTGAGAGGGAAGTGGTTTTGAGGGGGGCTCACCCAATCTAGTCGAGAGCATGACACGTAGCATTCTGGGGGTCAGGGAAAATCGCCTTATCGAGCAGGTAAAGGATGGACATCGGGCCAAACCAATATGGATGTGAGCCATAGGATGAGGGGAAGGGATGATCAATGGGAGTCGGGCGATGGAGTTGCACGACGATTTACACAAAAAGCTTTTCAGGGGGCCCATGGTTCTAATCCCAACGGTATAGGATTAAATTAAAACTTAATTTCATCGGGGGCACTTTAATGTAGGATTAAGGACTTAGGGTAGGGTTTTAATATATTTTGTGGGATATGGGGTAGTCATATAGTTTATAAATAAACTACGGGGTGGGATTACTTTATATAAAGGAGTTAAGCATATACGGACCAATTGGTTTTTAGGGATTTTATATAATAAAATTAGTTTAATTAATATGGAAGTGATGGCGAAGTGGATTTTCTTAAGGAAAAAGGGGTTAAGTGTATGCGATTGTGCATTTTTATTTACACTTGGGATAAAACTTTTGATGGGTTTTTTGTGTCGAAGGTTTTTACATGGGGATGAGTCACTTTTCCTTGGAAAAAGGTGTTTAAACCTTAGGAAAAGGGGTTTTCTTAGGTTACTGAGGGGAAATGGATCTTATAAAGGGGGAATGTGTTTTTATGAAGGGGGTTCTAGTACTTGTCACCCTAAGTCATTAAGCCGAGGGTGTGGTCCCTCCAAAAGTTAGAGAAATGCTCTGAGCGTTTTTGACATGTAGGTTTTAAGTACTAGAAATTATTTATCGGAAATTAGTGAAGTGAAGGGGCGAAATAAGTGAGGGGGTGTTAAATAAACCATATTATGAACCATTGTTTTTGCTTTGTCTACTACTTATGCATATTTCAAAATTGCATTTAAGATAATGACATAAGTGTTTTTATGTAATCACATGATATTTCTGCAACCTTTCTAGTACTTACCCACTTACTCATCTTACCATTTTTTCTTTTCTTTATTACGGTGCATTTAGACTAACAAACCCTTATCAATATTTTTATTTTCTTTACAAATTAAACTATCTAATTCTAATCTTATATCATCCAAGGGCTCAGATTAAACTCATGATCTCCTTTTATTCACTCTATCTATCTAATAATCTACCAAGATTACACTATTTGGTCAGATTTTATTCTCTAACTATAAACATAAAATTTAAAACATGAAATGACCAATTTTAAACATTTTGACTATCATGGATTGTGGCATGAGTAGCAAGGTGCGCAAAATCTTTTATTATGCATAAAAGTAAATAGTAGTGGCATTTTGACTTGCTCACTTTCATGGTCTCTTTTTATCTTTTGGGGTTCATATATTTTCATTTTTCTGACCTTTTTCTTATTCTTTTTGTCCTTTGTTTTATCTTTTATGACATACCCTGTTTACATTCTTTAATTTTTATAATATGGAAAACATTTGTAGAAAGCAAAGGTATGTACAATATTACAAGGCTTAACCTTAGTCAATCAAAATTATGACTCCTATTGGTATAGAAACCTAACAACGGCTCCACATGGGGATGGCATTTCCTTGTGAAATGTCAATAACTTTATAGATCATTAGCCTTTGAACAATTGTTGATGTTACCTTGCAAAATGTTCCTCTATGCTTCTGCATTATTGATACTTCTTACAGTGAATCTTTAAAGCTTAGGGCCTTCTCTTCGGGCTTTAACTTCAGAAATCACCATCCAATCAAAACTAAGCTTTTGAAAATTGAATATGTACAAATGGGGAATGAAAAATTAGTAACTAGGTTCAAAGTAATGTTTCAGCATTTGACCATTTCCTGACCCACCCTATGCTTCTGTACCATCAAGTTCTCTTAGGAAGAAAACATTATTACCTCTAAAAGCATAAATGACATATGGGCCTTTCCATAGGAAATCAAATTTCCCATGCTTTCCTTTATCTTCCCTCCTTGAGTCCCACTTTAGCACTTTGTCACCAATGTAGAAATCATCAGCCTTAGTCCTCTTATCAAAAATCCTCTTTATCTTTTCTTTCACAACTTGAGACTTGACATAAACCTCTTCTCTTGTTTGTTGTAGATGTATAGTTTGGTTGATTCTTCTTTGGATGCTATTTGGTTCAACCTGTATTTCTTGAAGTATCTTCATCACTGGAACTCCCAAAGAGGATGGAAAGATAGCTTCCATTCCATAAACTAGTTGATATGGAGAAGTACCAATAAATTTCTTAGTAGTCGATCTGCCTCCCTTAAGGCATTGACTAGCTTTCTATTCCAAGTTTTCTTATTGTCCTTTAGTAACTTCTTGATGATATTTACTAGGGTCTTGTTTGAATATTCAGCCAATCCATTACCTTGAGGGAAATATGTTGTAGAATGGCCAAGGGTGATATGGTATTTATTGCTGAATTCTACCATTCTTTTGGATTTGAAGGCTGTTGCATTATCAGTAATGAGCTTCATTAGACATCCAAATCTAGATAGAATATTGGTTTCAAGGAAGGAAATGACAATAGTATCTATGGCTTGCCTTGAAGGTATGGCCTCTATCCATTTTGTGAAGTAGCCAGTTGCAGTAAGGATCCATTTGTGTTGGACAGAGGAGGGTGGGTGAATTTCACCAATGAGGTCTAGACCCCATTGTTGAAAAGGTATTTCGGTAGATATTGGCTTGAGGGGTATTGGTAAAAGATTTTTCTTTCCCTAAAAGATTTGACACTTGTGACAGTAGGTCATATATTTCTTGACATTAGCAAACAAGGTAGGCCAGTAGAAACCAACCCTCAGAATTTATATGTTGTAGCCTTCTAGTAAAGGTGTCCTCCACAGTCACCTGCATGAAACTCTTGTAAAATGTTGTCAAAGTCTTCATTTAATAAGAAATTGAGAATAATGCCTTCATGATCTCTCCAAAACAAAACATTATCTAATATACAAAATCTAGAGGATTTCATCTTTAAAAATCTGCTTTTAGTCCTAGATAATTTAGGAAAATCTTGTAAATTAAGTAAAATATAGCAAATATCAGCATACCATGGTGATTCAAGAAAGGCCTAGCTTATTAGTGGAGTCTCCATCTCCTCTTCATTATTTATTGCTGCAATAAAGTTAATATCCAAGGCCTGACAGTTCTATTTGGCCATGAGCTTGGCTAAAACTTAGCCCTTCATTAACTTTGTTGGTTTAATTTCTATGTCATACTCTAACATAGTAGCAATCCACTTTCCTCTCTTCCCATCTGGACCATCATGAGTTAGGATGTATACCCTAAAATATTTAATGGATTTGACCACATCCAAGGTCTCTTTCTCCATTATATTGTATTTCAAGGGGGCATCTCTTAGGGCTTTGCTAAAGAAAGCAATGGGTTGTTCATAACCCTTATCATTTTTCTGTAATAGTACTATAAGTATTGCGTGATCTGAAGCAAAGTAAAATAAAATGAAATTTCTATCAAACTTGCAACTGATTAGTACTGGTTTTTTAGTTAAGGCTAGTTTAATATCTTCAAAGGATTTCTTAGCCTCAACGGTCCATTTTATGGTTGAATATTTTTCATCATATTATTAAGTGATGTGATTAATTCTGCTAAGTTAGATATGAATCTTCTAAGAAAATTGACTTTTCCTAAGAAATCTTGTAATTCTCTAATGTTCCTAAGGTGTCTTATCTGTAAGATGGCTTCTATTCCTGCTAGGTCTATTCTAATACCATCTTTTGAGATTATATGGCCTAATAACTTTCCTCCCTCTAACCCAAACAAGGACTTTTTGGGGTTGAAGGAGATTCCAAACATCCTGCATTTGATAAAGACTTGCCTCAGATGATTTGAATGTTGATTATCACACTTTGAGAACACAGTAATGTCATCTAAATATATCACATGGAAATCATGAATTTCTTTAGCAAACGCTGTGTCCATAGCCCTCTAGGAGGTTTCTCCTGCATTCATTAGTCCAAAAGCAATTTTCACATACATGAATGCGCCCCAAGGAGTAGTAAAGGAAGTCTTGGACTGGTCATCAAGATGAAATAAGATTTGATTATAACATGAAAACCCATCGAACAATGAGATTCTAATTTATCCAACTACTTTGTACAAAATGTGATCCATCTTAGGGAGAGGGTAATTATCTTTCAGCGATACTCTATTAAGGTTTCTGAGATCCATAGAGAGCCTGATATCACCTATTTTGTTTCTTGTTGGCACTAAGTTTGATGCCCAACATCATACATTCTTTGAATTTCTTTGTCTATAGCAGGTAGTAAGACAAGGTTGATCCTTCTTAGTTTCTGTTTGAAAGGCTTTTGATTTCCTTTTATAGGAATAGTGTGTTGGATGATATTGGTGTCATAGGATTTGAGGTCCTCATAACTACAAGAAAAAATATCCCTAAATTCTTTCAACAACTCAATGTATTTGGCTTTTTCAGTTGGAGGTAATGATTTTGAAATTTTGATCAATTTTGGACTTTCATCAATGCCTGTGTTGCATTCCTCAATGTCAGATCTTAATGGTTCCATCTTAGGTTTCTTAGGAGCATCATTTGAATCAAATAAATCTTCTAGATGAGTTAATCCCTTTCGTAAGAAATTATCCTTAAGATTGATTACTTCAGTTTCTTTGTTTATCATTTCATCAATTTCCATTAGCTCTAATTTATCTACATCTTATTTGGTAAATACAATTGAGTTAATTCTATCTATTTTATCATCTTCTATTTTATTTACTTCTATTTTATCCTTAGTGTTAAGATCTACGGATGTATCAGTATCTATGTTATTATTTACAAATTCTTCTTCTGAAAGTAAAAATTTATATATCTGTTTATCATTAGTGAATATCTACCAGTTCTTCAAATAATCGGGAATTGCAGATCTATGCCTAACTTCAGTAGTGTATTGATACTTAGGTTGGAAGGGTTATTTACAAGTACTAGCAAACATTATTAAACTATGGGCTTGCATGTTATGTTTCCTAGGGATGACTGTTGATGAGCCCCATAAATTGGTAATTATATGGGCTCATTTGGCCTCCTAACTTAGCTTAATCCATCATTCTCATTAGTTTATTGCATGTTTTTCGTTATATTTATGCTAATGGAGTGAATTGGGTTAGTCATTATGCCATGAAGTCTAATGTGTGCTTTATGCAGATTTTTGGTCAATTTTGAGACAAAGTCAAAGGTTTAATGAGCATTTAGAAGCCAATATTCGAGGAAAACAAGGGAGAGGATTTGTAGGAGGGTATCACCCTCATTTATGACCCCCACCTTGAATCCTCCTTCAGAAGGCTCAGAGCACAAGCATCCACATCAAAGCATCAAAAGGGCAGCCGAGCAAGTGAAAAAGAATTGTTATCTATCTCTAGTCTTGGGAGCCAAACATCCTTGATTTTAGGAGAGCTGTTGGGGCTCCTGTTGTATAAATAGTGGGGCTTAGGGACTCAGTATTTTAGTTGGATGTTAGTCAAATTTTTTCACTTTCGTTGTAGCTCCTACTCAGCTCATTTCGAGTTTACTTTTTGTGGACAGTTTTATGTAATGTGACTATTATTTTGATAATGGAGATGAAATATTTTCTGAGCCAACACTGAGTCCTTCTAGAGGACTAAATCTCTTGGGTTAGGGTTGAACCCAATCTTCCCAGCACCTCTTGTTTTGTATTTATATGTTTTGCTTCAGTTCATGAATTAGCTGTTGCTATATAGATTTCTTCCTTAGTAGAATAGGTTTCTTTTGGTGGTTTACATAATTGTTTCCATTTTAGTTGTTGAAGTAGGTTAAATAGTGGGAAGAGGAAGATACAAAGAGGCTATCAACAGAGCTTGATCTCTTTCCTCCTTTGGGGACCATGAATTGAGGTCAAGATTTTCTTGCTGCCATAAAAACACAGTTTTGCTTTCCCCATGCAATTTCTAGTGTTACAATTTGATTTAGAGGTTAATGCTTTAGTTCAGATCTAGTTTGTCATGCTCATTTTTGTTTCTGCAATAAATCTCTTTCCATGATTTCCTTTCCATATAGTATTGTTAAACATTTTATTTTCCTAGATCAGAGTTTAGATTAGCTTGAGATATAGTTATGTTTTTTTGGTGCAGCTAGTTCTTTTCTTGCTCAGATTCACTGTTTTGATTTGAAGCTCTCTTACAGTACATATTTTCTCATAATAAATCAATAAATCAGACATCACCATCTCTTATGGTACATGTTCACAGGTCATGCACAACCCTTTGCAAATCTGCCCTAATTTCTGCACTTCTCTCATAAACTTTCCTCTCATCTCTTGAACAAATCGAACAATCATTTTCTTTCCTAAACCTCATTGGTGAACTTCAGACACCTTAACACATCCCTCTGGTCCTCATCTCCCATTTCCCATCATTTTTCCACCTTTAAAACCTCTAAAACAAGCCTCAACATCCTCCTGTAGATCCTCCTATAGAACCTCCTGTAGATCCCCTGCAGCCTCCTGTAGAATTTCCTGTGAGTGACTTTTTGAAGTCTGATTGCAGGGAAAGCCTCCAGAAGGTTTCCAGAGGCCTCTTAGGACCCCTCCACACCTTCCTACACCTCTGTAGATCCCAAGGTCACCCTCCATCACCACCTAATCGCTACCACATCCATAAATGAATAAATTACATGCACAACAATTTCACATAGAATACATAAAAATCCCAAAAAGATAATTTTTCCTCATTTCCTTCTAGAAATAGCTTGAATAGGTGTAGTTTACTTCCTCAGTAGATAATGAAATTCATTACATAGGTTTTCATCTCTCTTTCTGCAAAAGTAGGGTTAGTTGGTAAATTAGGGTTTGCTAGGTTTACTGCACATTTCAGTTTTCTTTCTCTTTCTACAAGTAGAATAGCCTCTGTAGAGTTAGCTTTCTTTTATCACATTTAAATCTTCTTCTAGATTTCATAGAAGTTGGCTTGAGCTCCTAGTGATCTTGTGCCACTGACCAAGTGACAGCCTGCAGTAAGGACTAGTACTTGTGCATACAACACCGTGACTTCCAAGTTTGTTACGAACTACCTGGTTGATAAAAGTAAAGTAGGAAGCCCAGGAGTTACATCATTATTGCTGCAATACTTGTGCTCACTGTTAGCACCTAAATCTGCCTTAGGCTAAAGGAAGGCAAAAATTAGGGTAACCACAAACCATGCTCAATCTGGTAGCTAGCCCTACCAGAATAGGAGAGGGCTCTCTCTCAGTCACGCTCAGTGAATATATAAGAAAAAATGGTCTGAAATCACTTACAGTGAAATATTGATCTTAGGCTAGTAAGTGCATAGGGATACAAGAAACCATTTTCATGAATGACCGAGCTTCTGGGATGGTATGGGACCAATGGTCAGCAAGGAACAGAGAATTTAATACAAAGGCACAGATTATTCTGTGAGGCAAGGCAGGCGGAAAATGTAGCAATTTAGTTTGAGGTAACGCAGAAAGAATAGATTGCTGAAGAGAGTGAAAAGGGCATAGTTACACGAATCCTTTTCAACAGAAGAAAAACACTGAACATGAAATTTTCCCATAAAATTGAATTCTACCTAATCTCACTCAGAAAATTTCACTGGAAATGAACATGAATTGAATTATGAAACATAACGAAATACATATGAAAAAATAAGAGACACATTTGCTACACTCACAACCACAAGAATCTCATGAAATAGAGCCACTGCCTTTCATTAATTCTCTGTCAAAAATAGACAGTGAAGAAACAAAGTTTCTTTCCCACAGTCTCCCAGAAGTTACAAACTAACCAACCCTTTGCAAATAGCTTGCATACAATATATAGAATGTGTAAGGAAGAGATAGAACACCCAAGGGTTGGGGAGTTACTCAAATCATTACAAAATGGAGATGAAGAGCCAACCATAAGCTACAGGTGCAGCGCTACAAACATGACATTTGGCTTGGGTGACCGTTTCCCTTCCTTTGCCACTTGGATAGAAGCCAATTTGGAGAAAAAATACTTTAAATGCTAGCTTTGGTGCCAAAAAACCGAAGTGTAGATGAGTGGGCCCACTTGGAGAAATCGCGAACCCAAATTTCACGAAACGGAAGCAAATTTGGAAATTTTTTCTCTGTGCGCCGTGCCATTTTCTCTGTTCATCGTGCTACTTTGGGGACTGTTTTGGGGCACTTGCGGGTGTCCAAAATGTTCCCAAGTGGGCTTGTTGGGAATATTTTCTTGTCTACTTTCTAACCTAACTAGAATTTCTGAATTTGATGCTCATTTTCCCCTCCAAATCTCCATTCTCCCAAGATTGTTTCCTGTGTGTCAAAAAAGGGGCAGAGAGGCCATTTTTGGGTGTTTTTTGACCTTTTGGAGACTCATATCTTGCCAAAATTTCTTGTCCGGGCACTAGTAGTCATGATTTTTCATGCTGAATCCAAAAATGCAAAGCATTCCTCATTTGGAGCTCTATATTTTTAGCGTCGCGCCAGTGGTGCGGCGCACAAGGAGAAAAACCCTGTGTTTTGCCCAAAAATTTGTCATGTGACCAAAAATTCCCCAAATTCCTTGAAATTTGGGCTGGAGGTTCTCTATGGAGTGCTATGATGGGCCAAGGAAGCCTCAACCAAGATTAGAAGCCGATCTTGCTCTTTTGCCTCTTTTTCCTTTCTTGTTGCTTTCCTCAATTTTGCCTTCAAACTCCTTATCTGGGCCCTTGAACTCATATTTCGTGTCCTGTAACGATAAGCCATGTGTATCAGCAAGGCGAGGTCCTAATTGGCCTTGTCCAGCAGCCTCTCCAAGTTCATGTTCACGCTCTCGAGATGGGCCTCCCGATCCTCGTTGATTTCTTGCTCCAATGATGTGAGCTCAGCTCCTATCCTTTGAGCAGCTTGGCGATGCTCACGAATGTTTTGCAACTCCATAATCGCCCGCTGGTCCTCAAGATGCTTGTTTCTCTACTCTACGTACTTCATGTTCCACTTGGCCCTCTCCAAGTCAAGGGATAAGGCCTCAATCACTGATTGCTGCTCCTGGATGATCTCTATAAGCTCTACATTTGTTGGTTCTATATCTGTCTCATCATCATGGAGGAGAACGAATTTGGTCTCTCGTTCACCTGATGGCCCTTCCTCCTACACTGTCTCCTTACCTCTACGCTGCTCATGTGATGCTAATGTCGAAAGCGAGGCCCCTTCCACATTGGGTGGAGATAACACTCGCTTTGTTGCTGCAAATAAGGGTCTACTGCCTCTCTGATAGGTGATGACTACTGGCGTAGTAGCAGTCTCATGGTTCTCATACTGATTTGATGGGCCACCTATCTCATGCTCTACCTCTAATATTACCTGTGGAGCACTGAAGAAGTCACATGAGATGAAGTCCTCCCAAGCAATACCCTGCAATCCCAACTAATGGTCCACCAAAATCCAGATAAGAGCAAAGTGATAAACACTATTGAGCTACTGTCGAGGGGTCTTGTGCTACATGAAATTTTCATCCTCTCTATGTTCCTGCAAATGAAAAGTGGGAGGTTCATCATTCACACCTTGGTAAATTGCATGAGCAACCTGATGGATAGGCATAAATGCGAGAAAACCTCCCCTCACAACTGAAGTACCTCATGATCAATTTCATGAGCAAAGCATACTCATCTCTCAAAAATCTGAATGGGAAAACTCTCGTGAGATTACTCAAACAACTGGCCTTAATGTAAGGCTCATAATGATGCCTCTCCACCTTCTTCCTCTTATGCCATTGTTCTCCAATGTTTGGTATGCCTGTTGCCACTGATACAGTTTCGGGTGTCAATGTGAAAGTGACCCCAGCCGAGATAGACTGACCTCCATGTAGGTGAAGTGCAAAAAGACGGGCCAACTCATGATGAACTCTGACATTTGCCACCCTTTGACAAAATTCAAGACATGCTAAATGCTAGAAACATGACATAGCAAGAGGGCATGCCTGCAACTCGGTGAGGGTGTTTGGCTCATCTATAACATGTTTTCCACTCCGGTGATGTCTCCTGGGGGCCTGTTCTCCTGAGGCTGTATCACTGTGGGTTTCCTCCTCATACTCTGATGAAACCTCAGATGTCATGACTGTTGTTTTATAAACTAAATTTAGGTATCCCCTTTGATGATGATGAAAGCTAGGTTGTTTTGATAATCTACCACCAAGTGGACAATGAAACAAGGGAGTATTAGGAGGGGGATAATATAATGGGAATAGGGGTTATAGGAGAAATATGTTTAGGGATATGTAGGGGCTTTGGGTGTTTTGATAGGGTAGGGTTTCAAGGTTTGTATTGAGTGATAGGAGGAGGGGTAAGGGAATGACGAATTTGGTAATGTTAGGGTAGTGATAGTAAGAAAAATGAGAAAAGGGGGGTAGGAAAAAATGGTAGGTGAGGGAAAAATGAGGGGTGAAATGGAACCTTGGCACTAACACCACACCTTAGCAAACCTAGCCATCATGGTTTTTTGTGATTTCTTGTGGTTGATTTTATGAATTTGGTTGCATTCAAACATCTCTATAAACCCCCATATCATTTATAAAATTTGATGAACAAGTGATGTCATAGAGTCTACCTTTCAATTTGATGGGCTTCACAAAAATTTGAAGTGATTTGGCACTGTTTTCAGCCCTTGGTCTATGTGCGCCACGCGCAAAACCCTGTGCGCCACGCCTTGGGTATGCGCTGTGCCTCTAGAAAATTTAAACTATGGGCAGGCTCTGTGTGCGTCGTGCCCTCTGTGTGTGGTGCGCCCTCTGTGTGCATCGCACCCCTGAGTATATGCGCTGCGCTCCTTCAAACTGCCTCCAACTCCCTCAAACACTCACGATGCACACTCACACCCTTTGCAACATTTCTCCAAGGCTTGGATTAGGAAAATGCCTTTGATTTTGATGAGAACTTGTATATATAGCCTTGGAAGTGATGGGTTAAATTTTTGCTTCCTTGAAAACACATTTTTCTAATGTTATGTTTTGATACTTTTTCACTGACTTTAGAACACACTGATTTTCAGTTTCCCTTTGAAATTTTAGCTCAAACGATGAAATTTTCAGCACTCTTTGCAGGGATTGCATGACAAAGCATCTGGTCACGGGAACCATGACTGCACTTGAAGAAATCAACTGTCGACTCTTTTTGAAAATTTTGTCACAAATGACACTATTTTACTTTTCTTCAAAACAAAGTTTTGAAGAATAGTCGAAGTCTATCAATATGATGGTGAAACTCTGCGGATCATTACTTTGTAAGAGCATCCCTCTGGCTTGCATGGCTTTATTGGACATATTAAAGACCAAATTGATCAATCCCTAGACCTAATGACCAAAAAAGAATTTTTTCCATTAAATGACCAAACCTTCACTGTTATGGACTTTTTTATTATTTGACACAAAGACATAAGCCAGCAGGAGCCAGACATGAGGGGAAATGACTAGCATGACTTTCTCTGTCAGATCATGGCATGCCCCTAGCGGATTGCAGCTAAATGAATGGAGTAGGACACCTAAAATGAAATGCATAAAGAGTTTTGATCTCTGACGGAGGGCTGACCAGAGCGACTGTAACATTGGCTCCAATGGGGGATGGTAGCTCCTTGGAGGTGCCAAGAACAGTAGATCTCTGGAGGAGCTAGAGAGTGCCTTTTGTCCATTCGAATATGGAGTCATCATTTTGACTACAATACAGGACTCTGACTTATTTATGAAACTGAAAAGACCAAGAAATTGACTCAAACTTGACATTGAAATGACTCAAAAACTAACTTGACAGACTGAAACCAAACTGAAATAAAAATGGTATTTAAAATGATAGTGGAAGGAGCATTAATAAATCAGCATTGGTACCGCTTGAGCAGCCGACCATTGATCAGCCCTCCTGGACAATATTCCCCGTTCATTTCCTTCAGAAGAAAGGCATTCTGACCCCTATATGCTGCAATCTTGAAAGGACCTTTCCAAATATTCTCGAACTTTTTGTGCTTACGTTTCTCTTCATTCCTTGCATCCCACTTCAACACCACATCATCCAACTGAAATCTATCAGCCTTTGCTTTTCTGTCATAGATTTTCTTTAATTTCTCCTGCAATTTGGATGTGTTCTTGAAAACTTCTTCTCTTGTCTGCTGCAAGTGCACCATTTGATTCAACCTTCTCTGCATGGGATCTTCTTCACTTCCTGCCTCTTGAAGAAGACTGACTACTGGGGCAGCAAGAGAGGTGGCAAATACTGTGTCAACTCCATAAACAAGCTCAAACGGTGACATACTAATGGATTTTTTCTGACTGATCCGATCTTCCCAAAGCGCATGGACCAACCTCTTATTCTAGCTCTTTTTATTTATTTCCAGCAGCTTCTTGATGATGTTGACCAATGATTTATTCGAAGATTCTGCCAATCCATTGCCTTGTAGATGATAGGTAGTTGAGTGACCCAAAATGATGTGATATTTATGACAAAATTCTACCATCCTCTTTGATTTGAATATTGTTTCATTATCGGTGATTAACTTATTCGGACAACCAAAGCGAGACAAGATGTTATTTTCAAGAAATGAAATGATTACTGTATATGTAGCTTGTCTAGTGGGTGCTGCTTCATTCCAGTTGTGAAGTAATCTGTCACTATGAGGATCCATCTATGCTAACAGGAAGAAGTGGGTGAATTTCACCAATGAAATCCAAACCCCATTGTTGGAAAGGAGCGCTCACCTCAATAGGCTTAAGTGGTAAAGGTTGTAATTTCTATTTTCCTTCGAAAATATGACATTTATGACAGTGCTTGACCATCTTGTACACATCAGCGAACAATGTAGGCCAATAGTACCCTGCTCTCAAAATTTTATTTGCTGTTGACTTCCAAAAAAGGTGACCACCACGCTCTCCTCCATGGAAATCCTCTATGACTTTCTTTGCCTCCTCTTCCACCAAACAATTCAACAAAATGCCACCGGGATCTTTCTAATACAGCGCAGAATTTAGAATGCAAAACTCGGCAGCCTTCAGCTTGAGTGTTCTCGCTTTATTTCTAGTCATGCCGGGGGGTGGTGATAGATTTTTTAACACATATATTATATCTGAATACCATGGGGACAGAGCAAACATTTCAGATACCTAAATTGACGATCCTTCTTCATTCTCATCGGACATGGCAGCGATCAGATTTATGTCCAAGGCATGCAAGTTTGATTCGGCCATTAACCTCGCCAACCCCTGTCCTTTGACCAGGTTTGTGGGCTTTATTTCCACATCATATTCCAGTAAGGTTGCAATCCATTTGCCTCTTCTTCCTTCCGGATCGGTCTGCACTAAAACATCTTTTACAACAGCGTTAGGAACATAGGCCAAAATGTGAGAATGTAGAATATATACCCATAAATCCTTCAATGCCTTCACCAGTGCCAGGGCTTGCTTCTCAATGATGTCGTACTTTAAAGCTGCATCTCTTATAGCCTTGGTGAAGAATGCAATGGGTCTTTCATGATCATCTCTTTTCTGCAATAATATTGTTGCCATAGTGTGCTCTGAAGCAAATGGAAACAGTATGAAATCCTGAGTGTAGTCCGGGCTAACTAGAATAGGAGCTGAAGAAAGGGCCAATTTGACCAAATCAAAAGATTTTACAACCTCCTCTGTCCATTTCACTTGGTTTTCCTTCTTGAGCATGTTGGTCACCTCTCTTAAGTGTTCAGCAAGATTAGGCACAAAGCGACGCAGAAAATTCATCTTACCATTGAACAATTGTATCTCTTTTTTATTTTGGGGCAGATCGATTTGCTGAATTGCTTGCACACATGCTGGGTCAATATGGATGCCATCCTTTGAAATGATGTGCCCGAGCAATTTGCCTTCCTCCATGGCGAATAAGCTCCTCTTCGGATTCAGTGATAAACCATATTTTCTGCACTTTTGAAAAGACAGTTTTTAGATGATGCATGTGCTCTTCATCAGATTTGGAAAACACCATCAAATCATCCAGGTACACCACCAAAAACACATCCTTCTCATTCGTAAAAGCCAAGTCCATTGCACGCTGAAATGTGGCACCTGCATTCTTTAAACCGAAAGGCATTTTGTCATAATGAAAAGTTCCCCATGGAGTGGTGAATGATGTCTTGTCTCGATCATCCTCATGGACAGAAATTTGGTTATATCCAGAATAACCATCAAGTAGTGACATACGAGATGCCCCCACTATTCGCTGAAGTATATGGTCCATTTTGGGCAGTGGATAGTTGTCGTTCAATGAGACTTTATTGAGATTTCTGAAATCAATGCACAAACAGATCTCACATGTCTTCTTTCGTACGGGCACTAAGTTAGAGATCCAATCTGAAAATATGATGGGCACAATGATACCTGCCTTGTACAACCTATTTACCTCCTTTTCAATAGATGGCAGCAACTTTGGATTTATCCTTCTCAGCTTCTATCTAAATGGTTTTTGATTGGGCTTGATGGGTATCATGTGCTGAATAATATTGGTATCATAGGTCTTTAAATTAGAATAGTCCCAAGCAAACACATCTGCAAATGAAGCCATCAAACTGATGTATTTTTCCTTGATCTTGGGCGGCAATGCTTTAGACAATTTTACCAACTTAGGATTGGCAGCTGTTCCGATGTTGACCTCTTCTACACCCTTCTCTGTTGGCTGCAATGTTGGCTTGCAGGCTACATCATCCTGATCAAAAAGTTCTTCTAGAGGTATCAAGCCTTTCAGAATAATAATATTCTTCAGCTGCAACATGTCTATTTCATTGATCTGCACGTCATCTGTACCATTCCCTTTACCATCGTCATTTTCTACATCAATTGAGGCTTCTTTGAACTTACCTTCGTTTTGCAAAAAATCCTTAATCTCCTCATCATCTTGAAACACTTGCCAATATCTCTGATTGTCTAGAATGGTTAGACGATGCTTGAAATGGATTTCAAATTTATTGCTGGTGTTAATGGGGATCTTCAAACTACTTACTGCCTTGGCAAGAGCATCAGCAATACTATTTCGTATGCGAGGCACACATGTCAGGGTGTATTCTGAAAATAATTTTAGGATGTCTAAAACTGCATTACAATAGGCCCGCATCCTAGGATGCTTTGCTTGATACTCACCTCTAGACTACTTTATTACCAATTCGGAGTCACCATATACTAAAATCCTTTTAGCATTCAACTTTCTAAGAATCTTCAGGCCAGCAATCAGAGCTTCATACTTAGCTTCATTGTTTGAACACTCAAAGGCCAACCTGTAAGAGCAAACCCTCGCGCTGCTAGGCACTTTGTTTCGGGTGGAGAAAGGACTGCGTACTCAAATTCCAATTCCAGCGCCATAATTTCCTACTGCTCCATCAAAATCCATGGTGCACAAGCCTTCTTCCTCCTCTTGTAAGTGCTGGAAATCTGTTTGCCGTGCCTTGCGTTCTTGCTGTCCATTGCATTCAGCTGATTGCCCAACATTTTTCTGCTTTTCTTGTCCTTTTTTCTTCAAAATTTCTCTGAAATTTTCTGTTATTTCTGGAATATCCTCTGCTTCTACTATCTGACTATCTATATCATTTAAACTATCTGAAAACAAAACAAAAGACTCTAAATCTGTATGTACATAGTTAATTGGATGGTTTATAGGTTTCTCCTTGCTTGTGATCATATATTTCATTTTTTGTTCCTGATATAATTTCCTCATTTTTCCAAACATCAGGATCGTTGCATAGGAGAAATCCATCTGTAGTGTCCCTTTCAATTTCTCTACCCAAGACCTAGAAAGAATCATGCCAAACCTTGGAGGAATATCTGCTACCACCACATCCATCAAAACATTTTTCATGGGAAGCTGATCCAAACTCACAACCAAGTCTTTGATGAGTCCTATACATCTCACTCTTCTGGAATCAAATGAATAGAGATCTTGGTACTGTCGGGTAATGTCCAGACCGAGCTTATCCATGATAGCCTTGGGCATGACATTTTGAGAAGCTCTGGAATCGAACATGGCATTGTGTAACACAAAATAATGCAATCGTAAACTGATACAAAAGGGTGGCACATCGCTATCAGGAGACTCACCATTCGATGTTGGCCCAAAAATCATTTTAGGCTGATCATCTTCTACATTTACCATGTCAGACATTGGGTCCAAATTCAACATTTTAGATATTTTTCCTCTATAACTGCTGTTCTTCATTATTTCAGTCAAGGGGATGGATACCTTTAACTTAGAAATCTCATTCTCTAAGCTAAAAGCGGGAGTCTTTTCTACCTCTTTGACTGTGATCTCTTTCTTTTCCTTTTCTTTTGATGCATCTTGCTACTGTGATTGTTCTGCTCATTTTGATTTGCTGCTCTCCGAACCAAATGCCTCCTTTCCTTTTCTTTATGTAGCTGATGAATCATTCTTTGCTGTTTCAACCTCCTTTTTTTTTTGAATTGGTTTGGCTGACACATATCTGTTTCTAAGTGAATATTATTGCTTCTGTGCAGATAGAGCATTCATATACCCCCTTTGATATTCCTCTAATTCTTCTTTTACAAAAATGTCACTAGCTAGAATGAAATCCGTGTCTTTGTGTGCCGCTGAACTCACCGCACACTCTTCTTCTTCGGTAATGTAAGTAGGCAGCTCATCTAGAGTAAAGAGGTGGTTTTCTTCACCTATTACATTATCGTCCTAATCTGACTCTGGTTCATGCACAAAATTTTGCTGCAAAGGTGTTTGTACCGGTTGTTGTGCTGTCTGCTCTTGGGTTCGCTGATCTCTCTGTCTTATTCTATATTGTGGTTGTTGCTGGCCACGGAAGTTAGGATTCCTAACTCGTGGCTCAGGCTTGTTGAGTTTCACCATTTCAAGCATCTGCTCTACCTTTTTGAGTAGTTGATCCATTGAAGAAGACTCTTCTTTCATAGTGATTTTATTTTCTGCTTTCACTCTAGCTCTTTTGGACAGTAGATTTGCTTCAACGCTGACCGCAATTTTTTGCATGTCTTCCATTGTGGCCAATTCTCTCTCTCTTAATTGGTAGGCCATATCAGCGTCAAAACCATCTAGAAATTTCATCATAGCCAGTCCCACGGGTGGCTTTAGATGATCTGGAATCTCGATATAAACTGTATTGAATCTAACACAATAATCTTGGACCGACTCACCAGCATTTCATTTGATTTGTTCATGTTCAGCGAGAATTTGAAGGGGATTCTTTTTCACTTCCCATCGATTTAAAAATTGCCTTTGTAGTTCATCCAAGGTAGTGATACTTGCTGCTGGAAAACCTCTAAACCATTTCCTCACATCACCTGCAAATGTCTGTACAAAGAGTCTCATTGCCATGTTCTCCACATCGATCTCATGGAGTTCATAGAAGTCTGCCATTTTGTCCACATGTTGCTAGGCAGTAATGCTGTTAGGAGTGCCATCAAAAAATGATATTTTACTTTGATAATCCATTGGCATATCATCTAGAACTTGGGGCAAAACAAGGGGTGCAAAATGTGCAGACATTATTCTCGGTGGATTTGGCCTTGGAGGTGTTGGAGGAGTGTGCACAGTTTGTAAGGGGCTAGCAATTGGAGTTTGGGGCTGTGTTGCAATATAATTATCAATTAACTGATTAGCTCTTTCTGTTTCGAGGTCTACAAGAAATTGAGGATTGGGGACTATATAGTCAACAGCCTTTTCAAACTTGGACTCTAACAATGATATTTTGAACCATTCTTCAAACTCAAGCTCTTCAAGATACTCAAAAATATTAGGACATGAATGAGACTTGAACACGGGAGTTATGGTGCTTTCTTGACGAAGGAGTCTCGGAATCAAATTGGGGCTTTCGTAGATATGAGGAGGATCGGGTCTGGATTGGCTCTCGTATATGGCCTTGAAGCCAGCATGCTATTAAGAAAAATCACAGAACACAACCAACTTACTCAGCCTTTCCAATCCTAAGCTCATCATCCGGAAGCTTAGAATTATTATGAAACAAGCGGATTTGATTTCAGTTTTTTCCCCAGTGGAGTCGCCACTATGTTAGCACCTAGATCTGCCTTAGGCTGAAGGAAGGAAAAAATTAGGGTAACCATAAACCACGCTCAGTTTGGTAGCTAGCCCTACCAGAACAGGAGAGGGCTCTCTCTGAGTCACGCTCAGTGAATATATATGAAAAAATGGTCTGAGATGACTTACAATGAAATATTGATCTTAGGCTAGTAAGTGAATAGGGATACAAGAAACCATTTTCATGAATGATCGAGCTTCTGGGATGGTATGGGACCAATGGTCAGCAAGGAACAAAGAATTTAATACAAAGGCACAGATTACTCCGTGAGGCAAGGCAGGCGGAAAATGTAGCAATTTAGTTTGAGGTAACGCGGAATGAATAGATTGCTGAAGAAAGTGAAAAGGGCATAGTTACATGAGTCCTTTTCAACAAAAGAAAAATATTGAAAATGAAATTTTCCCACAGGCAGAGCAATAAAATTGAATTCTACATAATATCGCTCAAAAAATTTCACTAGAAATGAACATGAATTGAATTATGAAACATAATGAAATACATATGAAAACATGAGAGACACATTTTCTACACTCACAACCACAAGAATCTCATGAAACAGAGCCGCTGCCTTTCATTAATTCTCTGTCAAAAATACGCAGTGAAGAAGCAAAGTTTCTTTCCCACAGTCTCCCAGAAGTTAAAAACTAACCAACCCTTTGCAAATAGCTTGCATAGAATATATAGAATGTGTAAGGAAGAGCTAGAATGCCCAAGGGTTGCGGAGTTACTCGAATCATTACAAAATGGAGATGAAGAGCCAACCATCAGCTACAGGTGTAGCGCTACAAACATGACATTTGGCTTGGGTGACCGTTTGCCTTCCTTCACCACTTGGATAGAAGCCAATCTAGAGAAAAAATACTTTAAATGCCACCTTTGGTGCCAAAAAACTGAAGTGTAGATGAGTGGGCCCACTTGGAGAAGTCACAAACCGAAATTTCCCGAAACGGAAGCAAATTTGGCAATTTTTCCTCTGTGTGCCGCTTCATTTTCTCTGTGCGCCATGCTACTTTGGGGCCTATTTTGGGGCACATTAAGGTGTCCAAAATGTGCCCAAGTGGGCTTGCTGGAAATCCCATCCTATCTACTTTCCAACCCAACTGGAATTTCTGAATTTGGTGCTCATTTTCCCCTCCAAATCTCCATTCTCCGAAGACTGCTTCCTGTGTGTCAAAAAAGGGGCAGAGAGGCCATTTTTGGGTGTTTTTTGACCTTTTGGATACTCATATCTTGCCAAAATTTCTTGTCCGGGCACCAGTAGTCGTTATTTTCCATGCTGAACCCAAAAATTCAAACCATTCCTCATTTGGAGCTCTATATTTTTAGTGTCGTGCCGCAGAGGGAGAAAAACCCTGTGTTTTGCCAAAAAAATTGTCGTGTGACCAAAAATTCCCCAAATTCCTTGAAATTTGGGCTGGAGGTTCTCTATGGAGTGCTCTGATGGGAAAACAAAGCCTCAACCAAGATTTGAAGCCGATCTTGCTCTTTCACCCCTTTTTCCTTTCTTGTTGCTTTCCTCAATTTCGCCTTCAAACTCCTTATCCGAGCCCTTGCACTCATGTTTCGTGTCCTGTAACGATAAGCCATGTGTCTCAGCAAGGGAAGGTCCTTATTGGCCTTGTCCAATATCCTCTCCATGTGCATGTTCATGCTCTCAAGATGGGCCTCCCGATCCTCATTGATTTCTTGCTCCAATGATGTGAACTTAGCTCTTCTCCTTTGAGCAGCTTGGCGATACTCACAAATGTTTTATAGCTCCATAGTCACCCGCTAGTCCTCAAGATGCTTGTTTCTCTACTTCAGGTACTTCTTGTTCAACTTGGCCCTCTCCAAGTCAAGGGATAAGGCCTCAATCACTGATTGCTGCTCTTCGATGATCTCTGCAAGCTCAGCATTTGTTGGTTCTATATCTATCTCATCATCATGGAGGAGAATGAATTCGGTCTCTCATTCACATGATGGCCCTTCCTCCTGCACTGGCTCATTACCTTTGCCTTGCTCATGTGATGCTGATGTCGGAAACGAGGCCCCTTCCACCTCGGGTGGAGATAACACTCGCTTTGCTGCCGCAAATAAGGGTCTACTGCCTCTCTGAGAGGTGATGACTACTGCCATAGTAGCAGTCTCATGGTACTCATATTGATGTGATGGGCCACCTATCTCATGCTCTACCTCTAATATTACCTATGGAGCGCTGAAGAAGTCACGAGAGATGAAGTCCTCCCAAGCAATACCCTGCAATCCCAACTAATGGTTCACCAAAATCCAGATAAGAGCAAAGTGATAAACACTGCTAACCTGTTGTCGAGGGGTCTTGTGCTGCATGAAATTTTTCATCCTCTCTATGTTCTCGCAAATGAAAAATGGGAGGTTCATCATTTGCACCCTAGTAAAGTGCATGAGCAACCTGATGTGATAGGCATGAAGGCGAGAAAACCTCCCCTCACAACTAAAGTACTTCATGTCCAATTTCATGAGCAGAGCATACTCATCTCTCAAAAATCTGAATGGGAAAACTCTCATAAGCTGACTCAAACAACTGGCCTTAATGTAAGGCTCATAATGATGCCTCTCCACCTTCTTCTTCTTATGCCATTGTTCTCCAATGTTTGGTATGCCTGTTGCCACTAATACGGTTTCGGGTGTCAATGTGAAAGTGACCCTAGCCAAGATAGACTGACCTCCATGTAGGTGAAGTGCAAAAAGACGGCCCAACTCATGATGAACTCTGACATTTGCCACCCTTTGACAAAATTCAAGACATGCTAAATGCTGGAAACATGACATAGTAAGAGGGCATGCCTGCAACTCGTGAGGGTGTTTGGCTCATCTCTAACATGTTTGCCACTCCGGTGATGTCTCCTAGGGGCCTGTTCTCCTGAGGCTGTATCACTATGGGTTTCCTCCTCATACTCTGATGAAACCTTAGATGCCATGACTGCTATTTTATAAACTGAATTTAGGCTGCCCCTTTGATGATGATGAAAGCTAGGTTGTTTTGATAATCTGCCACCAAGGGGAAAATGAAACAAGGGAGTATTAGGAGGGGGATATTATAATGGGAATAGGGGTTATAGGAGAATTTTGTTCAGGGATATGTAGGGGCTTTAGGGTATTTTGATAGGGTAGGGTTTTAGGGTTCGTATTGAGTGATAGGAGGAGGCGTAAGGGAATAAGGAATTTGGTATTGTTAGGGTAGTGATAGTAGGAAAAATGAGAAAAGGGGGGCAGGAAAAAATGGTAGGTGGGAGGAAAATGAGGGGTGAAATGGAACCTTGGCACTAACACCACACCTTAGCAACCCTAGCCATCATGGTTTTTGGTGATTTCTTGCGGTTGATTTTATGAATTTGGTTGCATTCAAACATCGCTATAAACCCCCATATCATTTATAAAATTTGACGAACAAGTGATGTCATAGAGTCTACCTTTCGATTTGATGGGCTTCACAAAAATTTGAAGTGATTTGGCACTGTTTTCAGCCCTTCATCTGTGTGCGTTGTGCACAAAACCCAGTGTGTCGTGCCCTGGGTATGCATCGCGCCTGTTGAAAATTTGAACTGCGGGCAGGCTCTGTGTGCGTTGCGCCCTCTGTGTGTGCCGCACCCCTGAGTATATGCTCCGCGCTCCTTCAAACTGCCTCCAATTCCCTCAAACACTCACGATGCACACTCACACCCTTTGCAACGTTTCTCCAAGGCTGGGATTAGCACAATGCCTTTGATTTTGGTGAAAACTTGTATGTATAGCCTTCGAAGTGATAGGTTAAATTTTTGCTTCCTTGAAAACCCATTTTTCTAATGTTATGTTTTGACACTTTTTCATTGACTTTAGAACACATTGATTTTCACTTTCCCTTTGAAATTTAGCTCAAACGATGAAATTTTCGGCACTCTTTGCAAGGATTGCATGACAGAGTATCTGGTCACAGGAACCATGACTGGACCTAAAGAAATCAACTGTCGACTCTTTTTGAAAATTTTATCACAAATGACACTATTTGACTTTTCTTCAAAAAAAAGTTTTGAAGAATAGTCGAAGTCTATCAATATGATGGTGAAACTCTGCGGATCATTACATTGCAAGAGCATCCCTCTGGCCTGCATGGCTTTACTAGACATATTAAAGACCAAATTGATCAATCCCTAGACCTAATGACCAAAAATGACTTTTGTCCATTAAAGGACCAGACCTTGATTGTTATGGACTTTTTGATTATTTGACACAAAGACATAAGCTAGCAGGAGCCAGACATGAGGGGAAATGACTAACATGACTTTCTTCATCAGATCATGGCATGCCCCTAGCGGAATGCAGCTGAATGAATGGAGCGGGACACCTAAAAATGAAATGCATAAAGAGTTTTGATCTCTGACGGAGGGCTTACCAGACCGACTCTAACACTCACCACTTTTTGATGCCATTACCGAGGAAGCATCAGAGTATTTTTTGATTACTTCTTTTGTTATATTTTCTACTCCAACATTCTGCTAAATAGTTCATTTCAGCAAAAATAGAGTAGTTGTTTCTCTCAATTTCTGCATTTCCTTGCTTTCACTTCAATTTTAGAATTTCCATTTCAGCAAAGGAAGATTAGTCATTTCAATTTTGCAATTTCCATTTCAGCAAAAGTAAATTAGTCCTTTCAATTATGCAATTTCCATTTCAGTAAAAGTAGATTAGTTCTTTCAATTTTGCAATTTTCATTCCAGATTAGTCATTTCCTTGCTTACATTTCAAATTCGCAATTTCCTTTCAGCAAGTTCATTTCAGTAGTTGCAATTTGTTGTTCAATCAATTTTAGTTTTGTAGGTACAAGCAAAAACAAAGAAAAAAAACAAAAATCACCCAAAAACAGATTTCCTTTTATGCCTCGTAGGAACAGGGATAATTAAGGGAAATTCTTACCCAACACCCCCACCACATCACAAAGCCACCCTTCTCTCTTCTTCGGTGACAGTGATCCAGGAGAACCTTTAGGAGAATAACCTGAGATATTTGAAGAACCTATAGGAGAATAAGAGGAAAAAAAATCCCTCCTAAGACAATGGCTGAAAATAGAAATGCTAGGGGGAGTGGAGAAACAGTAGAGGGTAGCTTTCCCATCTTAGAGACCAATGGGGACACTAAAATGAAGAACAAAAGCCCTTTAGCCCTCCGTAACTTCCATGGATTGACTACAGAAGATCCTGACACCTTCTTGTTTGAGTTTGTTGTTATTGGTCGAACCTATGACTATGTAGAAGATGAGCAGAAGTTGAAACTATTTCCTTCTATACTCAAGGATGCAACATTGCACTGGTTCATGGGGTTATCTGGCAACAACATCACAACTTTGGCTCAGATGCATCAAGCTTTTAATAACAAATATCGGGACTACTGTAGGTCAAAACATACCAAGGAAGAAATCTTCTAAATGACCATGGGAAGTGATGAATCCTTGGAAGATTATGAACATAGGTTCAAGCTCAGTTATAAAAGGGCAAGGTGAACACTTGACCCTGAATCTCTAAAGTTGGTCCTGCTCAGAGGAATTTTGGAAGACCTTCTAGACACACTCCATTTACTGGCTGGGGGAGACATCTACCAACAACCTTATGAAGACATAAAGACTATTTTTAGAAACCATTCCAGGGCAGCCAAAAAGAGTGGTAGGGGGGGTCACCCCATAGTCAGTACCTCCTCAGCCAATTCATCCCTCAAAGGTGAACTTGGAAACATGTTGGAATACTTCAAGAGTGAGATGCTGCAGAATCTTGCCATGCAAATGGATACCTTTCATATCAAAAGGAAACAAGAGGAAGCAGAGAGGGCTTTGGACATTTTTTGTCCTAGGTGCACCAGAAGGTATCCTAGGAATGAATGTCCATTAAACTCTATAAAGGTTTGGTCAGTCTGTGATGAAGATCATTCTACAAACAACTGCCCTTCCTTGCCCAGACTTAAAGCTATATACCAAGGAGCTGAAGGAGCCACTGAACCACTCTATTTCATGAACCAAAGGAGACCGCATGGACCTAGACCATTCCGGCAGGGAATGTAAGGGACATCTCAGGCATACTACAATGCCAACCAAGCCACTTCCATACCTTCTTGGGGCCCCCCTTCTTATCCTTCCTGGTCCACACCTCCTCCTTGGTCCTATCCATCTCAACATCATGCCCAACCAGCTGCTCATTCATTCCACTCATATACTCAGCCACAACCTCAGTGGAATGCATCTCATCAGGGGTGGAGACTGCAATACAACACTCCTCCCACTCTTTTTCCTCCACCACCTACTCAACCACAACCATTGCCTCCTGCTCCACCAAGGCAACCCCAAATGCTTGCTCAACCAAACCTGAACCTGAACAACAGACAGGCTCAGCAAGTATACAGTGGGGAACCATCATGCCCAACCTATGTTGTGGAGATTCAGGAGATTAACCTACGATCTCGAAAGGTCCTTCTAGATAGCTAGCTTCCCCCTCAGGAGGTTGAGGAAGATAAAGAGGAAAGTGAACCAAAAGAAAATCTACCCTTTCTTGAGAGATTATCCAGAATAACACAGCCTACCTCGGAAGAAACTGAACTTCTGGGAGAATTGAAACAGTTATGTGTAAAGATACCACTTCTCGAAGCCATAAAGGATGTGCCTATACACAATACTATGATCAAAGAGAAGTGCTTCGGGCATCCAGGTAGGTGCAAGAGAGATGCCCCAACTATCAAGGTCAAAGCACAACTATCCGAGTTGATGTTGGGGTAGGTAATCTATCCAAAATATCCAGAGCCTAGAAGCCCAGTAGTTGATGTCCACATCAATGGCACCATGATCCCACATATCTTGATTGATCAGGGAGTTGCCATTAATGTCATGACCAAGGACACCATGCTCAAGCTCAAACTCGAGGGCTCCTTGAGAAACACCATGATAGTACTGTAGCTAGCAGACCACTCCACCGTGACCCCTAAGGGAATTGTGGAGGATGTGATGGTCTCCATTGATTCTTGGGAGTACCCTGCTAAATTCCTAGTTCTCCAGCTGAAAGCAAAGCTCACTGGGTATCCTCTCATCGTGGGAAGACCCTGGTTGGCTACTGCAAATGCCTACATCAGCTGTCGAGTTGGGAAAATGACAATCAAGAAAGGGCATATGTCCAAGCAGCTAATCCTATACCCTCCTGCCCAACCCTTGCTAGAACATGATCTACCTCTCTGGTTAGAGGAGGAGGATGAGGATGAAGTCTATTTTGCACCACTATGTGTAGTAGAAACTATTATGAGGGGGCAACCGCAAAATGAGGATGATATCATTGAAAATCAAATTCAGAATCCACCCCCCAGTATTTTTCCATTAGAAGATCTAGTGAAAGACACCTAGGACAACCCCTTAACTGATCTTTGTGTGGTTGAACCAACCTCTCTCTGTGTTAAGAATATAGAGTTCGGCCCTAAGAGAACCTTGAAAATCAACTCATCTCTATCCACCTCCCAGGAGAAGGAACTATGTAGCCTATTGAGAAAAAATTTAGATGCCTTTGCTTGGAGCTATAAGGAGACGAAGGGAGTGCACCATTTAGTCTGTACTCATCACATTTACATTAAGGAAGATTGCAAATGAGTCAGGTAGCCTCAAAGGAGGATGAGTCCAGCCCTTAAGGACATTGTCAAGGAAGAATTGAAAAATTTACTGGATGGAGGATTCGTCTACCCCATCTCCGACAGTGAATGGGTCTCTCCTTTGGTACTAGTGCCAAAGAAAAATTGGTAAGTGGAGGATCTGTGTCGATTATCAGGAACTAAACAAGGCCACTAAAAAGGACCATTTTCCTTTGCCTTTCATAGATCAAGTGTTAGATGGTCTGGCAAGGAAAAAAAATTTCTCCTTCCTAGATGGGTTTAGTAGGAACAATCAGATCCAAATCTGTCAGGAAGACCAAGATAAGGCCACTTTCACTTGTCCTTGGGGTACCCTTTCATATTGGGTCCTTCCTTTTGGTTTGTGCAATGCTCCCACCACTTTCTAGAGAGTAGTATTGAGTATATTTTCTCAACTGGTTCATGATGCAGTGGAAATATATATGGATGATTTTACTCCTTATGGTTCTAACTTTCAGGAAGCTTTATCTATCTTGGGACATGTTTTGGACAAGTGTATTGAAATGAACTTGTCCCTAAGCCTAGAAAAATATGAATTCTTGATGACTGAAGGGACTGCGCTAGGTCATGCAATATCTCAACAAGGATTACACGTGGACCCCAACAAAATTTCCATCATCCAAAGGGTCCCACTGTAGGAATTTACAGGGTAAGTTCCTCAGACAGAACACCAAAGGACAATGCTCACAAACAGATCACAGATCAATACACCAGTATTTTGACGTGGTTAAAACCCTCAAAGAGGGAAATAGTCCACGGCCTGAGCCAACGCGGCCACTTTAGGCAATTTATTAATAAAAGAATGAAAATTTACATATGCTTCTCTCATAGACGGATTACCCTACAAATGACCCTCCATGTGCTTTAAATAGAATTCATGGACCAATCGGGTGTTAAGCCACGGATCAAGTGTCGGTAATACCGAGGAGAGAATGAACCGTCAGATCACTACATATCGTGACCGTCAGATCGTAAGTTACAAAATGTACAAGGTAAAGAAACAAACTTTACCTAACTCTATACCTAACTCTATACTAGACCAAGTTGTACTTAACAATTTCCTATGTGTCGGAATATCCTAACATCCCCCCTTAAGAATAACTTGGGATAGGATTGAGGGATTTACAAATATGACATAATAGGAGAAGGAAGGAGGCACTAGAGCCTATCCCCCCTTAGTGACAACTTCTTGATATCCAACCATAAATCAAAGTTTAGTGAACTTCACCTCTGTGAGAGCCTTTGTAAAGATGTCTGCAACTTGATCATCTGTTGGACAATATTGCACTTCAAGAACATGGTCATGAATGAGCTTTCTAATGAAGTGCATGTGTAGTTCAATGTGTTTGCTGCGCTGATGTTGGACTGGATCTTTGCATAGCTGAATGGCACTTTGATTATCACACCAAAGTGTAGTTGGATGCTGCTGCTGAAAGCCAAACTCCGACAGGATCTGACAAAGCCACAAGGCTTCCTTACTAGCTTCTACGGCACCACGATATTCTGCTTCTGCTGAAGAAAGAGAAATGGCACCTTGTTTCTTGCAAGCCCATGTAATAGGTCCTAAACCAAGAGTGAACACATAACCTACAATAGACTTCTGATCATCAGGGTCACCAGCCCAATCGGAATCAGTGAAACCAACCAATAGAGGAGATGCTTCAGCACTGTAATGAATCCAAAATTGAAATGTACCTCGAACATAATGAAGTATTCTTTTACCTGCTTTCCAATGACTTTCACGTGGGTTTTTCATAAACTGAGCAACAAGGCCAACAGCAAAGGAAAGGTCAGGACGAGTATGGGTTAGATACAGAATTTTTCCTACAAGTTGACGGTATAAGGTAGCATCAACTTCAGGAGAAGTACAAGTGACTGATATTTTGACTCCAGACTGAAAGGGAGAAGGGGATGGCTTACAGTCTTCCATGTGAAAGTGGCGTAGAATATCACAGGCATACTTGGACTGAGAAATGGAAATACCTTCCTTGGATTGCAAGACTTGAAGACCGAGAAAATAATGTAAGTGTCCTAAGTCTGTCATTTCAAACTTCCTTTTAAGGCTAGACTTCACATGGTTTATAAGGTTGGGATCACTACCAGTCAGGATAAGATCATCAACATAAAGAATAAGAATGATAAGAGACTTGCCCACTTTCTTGGTGTAGACAGTATTGTCAGAATGACACCTAGAGAAGTCAGATTCTAAAAGAAAGTTATCCATTTTGGCATACCAAGCTCGAGGAGCTTTCCTGAGACCATAATGGGATTTCTTAAGCCAACATACAAGGCTGGAGTCTATTTGTATAAATCCAATAGGTTGTTCCATATAGATTTCTTCATGCAAGTCCCCATGCGTGAAGGCAGATTTAACATCCATCTGATGGACTTCCCATTTGAAAGAAGCAGCAAGGGAAAGAACAAGGCAGATAGAGTTCATTTTGGCAACAAGGGAGAAGGTTTCAGTGTAGTCAATGCCTTCAACTTCTGAAAAAACCCTTAGCAACAAGATGAGCTTTATGTTTATCAACTTTCCCATGTGGTCCATACTTGGTTCTATAAACCCATTTGCATCTAACAAGTTTTCGTCCCTTTGGTAGAGGAACAAGATCCCATGTATCATTTGCCAATAATGAATGATATTCTTCATTCATAGCTACTTCCCAATCTGGATGGCCTGAAGCTTCTGCAAAGGTGTCAGGATCATAATTCACTAAAGCTTCAGCCAGAAAAGAAGAGGCTCTCTCGAACTGAGAACGTGTATGTCGCTGATTTGTAGGATCACTGGCAAGATCACCTGCTGCATCCCGAGTAGCACGAACCCATTTTGGAAGCTGAGGAGCTGAAGGAGGATCCTGAGAAGGTGGTGGGGGGATTTTCATCCTCGCTTTCATCATCTGAAGAAGAAATATTTTCAAAAGTAGAAGAGATAGGGAGAGGTGGCACATCCGCCGAATTAGGCTCGCAGGCTGATATATTTTCATCAAACTTTACATCTCTTCTAATGATAACATTTTTGGACTTAAGTGGAATAAGTCTATATCCTTTGACATCTTCAGAATATCCAACAAAAATATATTTTTCACTCATTGGTTCTAAAGCTTTATGTTTCTCATCTGGAATATGGGCCCATGCTTCACTTCCAAAAACACGAAAGTGACTTACATCTGGTTTGATTGAGCTCCATGCTTCTTCAGGATTGATATTCTTTAAAACCTTAGTAGGAGTGTGATTTATTATGTAATTTTCACAGTTAATTTCTTCTACCCAATAATTAAGAATAAGTCCTTTAGATTGAAGCATAAAATTAGCCATTTCCTTTAAGGTGCGATTCTTCCTTTCAGCTACACCATTTTGTTGTGGAGTATATGGAACAGTATGTTGCATTTGAATTCCATTCTCAGTACAAAAGTTGATGAATGTGTTTTTAACATATTCTCCGCCATTATCAGATCTTAGCTTAAGAATTTGATGTCCAAATTGTTTTTCAGCAAAGGCCTTAAAGTCCAAGAACATGTTAAATTCTTCACTCTTGAGTTTTAAGAAGTATACCCAAGTGCGTCTCGAGAAATCATCAATGAAAGTTAAGAAATACTTGTAGCCAGAGAATGAAGCAACTGGAAGTGGACCACATAAATCACTATGCACGAGCTGTAAAGGGGCTGAGGCATGCCAAGAGGCACGTTTTTCAAAACTGTCCCGATGATGTTTTCTGATTACACATCCGGAACAAACACCATCTCTGCAAGATACCATGGGAAGACCTGTCACCATATTTTCTTTACATATATTCTGAAGAGAGAGATAGTTTAAGTGACCAAATCGCTCATTCCAAAGTTTGCTCACTTCATCATTATGAGCAACAAGTACTGAGGGAAGATTTGATGTCCCAAAGTTGTGAAACTTATACAACCTTGTAGAATCATGAGCAATGCCAGTAGCTAAAATCTGTATAGGATCTCTTAGGTCCTTAATTACAACATCGTGAGGTGAAAATTCAACGATTTTACCTTCACCTGAATGGGTTATCTGATATACAGATAGAAGGTTGCAGGATAAGGTTGGAACACATAATACATCATTAAACTGACCATTGTCTAGATGAACAGTTCCAGTCCCTACAACATTAAGATATCTATCATCACCAACATATATATTTTTGGTGTTACAATCATTTAAAGAAGAAAACATGGCTTTGTTTTTGGCCATGTGATAAGAAGCTCCAGAATCAATGAGCCACTCATGAGAATGAGAAGAAGAAGATACATTTAGTGCATAGCCAGACCGAGATGCTTGACAACCACATGCAGAAAGTGCCATTCCTGAAGATGAAGTTGAAGTTGAAGATTGCTCCAAATGGATGTTATGCTTCTTCATTGTTGTTTCCAAGGCTTCCATCTTCTTAAAAAATTTTGATTCTAAGTGGCCATCTCGATTACAAAAGTTGCAATGTCTATCAGTGTTCTTCCCTTTGTTTTTATTTGTCTTATCATTTTGTTGAAATGATTTTTCATTTTGAGGCTGAAATTCCTTAGGACCCTTGTTTGGTTTAGGACCATTCTTTTTAGGATACAACTTCTTAGGATTCTTTGGATTTGGTTGCTACTGGGCGGCTAATGCTTTCTTAGAAGAGTTTCCAAGATGAAGAAGACCAAGGTTTAAGAGTTTTTCTTGTTCTCTTATTAAAGAATCACAAAAGGAATCAAAGGAAGGGGACTTGCAGGTTTGTCCTTGAGAAATGAAGGCTTCTCTTGTAGAATGGAAGGTGGAAACAAACACAGAATAGGCTAGTCCCAACTTAGTAAGAATGGAGTAGATAAGGCTACTATCTTCTTTCTTAACCTTAACGCCTTCCAAGAGAAGTCTAAGGGTCTTTGTTACACTAAAAAATGTCACCATGACTATTTACAGTTAGTATGGCTCTATCAACAGTCATGCTATCCTCTTAGGCAAGTCTTATACCTCTGCTCTCCATGTCAAACTCCAAAAAAGAGAGAAAGTCTTTATAAATGTATTTATCTCTGGGTACGCAGGTTCTCTCAACCTTACCTGCGGGGACGCACCCAATGTTCACAAAAGCTGCGTCTTTGGACGCTCTGTATGTAAAGGGGCAGGTGTGTCCCCCTGTAAAGGTTAAAATGCGCAAGTTTCATCTTTAAAAATTTACTTGTGGTCATTTCTAGAGCATTCTAGAAGGTTGTTCGACGTGTATTGAGCGCCTCCAAATGGTTCATGCACCCCTACCAAAGAGGAACTTATCCCATCAATAAGGGAGCTATCCCATCCAAAGAGGGGATTATCCCATTGATGGTGGACCTGATTAACCTCCTCTTGAGCACTATAAATACAGGCATTGGGTCAGAAGGAGGAGAGGTTAAAAAGCTATACATTTCTAAGGGTAAATGCTGCAGGAATTAGGTCTCCCATTTAGAAGCTTGTGAGGAGAGATTGCCATCTTTACTTGTTCTATTTGGAAGTGGGTGAGCTTTGTCAAAGTAAAGGAGAACTCTTGATGGACCCTGGGAGGGACTTGCACAACACCAAGGCTCAGGTTGTATTTGTTCCTTTTGTTACCTATTAATGCAAATGAGTCCATTCTTCTCAATAACTTGTTATTTATGAGTTGTTTCATGTACTCCTTGGTCTATGTGTTAAATATGTTTTATTCTATGAGATTATCAAGTGCTATTTAATCGTTTGATTGTTAGTGTATGCAGGCTTCAAAGTGAAGGAGGAGCTCATCCGGATCAGCGGAGCTGGACTGCTACAACAGCGTTGGATTACAGGTAGGATCTAAACACTTGATTTCCCATATAGTAAATGCATGTTTAGAGAAGGATTGCTCTTGTTTGTCTTGTTTGTCACTAGAGAGTCTTAGGCTCCTAGGGAGGTTGATTTGTGTCCGCACTATCGACTCTTTCCACCTGACAAATTGGCGACTCCACTGGGGACTCCATTGATGTGAAAGTCTTTTCCTTTGTATGAACTTTGCTCTGAGAAAATTGGTTTATTTTTCTGGTTTTTGGCTCTGTGACTTTGTCTTTGGGTGGGTTAGCTTAGGGTTAGATTTATTTTGGTTTTTATTGAATTTTCCAGTAGGATGCACCCTCTGAGTATTGCACAGTGCGTCCCTGGACGCACTGTCTCTGTGTGCACAGAGCGGGCCCACACCTATCTTAACGGGTCGATGCGTCCCCTGCTAAAATTTGAAAAAATTCCATTTTTTGCATTTTTTCTCTTAGATTTTGCTTTTTCTTAGTTTTTACTGCCCAGATCCATTAGTCTCTTGTCAAAGATCTTCACCTGAACTTGTTTCGATAGCATTGAGTGTTTTAGTGGATTTCATAGAAGTTTAAGCCCTAGGGTTTGATTTTTGAGTAGGTCTTGTAGTGACTTTGGCAGTAGAAGTTGTCAAGCCTTAGATATCTCTGGTTTTGTTAGCATTCTTAGAAGTCAGACCTATCATAAAGTCTACCTGTGAGAGCAACTTACCATTGAGTTGTTTCTTTGGGCAAATTTCGAAGTGCTTGTTGATTGAGTCTTGAATTCCATTTTACAAAAAGAACAAAAAGATTTGAGTTTGTTTTGACTAGTCTTTTGATTCTGCATTAGCTAGTCCTTGATTTGATTTTGGTCAAGTAAAACAACCTAGAATCATCATTGTGAGCTTTTGCCTTGTTAGGTTTGCTTAGAGTAATTTCCTTTTTGATTTGCTTGTGAGTTAAGTTTTCATAGATTTTATAGCTTTTGAGATTGATTTTCGTTAAGATAGATTTATATGCTTTATTAAAAAGAGAAAATACAAAAACATCTCCTTTGGAAAGTTTTGTTTCAAGTAGCTTTGAGGCGTTTTGAAAGAAAAAGAGTTTTTTTGTGCACGTAAGGAGTGGTCATGTTTGTATGCTTGAAAAGATAAAGAGAATTGTTTCTTTGATTGTCTTTACTAAGAAAGTTGTTTTCTATAAATTTTGCATCTCTCAACTCTCTTAGTTAGGAATTTCATTGAAAAAGGAAAGTAGCGTAAATCATCTTAGGTGCATCTTTATAGTGGTTTGAGTCGAGTCTACACACCATTGGTTTCACTTCCGCTACCTTTTGTCTTTAAGAAAAACCATAAAATTAACGCTTAAAGTAAAATCGACGTAGTAACTTTTATTTACTAGGGCTCTGAAACACCAATTTAGATCAGGCTAGTGTCTTGGAGTAGGTGAGTAATTAACTCTCCAAGACAACAAAACCAAACAAGTAGCTTATCTTGTGATAGAACAAATCCAATTGTCTCATTTGTACTCTGGGAAAGCTCCTCTTAAAGGAGAAGCACGAGCTTGTGTCCGAACCAGTGAGGGGATCAATCCCCCCTCATTGGGAACGACGCCAGACACGCACGTATTGCAAACGGTAAACCTCGGATTAACCATTGTCGAGGAGCCAGGGGTCACTTGTCGGTAAACCTTGGATTATTGTCAAGGAGCCGGTAAGGGGATTGAGCTTGATACTCTGCCCTTGCGTGCTGTCGGAGTTTAGACTGTTCCCCCAGGTGCATTTGTTGCGGTTGGTAACCTTAGTGACCATTATCTTTAGGATTCTACCGAGGTGACGGTGGAGGGAAGATCCCACTGTATCTGGAGCAGACGTTGGCTAGACTCACTTGGATTTTCTGGGGGGTTCACTTCACTCAAGACGGTTAAAGTGGAGGAACTTGGTCCAGTCTATTCATTAAGCAGGTTGCCGGGGTAACTGTTCCACCCGCCATTTCTGTACTGAATCCAGCGATGTTGGGCTTCATCACCAACTAGCGCTTTCGGTCGGGAAGGCTACTATTTGTGCTTGGTTCGACGCCCTAGATTCTTTAGGCGTGTGATTAAATTTGTTTGGTTCTTTAGAGACTTTAGGTGGTTTGATTTGAAATTTTATTTTGTTTTTGTGTGTAGTAGTTAAAAGTTTTTAGCTGTGGTGGAATTACCGAGACAGTCCCGTAGACTTCGGGGCAAGTCACCTGAGATTGTTACCGGAACTGATTTGTTGAGGAAACTCCGTAGATCACGGGGTGGATCTCCTGAAGACGTCCCGGGTCAGTACGAAGGGTTGAAGGTCCTTGTAACTCCTCCTAGTGGCAGTAAAGTAGGTTCACCTGAAGAAGGAGAATCTTCCTTGGTAGTCCATCCAGATTACCAAATTCTAGAGACAAGTTATAATCCTGAAGCTGTTACAGTTTCTGAGCTTGCTGGTAGTTTTTCATCTACTAGTGATATAGGCGAAGAACCTGAAATATCCGAACCTGTTACTCCGACTTCTAGTGTTCCAGATTCACCGAGAATAGAACGAATTATCACCGAAAATCTTCCTACTGGTTTGATTGCTATCGAAGAACTTGCTCCAGAGGAAGAAATAGGTGTTTCTCACCTTGAAGATCAACTTACTATTGAGCTCAGGGAGCGTGAATCTATCTTTTACAGTCCTCCTAGAAGTACTACTTGGTACCTTTCGTTAACCAATTATTTAGACAACTCAGGGATAGGTTTTTCTCCACCTCGTACTCCTTTTCCACCTGGAGGTATTCATACTCCTGTAAATATGTCTGGTCAGTCATCCGTGTTTACTCAAAGTCCTGAATCTTTCTTACACGGCGGTCCTTCTGTTCCCACTGGGTATCAAGCACTTTCTGGTACCTTTGCGGGGGCATCTCCTCAACCCGTTGATCATGGGTTATTAGCTGGAAATAGTGGTAATATACCATTGGGTGTAGGAGACATTTACATGATGTCAGGTTCAGTTCTCGTTTCCCAACCTCAAGGTGGCCAATTACCGCCTGGGGGGCAGCCTCAGTTAACGCCTGGGGGGCAACCTCAAGGTACACAAATCGTGTCTGGGGGGCAACCTCAAGGTCAGTATGCACCTATGGTACAATACATGCCTCAAGGTCAACCCCAGCCTCAATATGTACCCCAGGGTCAACCTCAGTATCAATATCAACCTCAAGGATGGAAACCTCAAGGATGGCAACCCCAAGGGTATCAACCCCAAGGGTATCAACCTCAAGGGTACCAACCTCAAGGTCAAGGTCAACCCCAGTATCAGTATTTACCCCAAGGTTATCAACCTCAGGGTTAATACTCGAGTCAAGGTTATCAACCACCTCAAGGTCAGTCATATGGTCAAGGTGTGGGAACTGCACCTTTCAATTATCAATCCTATCCTCAATCCGGTTATGGACCTCAGTATTCTCAACCTGTTACGGGTCAATACCCTGGAATGTTAGTGTGGGATCCATCACAGGGTCAACAGGTGTTGCAGCCAAGTATACAGGTGGTACCTCAAGCTGGAAAACCCGTAGTTTCTGGTTCACCCCAGCAACCGCAACCTGCCCAGTCAAATGTTCAAACTTCTGTAACTTCGGTAGTTACTCAGCCACCAATTGCACCTAGTACTCCATCTCAAATGGCTGCTGCAACTACCGCTGCATCTACCGCACTTACTTCTGGAGTATCAACAGCTCCGGTTTCTACTGTCTCTGCAACCACTCCTCAGGCATCTTTACCGTTGTCTGGACCTACGATTCAAACCACGGTCCAGATGCCTATGGGTCAGCCTGGTATAAGTACGGTTGTCACTTCTCAACCTCAATTTGTTCAACAACCGTACCAGGGACAGTACCAACAAAGGCAAGCTGTCCAGCAGCCGGTTTACCAGTATCAACCGTATCCTGGGTACACTTATCAACAACCTCAACAACCCCAGTACGGTTCGGTTAATTTTTGTTTTCCAGGAGGATATAATATCCCTAATGCGATTCCTGTTCCTAGTTATCCTGGATATCCTCCTCCTGGGGCTGGTGTCATGACTCAGAGTTTTAGAGATCCTAATCGGCAATTACCGTTTATCGCAACTTTGGATTTACCAGATTTGACGCGCCTAACGAATGATCCAATTCAATATCTTCAGTTCTGGCCGCCAATGCCAAATAAGTTGCCCAGTGATATACCCAAGTTCGAAGGTAAGCCTGGAGAGGATCCGTCCAATCATGTGATGACTTACCACCTCTGGTGTGCTTCAAATTCTATCTCGGATGATTCGATCCGCTTACGTCTTTTTCAGCGTACACTCATTGGTCTCGTGGCCAAGTGGTACATTGAGTTACCACGGGCCTCTTTTTACAATTTTAGCCAGTTAGCTACCTCGTTCTTAACTCACTTTCAGTTGCCGGTCAGATACGATAACGGCACGGAGTTATTAACTTCACTAAAACAATCGACGTCCACGTATATTTCCGATCACATTCATGAGTGGAGACGTCGAAGAAGGTTAGTGAAAGTTTTTATTCCGGACCAAATCTTAGCTGAATGGTTTGTTAAATCATTGTTACCGAAGATTACTGAAGATGTAGCTAAGGCCGGAGTAGTTACTGAGGAGCAAGTCATTGCTCAGGTGCAGTACCTTGACTTAGTTTATACTCAGTCGGGTACGTTACACGAGAAGATTCCGGATCTTCCAAAATCGAATCAAATCGCTGCTGCTCCTTCGGGATCTCATGCCGCTGATGGTATGATTGGTACGGTGAACACTAAGAGCAAGAAGAAGTCTTCCAAGAGTTCTACTACTCCTATAATCACCTTGCCTGATTCCCCGACAGGAGAGTCTTCTCCTGAACTTTCCGCCGATATTCACGCTGTAGAGTCATCTACGGCCAAATCAAAAAACGGTGGAAAGAAGAAAGGAAAGAAGAAGGCTAAAGCAGACAAGGCTCTGAAGGAGAAAACAGAAAAGTCGGAAACCAATGACGAAAAACGCAAACCTCGATATCCTTGTCTTATTTGTGAAGAGGATCATTTTACAAGAGATTGCCCTCATCGGGCCGAGGTTGTGAAAATAGTCAAAGGTTCTCCCACTCCTGCTGTGTTGAAAGATCCATTTCCAAAGCAGGAGAGTAAGATGATAGGTTCTTCCTCGACTGCCAGTGAAGAACCCATTTTGATGATGTCTCATGTGAGGATTGCGACTCGGTCGCAAGATTATGGTAGTAAGAATCCTGTTGATGGTAAGGAAGCAGAATCTTCTCACTCTAACCCATCAACCTCAGCTCCTGGTTCCGATCCACTACAGATCGAAAAACCTAACCCGGACTTAGTAATTAAACCGCCCGCCAAGGGTGTACTTCGAAGGTCTGCTTTTAATCCACATGCGAGAGCAGCCCAGAATTACAACATTGTTGAGGACTTAGCTGTTTCACCCTCAGCAATGTCGGCGTTAGAAGTGCTGCAATCATGCCCAGCACAACGAAAATTACTTTTGTCGGCTATCGGAGCTGTTGATGTTCAGGACCCGAACCTGATAATCTTCGATCTAGAAAATAGTACACCGCGTCTACCCCATCAAATGGCTTTCCAAATCCCAGTGATAGTCAAAAACAGGCCTATTCATCGGACTGTGATTGATGAGGGAGCTTCTACGTGTATTATGTCGATTCAATGTTGGAGATCTCTTGGTTCTCCTTCGTTGAACCAATCCCCCACCATCCTTAAGGCCTTTGATGGCCGTGGGTTCCGTCCGTTTGGTATTCTACAGGAATTACCTATAGGGGTAGAAGGTAAAACCGTTAGTCTGGATGTGGAAGTGGTTGATGCCCCTCTAGACTACAACCTTCTTTTGGGTCGAAGTTGGTCATATGCTATGACGGCGGTCGTTTCATCGGTCTTCAGAGTAATTAAGTTTCCATATAACGGTAAGATCGTGACTATTGATCAGCTGACATACTTTTCATCCGACCCAGCCTCTTCAGAGAGTATCCAGCATGTCGGTAAGACGACAATCCCTTATAGGGACGTTGGCGTAGGTTTAGTTAAAGATTCCGGTTTACTGGGAACTTTTCCTTTCCCTCCAATCAACGCAGACCCTTCATTTGCATCAATTCATATGATTACATCAGAAAACATTATTTATGATGATCCTTGGATCGTCCCATCTGAATCTGAGATAGACTCATTCGGTGATGCTATGCCTTTGAGTCCATATGAAATTGCTTATGAAGCTGTCATGTCTTTTACCGACTCGCGTTCAACCCAAATCGACCAAATGAATGTGGTCAGTGAAGAATCACTTTTCACATCATCCTTAGAATGGATAGCGTTTCCCGAAGTCGTGTCATCTGACGAACAACTTCGCGAAATCCTAAGTGTAGACGATCTACCATGGGAAGATCTCCATCACAGATCTTCGTTTTTACCTGAGGATGATGTTTTGAAAATGATTTTTCATCTATCTTTACCGCTGAATATGTCAAAGACGCTCAGAATCCAACGAAACATTCTGATTCAGAGTTGAATTTAGGGAATATTTCTCGTACTATTCCCATTGATATTTCAGTGAAGCCCGGAATTGAGGAGAACATTCATATAGGTGCCGCATGTACAGAAAATGAAATCCAAACTTACAAGGCCCTATTCCAAGAATTCCGCGATGTGTTTGCCTGGTCTTACGAGGAAATGCCGGGAATCGATCCTGCCATTGTTGTTCATGAAATAAAGACCTACCCGGACGCTAAACCCGTCCGGCAACGGTTGCGTCAGATTCACCCTCGGAAAGCGGCTGCGATTAAAGCAGAAGTCGAGAAGCTGTTGAAAGCAGGTTTCATTTATCCGATCCCGTTAACGGATTGGGTATCGAATATTGTTCCGGTCAACAAGAAACAAGGAACAATAAGAATCTGTATCGACTATAGGGATATAAATCGAGCTTGTCCAAAAGACAACTATCCTACGCCTTATATCGATCAAATTATTGATGATTGTGCCGGAAGTGAAATGTTTTCCTTTATGGATGGTTTTTCGGGCTATAATCAAATCAATATTCTACCTGCCGACCAACCAAAAACGACATTCATTTGTCCATGGGGGACATTTGCTTATTGCAAATTACCTTTTGGGCTTAAGAATGCCGGGGCCACTTTTCAACGGGCGATGTCTTACGCATTTCATGACATCAAGCACATTGTGCAACCGTATCTCGATGATTTGCCTGCTCATTCTTTACATCGAGCTGATCACCTTGTCCACTTACGAGCAATCTTTATGAGGTGTAGGCATTATCGAATTCGGTTGAATCCCCACAAGTGTGTTTTCTGTATAGAAACAGGTCGATTGCTAGGCTTTGTTGTTTCAAAAGCCGGCATTCGCGTCGATCCCTCAAAGGTCGAAGCTATCATCAAATTGCCTCCTCCTTCGAGTTTGCGCCAACTCCAAAGTTTGCAAGGGAAAGCGAACTTTTTACGCCGATTCATCCCAAACTACGCCGAGGTCACTAAAGGTTTTACACGGTTGTTGAAACAGAACGCTCAATTCTTTTGGGACGAGATTGCCCAACAATCTTTTGATGCACTTAAACACGCGTTGACCCATGCACCGTTGTTGCATCCTCCCAACTACAACCAGGACTACTTCTTATACCTCGCAGCTTCGCATTCCACCATTGGAATGGTGTTAGTTCAAGAAGATGAATTCGGAGCGGAACATGTGATATATTATCTTAGTAGGACCTTAAATCCCACTGAGCTAAAATATTCGCATGTGGAGAAATTGGCCCTGGCAGCCGTTCAAGCTGTCCAGCGTTTTCGTCACTACATTCTTCTCCGTAAAACTACAGTTATTTCGGATTGCAACCCTATGATTTACATTTTGACAAAACAATTGCTAGGGGGCAAGTACTCTAAATGGATCGTTATCCTGCAAGAGTTCGACTTGGAATTCGAGAAGTCCAAGTCTAAGAAATCCTTGGTTTTTGCGGAATTGATGTGTGATTTCCCTCGTGCTGACACAGAGACTGTGGCAGAGGAGTCCATTGCGGACGAATCTTTGTTTCTTATCAGTACTTTAGATCCGTGGTACGGGGATATAATCATCTATCTCCAAACCCAAACCTTTCGGCCTGAAGCTTCAAAGGCGGAACGTCGAAAAATTCGGTTTCAATCCCAGCAATACAAAATTATTGGAGATACACTTTATCGCCAGGGGGCAGACTTAGTTTTTCGACGTTGTTTAACTCACGAAGAGGCTGAGAGGGTTTTGAATGATTGTCACTCTGGAGCATGTGGCGGTCATATGTCTGGGTATGCCACAGCTCAGAAGGTGTTGCGCGCTGGCTATTTCTGGCCGTCTATGTTTAAAGATTGTATCATTGCAGTCCGGAAGTGCCACAACTGTCAAGTGTTTGATCGCAAGATGCGCGCACCACCTGCTCCTCTCCACCCTATAATTGCCGTTGGTCCATTCGCCAAATGGGGTATCGACTTTATTACTTGTAACCCTCACTCGGCCGGGGGGCATGCGTATATCATCCTTGCGGTTGATTATTTCACTAAATGGGCCGAGGCGATGCCTACATTCGACGCAAGCGGCAAAACAGCTGCAGTTTTCGTATTCAATCATATTATAACTAGGTTTGGTGTCCCACAAGCAATCATTACTGACCATGGGAGCCATTTTCGAAACATCATGATGACTGAGCTTACAAGCCAGCTTGGTTTGCGCCACGATAGCTCTACTCCTTATTATCCGCAAGCCAACGGTTTGGTTGAGTCTATCAACAAAGTTCTGGTTATCATGATCCGACGAACCATTGGTATTCATCGATCGAATTGGCACAACATGTTATTTTCAGCGCTATGGGCATACCGAACCTCAGTGAAAACTTCAACAGGGTTCACTCCTTTCCAGCTAGTTTATGGCTTGGAAGCTGTGTTACCCATTGAATGCGAAATCCCATCACTTCAAATGGCTGTCGAATTACTTCCAGCTACTTCCGAAGAGGAGAAACGTTTATTGTACTTAGCTAAATTAGATGAGACTCGACGTGACGCTGCATTGGCAATCGAGACTCACGCGAAGCGAATGAAAGCTCAGTATGATAGAAATGTGACCCCTCGAAGTTTTTCGGAGGGAGACCTAGTGCTATTATATGATCAAGCTAACGATAAGCTAGGTGCTGGAAAATTCGTTCCTATGTGGCATGGACCCTACATTGTAAAGCGAAAGCTAGCAAAAGGGGCTTATGAGTAGGTAGATTTTGATGGGGACTCTTTGGGTAAACCCAGAAATGGACTTTACCTAAAGAGGTATTATGCTTAAATGGTGGGTATGGAGAATTTTTAGTTAGGTTAGGTTTTCTTTCTAGCTAGTATGTTTGTTAGTTAGTCAGTGTGCTTAGCTTAGAGAGTGTGTTTTTCGTCGTTATTCTGGCTTATCTTGGTTTTACTCTTGATATTGCAGATGTCGACGCCTCTCCAAACATACATTGGATTTGCTGATGGTGCTTGTCGTAGTACACGGAATATCTCTTCCGCAGCTTGGGTTATTTATTCACCCTCTGACGAGTTAGTTTCTATGCATGGGGTAAGCCTCGGTCAAACAACGAACAACATTGCAGAATACAGTGCAGTGGTTGAATTATTATCCGAATCTATTTCATTTGGAATTCGACGTTTGATAGTGAGGTTAGATTCTGAACTTGTTGTATTACAGCTTAATAGAGTTTATGCCATTAGAAATCCTGTGTTATTAAGGTTGTTTTTGAGAGTGCGTCTCTTGGAACGTGAATTTGATTACATTGAATATCAGCATATTCCAAGGTCTTTAAATACATTAGCAGATGCAATTGCTTCTCGAATGTTGGACAGACATTTACGATAATCATGCAAGTAAATTTAAAAACATTTCATCACATATGTTAAACAAGATAAGCCGGTAATAGTGATATATATATAGATAGGAGTGTGTCAAAAAATATACATCGTCTTCGATCATAGGTTGAAAAACACCTTATGATCGGCAAAAATGATAAAGTACAAAAAATCAAAAATGTCACATGTGTCTACAAAGTGACTAGCCAATCACTGGTGGTGCTCCCTATACGACACCACTGCACGGGCTACCTTACACAAAAATCTCCTAAACGGTCCAGGGACTGTGACTACATAGCGCTGAAGTCTGATAGGAATATCATCTATGGTAGTCTCAGGTATATCCGCCGTCAGACGCTCTAGATCCTGCTCCAACTCAGCTAGTGACTCTGCAGCCGCGTCCTGTGGGGCCGGTACTGGTGCAACTGGATGTCTCCTCTCAAAAGGCCGGAGGTTGGCTGGGCGCTGTGGACCAACATCTGCATTTTGAAAATTTTACTGTCAGTTTTGAGACGATATATATAAAAAACAAAAAAAATACATAATTTGAAAACTTGTGAAAAATAAAGTACCTCTGTCATCCCATTGTTCTCCCTGTGGAAGAACCATGTCCGGATCACCTCGAAAATCTACTCCGGCATACGGAAAGTCCTGGATCGAAAAAACCTGGTCCTCTAACCAGTGAAAATAACTATCATAGAATCGAACAACCGCCGCGCCCTCGTCAGGATGCCGGGCCATCACCGTAACCCATCGTATCAGCTTTGGCTCCCGAGGACCCAAGATATCAACAGTGACTTGCTGAGGGATCAGCATCGGAACTCTCTCTAAGGCAAAGCTCACAACTAGAGGCCCATATCCAAAGGTCTTCAGTTGTCCATTCTTTACCCTAGTTAGTTGGCTCTTCATATTAGCCGACACGGCATCACACCAGTTGAAAATGGTGCCTTGGTAACAGTCAATCGCCATCCGCATTTGGGACCCGGAGGCAATATGTAAAGCGATCGCGCCGCAAATTCTGGTAACCGTGAAAGCTATAACTTTGAGTTCACGCAGAGAGATGTGTTTGATTTCCACGCCTTTCGCATGGTGTGCATTGGGTGTGCACCAATCTGCCCGGAGACTAGCAAGGGATTGGCCACCCGGCCTAGTCCCAGCTAGATTGAGTTGCTCGCCTCTATTTGGCAAGCCAGTGAGAAAGTATACATCAGAGGGCTCTATCTCGAGCTGGTGCCCTCCTATGTAAAAGCATTGCTCTTGAACGTTCCATCTCTCAACCAGCCATTCTAAGAATCTCACCTGAGCCCTCATGCCAGGTATGGCCCAGTATTTATATAGCCCGCATGCTTTTAGGGCATCAATGGAAGGTTGATGTTCAATTGTGGCTAAATCAACGTCCTCGTGCTCTCTTTCTCTCCAATCCAACATGGTGAGTTCCCTACACACCAAGAAACAAAGATTAGAATTCATTTGGGAAATTTTAAATGGTTGCTTGTGGAGCTTGGGGTTTCAAATTCCGCCTTTCGCGGGGGACGCACCCCGTGTTTAGAACACAGGGCGTCGGGATGCAGGTCACCCGAAGGGCACCTGCGTCCCCCGCAGAGTGCACTTTGAAACCCAAAACCCCCCAAAAATCAAAACTAAAACCTAAAACACAATTTTAATCGGATGAAATTGAAGAGGAGGATGTTGTAAAATACCTGGAAGAGACGGCGTTCGATTCTGACGGTCGGATTTTCCACAGCGACCACGGGAAGTTTCTTGCCAAAAGCCCTTTTTTCAACCTCAACAGTAAAATGGTAAAAATGACATGGTAAAAAGTCTTTTTATAGGTTTTTTGGATGAATTTGTTCATTTTTCACCATGGAAGGATGTTTTTCTATGTATTTTTGCCTATCTTAAACAGGTATGAGTAATGTGTCGTTTTTGTGCAGGACAAAGGGATTTAGAGGGAAAATTGTCATTTTTCACAAACCAAAATATCAGAGTCATCTTTTAAGCCCTTTTCTGACTCCTAAAAAATGAAAAGATTGCCGAGCGTTTCTTTTACACTCGTTAAAACGGAATTAAAAGACGGTCCCCTTATAGCTCTTTTCTGACCGTAAAATCAGGAAAAGATTGCCGGGTTTTTGTCGTTTCAAACTCGATACGGAAATAAAACGACGTGTCCTTGATTTCTTTTTACTTCTCAGGTCAGTGGCACTAATTATGAAAGTACTCCTTGGTCGCAAGATCAAGCGGTTCCCCCAGGTATTATTTTATACTTTTTCGGGCTTGAGGGACACAAATTTATGAAAAAGTTCAACTTGGAGTCTTCTTAAGTTTTTCAGACTCTCTAAAATTGAAAAACGCCGAGTTTCTCCTATACTGGGCTTGTTAAACATTTCACAGTAAAGGACCTGTTCAATTACAAACAGGAACGAACCACTCCTTCCTAGGGTTCGAATCAAAACTAGGTTGGACTCATCTGAAGGATGAGCTTATAATCAAGCATATGTTATCCTCCTCAAGCTTGTAAAAAATAAAGAGGTACTTGCCAGAAATGGTGGGGGAAAAGAGAGAAGAATGAGCCTATTTGTTACCTTTTGTCTCAGAAGAAACTTTATTACCACTCTTGAACACGACACTTTTCATTCACCTGGGTTGGGAAATCTTTTACCTCACAGTTGATCAAACCATTTTTGAAAGTCTTCAGCTGGGTTCCGGGGATTAACTTTGAGTCATTTATCACCAAGCCATCTGTTGTGTCGTTATGTGTTCAAGAGGTCTACAAACAAAACTTTCATCTGCAAAATACTTATCATCCATTTGACCATCCCTGAGTCAGTCCTTACAGCAACATTTCTTCAACTTGAACAATGATTTCGTGTTGCAGGCTTGCCTGCAACGAGTCGCTTTCTATCGACATCAGCACATTATCTAGAGAGATGACTTAGAAATCGTCAGTACCTTGAAGTCTGCATGCATCAATGGCAGGTTTCTCGCCTTTGACGTCAGTTTACATCATTGACTTTCGATCGAAGGATTTCATGAAATGTTCGACATCAACTCATTCATTCACATCTCATGGATTGTACTGGGTACTTTGAGAACCATTGACATTACTGGTGGTCTCTCTCATGCTTGTTAACAGTTTACATCATCGACTGGTAATCAAGTGATTTCTACCATGTTCGACATCAACTCATTTATTCGCATGGCTAGAATCGTACCAATTCGGGAAGTAGAAATGAAGACCCTGGATCTAGTTTCCACCATACAGGCTGCGAGGAGTTTTGTATTCATTATCTAAGTAGACTAATCATAAACAGATGGCTGCGCCCATACTGTGTCTACAAAAGTCTATGATTATGATGTACTGCAAGATCATTCCTGTATCAGAGTAGTTAGTCAGTTAGTTAAAGTTTTGATCTGAGTATGGGAATGCCTACCTCAGTGATGATATAATCTTATACATGTATTTTGTGTTGAAAATTGCAGGTTCTGACCAGGCTCTCCATGAGATAATCCTTGAAATGATAAAGCGCTTCACCCTTCCTAGATAATACAAAACCCTAATCTATTACAGGCTTCGCACTTTAGGGGGCAATCTGTTACACTAAAAAATGTCACCATGACTATTTACAGTTAGTATGGCTCTATCAACAGTCATGCTATCCTCTTAGGCAAGTCTTATACCTCTGCTCTCCATGTCAAACTCCAAAAAAGAGAGAAATTCTTTATAAATGTATTTATCTCTGGGTACGCAGGTTCTCTCAACCTTACCTGCGGGGACGCACCCAATGTTCACAAAAGCTGCGTCTTTGGACGCTCTGTATGTAAAGGGGCAGGTGCGTCCCCCTGTAAAGCTTAAATTGTGCAAGTTTCATCTTTAAAAAGTTACTTGTGGTCATTTCTAGAGCATTCTAGAAGGTTGTTCAACGTGTATTGAGCGCCTCCAGATGGTTCATGCACCCCTACCAAAGAGGAACTTATCCCATCAATAAGGGAGCTATCCCATCCAAAGAGGGGATTATCCCATTGATGGTGGACCTGATTAACCTCCTCTTGAGCACTATAAATACAGGCATTGGGTCAGAAGGAGGAGAGGTTAAAAAGCTATACATTTCTAAGGGTAAATGCTGCAGGAATTAGGACTCCCATTTAGAAGCTTGTGAGGAGAGATTGCCATCTTTACTTGTTCTATTTGGAAGTGGGTGAGCTTTGTCAAAGTAAAAGAGAACTCTTGATGGACCCTGGGAGGTACTTGCACAACACCAAGGCTCAGGTTGTATTTGTTCCTTTTGTTACCTATTAATGCAAATGAGTCCATTCTTCTCAATAACTTGTTATTTATGAGTTGTTTCATGTACTCCTTGGTCTATGTGTTAAATATGTTTTATTCTATGAGATTATCAAGTGCTATTTAATCGTTTGATTGTTAGTGTATGCAGGTTTCAAAGTGAAGGAGGAGCTCATCCAGATCAGCGGAGCTGGACTGCTACAACAGCGTTGGATTACAGGTAGGATCTAAACACTTGATTTCCCATATAGTAAATGCATGTTTAGAGAAGGATTGCTCTTGTTTGTCTTGTTTGTCACTAGAGAGTCTTAGGCTCCTAGGGAGGTTGATTTGTGTCTGCACTATCGACTCTTTCCGCCTAACAGTCTTGAACTTGGACAAAAAATCTTCAATGCAAGAAAAATTATTGGGGTCCAATGTAAGCAATTCATTTTCAAGTTGATGGGCTTTAAGTTCATTTTTAATTCCAAAGACTTTAGTAATTTTTTGCAGTGCTTCATCAGGAGTATCAAGTTCTGCAATATAGAATCTAAGATCTAGAGAAATAGACATCCCTATCAACCCACGTGCTTGGTCTTGCCTATTTTCCCATTTAGCTGCCTTATCTTCATCTTTCGGTTTGGTCTCTTGGCCTATGGCTATTCTGTAAAGACCTTTACTTCTAAGTAAATCCACAATATAGGACCATCATTGGAAGTAGTTTGTGCTATCAAGAATGACTTGGAATGGACTTTCCATTTTTAACAGAAATTGAAGCTGTAGATGCTGAAACTAAGTGTACCAATGGAAAGATCTTGAAAAATTAGGTCGTTTCAAAAAAACGGTTCTGAAAACGGCTTCCATATGAAGAAGTTATGGCTTTTAAAAAAAAAATTGATGAAGTTGCCGACGAAGTGTGGAAATGTGCGGAAATGAAAAAATCCGCCCCCAAAAAAATGGAGACTTGAACCCAAGACCTCTACTCTCATAAATTAGCTTTGCACCAAGTGAGCTATACAAAAAGTTTGAGAGAGAGAAAGAGGGGGGGGGTTGATTCTTTGGGTTGCGTGCTTGCTTTGAGAAGGCTCTTTTTCCCTACAAAACAAAAAACACAAAACCCAACATGGACATACAAAAGAAATGAACCTTGTGGCTTGAAGTTAGCTTTAGCCGAAAAACTAAATATTTTCAAAAATGAACCTTTCGGCTCAAAGTTAGCTTTAGTCGGAAACTAAATATTTTCCTCAATGTTTCTGATTTTCCAAGATCACACTAAGGTGCAGCGGAAAAGAGCATACGCATGAGAAAAATCATTCCTTTCTGTTTCTGATTTGCCCAGATCGCACAGAGTCACAGGGCAAAGAGCATACGCAGAAATGAAAGGTATAGATCTGGTAATAAAAAAGAGCTAAATAAACCGAAACCGAAATAAACAGAGAGAAAATAACTGTAAACTGCAAATAAACACTATATACCTCCAGATCTTAAAAATGATGCAGCTAGGTCTACCGGAAACCTTTTCGTGTGAAACGAAAGGGGTTCCTCACTGGAACAGATGCTCCCAACACAACAGAGCAGTCCTCTCGGCCCGAAAGCAGTAAGAAAGAGTAGATCTAGGAAACGGCAGTCGGATGTAGTTCTACCGGCTTCAGATTTGGATCACCAATGGACGCGGCCCTCAAATAGCTCTGATACCATGTAGGAATTTACAGGGTAAGTTCCTCAGACAGAACACCAAAGGACATCGCTCACAAACAGATCACAGATCAATACACCAGTATTTTGACGTGGTTAAAACCCTCAAAGAGGGAAATAGTCCACGGCCTGAGCCAACGCGGCCACTTCAGGAAATTTATTAATAAAAGAATGAAAATTTACATATGCTTCTCTCATAGACAGATTACCCTACAAATGACCCTCCATGCACTTTTAATAGAATTCATGGACCAATCGGGTGTTAAGCCCCAGATCAAGTGTCGATAATACCGAGGAGAGAATGAACCGTCGGATCACTACATATCATGACCGTCGGATTGTAAGTTACAAAATGTACAAGGTAAAGAAACACACTTTACCTAACTCTATACCTAACTCTATACTAGACCAAGTTGTACTTAACTATTTCCTATGTGTCGGAATAATCTAACACCCACCTCCTCAAAAGGTCAGAGATGTCTGAAGTTTCCTAGGCTTAGCAAGATATTATAGAAGATTCATTAAAGATTTAAGTAAGTTAGTGTCTCCATTGTTTGGTCTTTTGGGAAAAGATGTTGAGTTCATATGGACTGAAACCTGTCAAGAAGCCCTAGATACCTTGAAAAGTAAACTTGTGACCACCCCAGTTTTGAGCGGCCCAAATTGGGCCCTACCTTTCCACATTCACAAAAATGCCTCGAACAAAGAAATAGGTGTAGCCTTGGGGCAAATTGATGAAAAGTTACCTTATACCACATACTTTATAAGTAAAAATTTGTCCAAGGTAGAGTTAAACTACACAGTCATCGAGAAGGAACTCCTAGCTGTAGTGCATTCCTTAAATAAGTTCAGACATTACATCATAGGCTATCAAACCTTTGTACACACCAATCATGCTACAATTAGGTATTTAATGAATAAACCAGATGTAAATTTTTGCATTATTAAATGGTTTCTTTTGTTCCAGCAGTTTGACTTAACCATTTTTGATTGGGGGAAATCTCTTCAAACTTGGCCCAAATTAGATTTTGAGAAGATGTGTCAAGGAGGAGGAATTTTTTGAAATCCTCCTGACCTGTCATGATGGGCCTTGTGCAGGCCATTTTGCAGCAAAGAGGACTGCCTTCAAAATTCTGCAAGAAGGTTACTATTGGCCCACTCTTCATCAAGACGTGAAGAGATATATCAACCATTGTGATTGATGCCAAAGGATGGGGAAACCTACTCCAAAGGATGAGATGCCCATGCAACATCAAGTGACTTTTAATCCATTTGAGAAGTGGGACATGGACTTTGGGGGTCCTATCAACCATCCTTCAAAATAGAAACAACACATCATTATGTGCACCGATTATCTGACAAAATGGGCAGAGACAAAGTCAATCAAGACAGCAACAAAAGAAAAGGTAACTAAGTTTTTAAGAGAGAACATCTTCTATAAGTTCAGGTATCCAAGAGAAATGGTTATAGATCATGGCAGTCAGTTCACTTCCAATCTGGTTGAAGACGTGCTCACATATCATAAAGTCAAGCATAGAACTTCCACCCCTTACCATCCATAAGCAAATGGATAGGTGGAAGTCACTAATAGAGCTTTAGAAGGAATTTTGACCAAGGTAGTGAGTAGCAGTAGAAGAGATTGGGAAGATACATTGGTTGAGGCCACCTGGGCCTACAACACGACATGGAATACCACCACAGGGTTCACACCCTATGAACTGGTCTATGCGAAGAAGGCTTTGCTGTCAATAGAATTTAAATACAATACACTAAGGTTGGCAGCTCAGCTAGACCTAGATCTTAGTCATGCATAAAGGGAAAGGCTACTCCAACTCAATGGATTGGATGAACAAATATTGTAGGCCCTTCTTCACATAGAGGTAATATAGCTTCAAAGGAAAATATGGAACGACAAAAATATCAAGGAGAAGCAATTTCAAGAAGGAGATTGGGCGCTGCTCTATGACTCAAGGTATAAAGATTTCAAAGGCAGACTAAGGACAAGATTGCAAGGACCCTACAATGTAGAAAAATGAAATGATAATGGTTCAAATCTTATCAGAGCCATTAATGAGGAAGCCATCCCCATGCTTGTTAATGGGCATAGATTAAAAATTTACAAGAAGCCCCTCTCCAAGTGAGAGTTCATTGAAGATCTGAATAAAACAGTGTTGGTAATGGAGCAAGTCTTAGTATCCACTCCACGCACTCACAAAAAAAAAATAATAAGGACTCAAGTGAAAACCTCTATGAAGTGCTTGAGTCACATCATTGGGTTGAAAAACTCTTTTGAGGCAACCCAGTGATGACAAAAAGAAAAGATAAAAAGGCAACCATCAATGTATTTTAGGGCTCAAAAAAGCACAAGAATAACTACAAGGAAGCCACAACCACCCTCAAAAGAGCCTGTCATCACTGAAGATTACCCTATTGTCAAAGGGGAAGAATCACCTTCCAAAACCCCCATCACTTATGGAAGAGTCAGCCCTAGATCTTCCACTTGGAAGGAGAGAATAAAACTATAGGACTCAAAAACAGTCCTACAGGAGGCACAGAATACTCTACAAGAGTCCTTGACAAAGCTACGGGAGGCTGAGAAACTTGAGATAAGGGAAAAAGAGTAGACCAAAGGGAAGGGTGAAACAACAAAGATTCTAGAACCTGACCCCCAACTTAGTTTAGGCTCTTATTACAACCGTCTTGAAGGGGGAAAAATTATTCCACAGAAACTTGCAGTCCCACTTTTCTTTGAATTGGAAAAACAAAGGGTAAGGATCCATAGGTGGATGTATATTGCCAAGTCCAAAGGGGTGGAGGACATTGGACACATGGAGAACAAGCTGAGAGACATGGGTAAGGAATTGAGCACTGTAAGACATACAGAAGAAATCAGAAGATCTCACTTGGAAGCAGAAAATGAAATGTTAAGGAAACAACTTCAAGAAAGGGAACCACACCTAGCATGCATGGCCGGCTGGGCTATGGAGGCACTATAGTGCAGACAACCAGCCAAATCATATGGAGTATACCTCAAATACCAGTGGCTACAGTTCAAAATCAAGACTCTGGCATAGAGAGGCACCATGCCTTTTCAGGATTATAGACAGTTCATGGATGTTATAGACATATTTGGGCACTGTAACCCCAATCTCATATGTCCATAATCTAAGTCCCTAAAAGTGTTGTTTTATACCCTAAAGGAACAAGGTTAGCTGATTACATCATCTCCTAGAAGTTCTCCCTGAAAAACTACTTAGAACTGGTCAAAATTGGACCATACAGACTGCTCAGTGCTAAGGGTGTGATGCATCTCACCTGTCACATGCAAAAAGTGTGATGCATACTGGAAAGCCCTTCTGTAGGGTGCGATGAGTGAGAGCATACAAATGGTAGAAGCAGTTTGCTAGGTGGAAACCCGGAGAATCTTCTAGAAATTGCTCATTTGACACTTGCCTCTCTGAATTCTCCCAGGGATGAGAAGAGATCATGAAATCTCCAAGTGGAACCAAGAACTATCAGAGAGAGGACACTAATCAAAATCCCAGAAGCTGACTTACCCACCTGCAAACATCTATATATGGATCCCTCGTCCTAGAGATCCAAAGGCTGGAATTTTATATTTTGTAAGGAAGTTTTTTTGGTTTCTTTGTGCAACATTGTATTGTTGGGTGATCTAAGCTTTTCATGAGGTGAAGAGGGCTTTCATGCTAGGAGGATGGTGCTCTGTCAGACCAATGGATTGTAATCCTCTCTTCTACTACTTCTATCAATAAAGCTATTTGAGTTTTCCTCCATATTCTTGTATATCTCTGAATCTTGTATTGATATGCATTTGTATGGTTAATATACATCTGATCCTATATTTTTTATGGTTATAGATCTCTATGCTTTGATGGTATTATGCTACTTTGACTCTACAAGTGTTCTTTGAAGCAGGACAAGTGAGGAAGGAGTAGCAAAGCTCTATCAAAGGAGGGAGGAAACAAGCAAGGAGCCAAGCGAAAGACTGGGGTTGGTACTCCCTGCTTCTCCTTCAGCTATCTCTCATAAAGGAAAACACAAGTAACTTTAGTTTGTTTGTTTCCCAGATAGCTACCCTTCTTTGTGGGACTAGCAGCTCTGAATGGACACTAGTTTTCCCTATAACAAAATGGCAACTCCACTGGGGAGCAAATAGCTTGTTTACTTTTTTCTATTTGTTTGCTTTATAAAATACAAACGAAGCTTGAATTCAAGCCATCTAGCCTTCGAACTGCATTTTCTATGCAAGTGCAAAGTAGATTAACGCTACTTCAGTTAATCTCCAAGTTTGTTTATGAACTGAACAACCGACTTGCAATCATCCTGAGAGCCCTTGTGGTGGCTTGAGTAACCTCATTAGATTAGCCCCTATACTTTGTGTATACTGACTATCATTAGCTCAGCCTAAACCCCTGAACTTAGCTGCAAACTGTGAGTAAAAACCAAGCTCAGTCTCATCCCTGGACCATCGCACTGTCTCTCATTGGCAGTCTAGATGCATCGCACCTCCCATGTGTTGTAGGTGAGATGCATCCCTATTTCCCTATGTTATAGGTGCGATGATCAGATAAGACTATTTCTGCCTCTAGATTTTGGTTTTTTTATTCATTGTCTTCAACTTTATTCAGGAGTTTTGCTATCCATGATATATATATCACTGTTGAAACTCCCTTCCTTTACAGTAGTCAGCCTCCATTGATAAAGAATTGTGAATTTTTTTTATGTATTTCTCGTCATTTGCAATTCTCCTTTGCAAACAGTAGCTTAATCGAACTGTCGTTTGTTGATTTAAAAGTGTCGCAAGTGTCATTTTCAGTCAAAGAAAAGAGTCTTCCTCTTGTTGATAGTTGATTACACTTTCTCTATTGTATTTGATTTGAATTATTAGTATTTCAAGTGTCGAAAGTATTTTTAATTCAAAATCGAAAAGTGTCGTCATAGTCTTCCTTTTGTTTTTTGAAAAGAAAATTGTTAGTATTGTCGCTTTGAAAGAAAAAAAATTCAGATCTGTACTTAGCATTCTTTTTGCCATTCACACATTAAAAAGGTAGAAAACAAATACATGCATGTGCATTTGCATTTAGACTACTTGTGAAGTTGATTTAGGAAAAGTGCATCTAGTGTGTGCTCTCTGCTCTATGTTGAAATATTTCTATTTCTCTTTCCTTCGTAGCTAGGATTTTCATTGCAAAAAGAGAGTAAACGACTGCTTATCATCTTAGATTGCATATTTAGGAATCGTATATCTACATGACACGATGAACCTTAAAGGAAAACTTCTTAGGATAGATCAACTATAAAATAAATCTCAATGAACATAAAAACGCTTTGGAACCTAACGCACAACATTTAGAACTCTAGGCTAGAGACGTATTCTGTCATCATAAAGCCTGGTAACTATCGCTTTCATCATAGGTTGGGTGATTCCTCCTCTTTGAGATGACAAGTGCCAGTATGGACTTGTGCTCCCACGTATCGTCAACTATATATTGGGAGACCACAGTAGGCTATATCCTTTATCCTTAGGAAGCCGTGTCTGCCACCCTATTGATTGCAATGCACTGAACTTAGCATTCGGGAAGATTGATTGCCATACCATAAAAAGTATTCATCAGTTTTGCGATTGGTTTTGTAATCCCTCTGTCTAGATTTCTAGAGTAGTCACTTTCATTCCTTTTCAAACTCCTTAAAAGAAAAGGTCCATCTGAGGACTTGTCACTTCAAGCTCATTAAAAATTGAAGGCTACTAGAGTCATATTTAGCTTTTTCTCTACTCTTAAAAATTGGAAAAGCAAGTTGTGTCAAAGCACCATAAAATTTATTTTAATCGGAATAACATCATTGTTCCCTTGTTGGTCTTAGGTTGAGAAAATTGAGTCCACCAATCAAGGATTTCCCCTTGGGGGGAATCCTGGTCCCTTCTCCTCTTGGGGGGATGTTGGTGCACCTCATTGGCTACATTGTCCCTTCCAGGGCTTACAATTGGCCTACCAGTATGGCTTTTCTTGACCTCTGTCATTTAAAACACAGTGATTCCTGAGAAATCAAATCAGCAACCAGATGATACTGGAGTTTTCCCCCAACCTTCTACTTCATTTATTTCTCCCTCTCCTTCTTCCTCTTCACTTGGTGAATCTAGTAAAACTAAAAACCAAGTAACTGAGAAGAAGAAGAAGCAAATGGCAAAAGGGGGCAACCATGCATCGCCTGCTGAAAATCCACACACTGCACCGTTTAAACCTAAATCTCCATGTGTCATTTGTAAAGGAGACACTGTCAGCGAGATTTTCCTTGCATCCCATGGATCTTAAGGGACTAGTCTCCCCGCTTGCACAATCTGTTTTCCTCAACCTCTAACGATCATGTTGAAATTACACCTTCAACTAGTGAAAACGAAGTCAGTGGACAAAAAGGAAGATCTAAATTTCCTTATAGATTGTGTGAAGGCGATCATGCCCTCCACCATTGTCCCTTCTTAGACGAAGCTAAAAGAGTCTTGGATAACCATCCTGTGTCACCGTAGTGATCTCCTCCTGGATACAAGAAGCTCTTACCAGGTCCATCGCTAGTTGAAAATCCGTCTGACACACCTTTGTTGTTGGTCGAAGCACCTATCATTGAAGATAAACCCTCTGAGTTTACACTAGACCAAAGTCAACAGGTCAAGACGATAGTTGACCCAGTCTTGTCTTCAGAAGGTCCACCTTTAGATGATACAGTCACCAAAGAGAATGAGGATGACACTGTTCAAATTCTTTTTGTTAACATAGAATCCGACGAACATGGGGGAAATCTACTCATTCCTTTACTATAGGAAGGAAGTTCATTAGAGATTTATCCGGTCATTTATTCAGTCCTACCTCAAAGCAATCTAGTCGTTTCCTTCATTTGGAATGTACTAAGTGTTATCACTGAGGTTGTTCTCTGCCTCCTGAAGGGAATACAGCCGAGGTAACCACTAACCAATCTTTTAGCTGCAGGTTCTAGCCTACTTGCAACCAGAGAGGGGTATCTCTTTGTAATTTAGCTTTGTTTTGAAGTATTTTAGGCTAGTTATGATGCATAGAGTTTGGTTTTTAGTTTGTTGGATGGTGATATTAAATAAAGCTGGGATGCAAATCAAAAACAGTTTATACCATTGGGCAATGGGGTCAATGATGATGTACTGCTGAAAGTGTTTCTTTGGTAAAGGGCAATGCTACAGAGCAAGATAACCAGTCTTGGAACAATTTTGAGATCTGGAAGCTAATGGAATGTAAGCCAGTGGGTGAAGGGCAGTCAAGAATCCTTCACTATGCTGGCAGAGGGAAGGTGCATGAATATTATCAAGAAGCAGTTAAGAATTCCTAAATAGTATTCAAAATGAAAGAGTTAGCGAAAACAGGAGCAGTTAAGAATTCCTGTTTATGACTAATTCTGAAGAAAACATAATTAATAGCAGAGATTGAACACAGAGTGTATATAAACAAATTTTGGGCTATTCTTTTTCTCTGTTACTAAGATCATGAAACATGTATGAAATTTGCAAACACAGAAAACATAAACACAGGTTAGAGCAACTTATTGATCCATAGAAAGACACAGGAATTCTGTAGCAGTTCCTAGAACATCAAATCCACATTTAGATGGTGCAGCAATGGTGAAATTCAAATAGCCTTTGTATTAGAGAGTCTGAGAATTTACAGCACAGTCCAGAGAGAAAATCACCAACCCTAAATACATATTATGGGGAGGTATTTATATCAGAAGGGAGATACAAAATATCATGATGATAAGTTATAAAGTCATAACTTCCTTTACCAACTCTTTAGAAGAAGCAAATGAGGAAAATAAATGTTGCAGTAAACGTGGATGTGCTGGCTATCCAATTTGTCAGAGATATTTGAACTTTTGGACTGAGTGAGTCGGCTGGTAGTTGTGTCTTTACTTTGCGTTTGCTGCCTTGATGTTGCTATGTTGTTGTGTCACTGTCCTGGCCTCGTCATCAGTGCTTAGTTTTCATTAACGAGTTGTAGTCACAATTTCACTTCTTATTTCTGTTGTTTTCACTCTTGGACAGGCGGACTATGCCTCTGTATTTGTTGATCTGTGGCTAACTGAAAAAAATGAAAAGAAAATTACCTGAGTAATATCTCCAGCATTCCTTGCCACCAGTCCTCTGTAGGCAACTGATGTCTTTGTATTTTTATCAGTGTTTCATCAGCTTCAGTGTATCTATAAAATTTTGGTTGGACTTCAAAAATATGGTTTATCTCATGTTTAATGTAGAACAGATTTTCTAATTTGTCATAAAAACTCTGTCCAGAAGGAGGCCCTGTTTCTTCTGAGGTGCTCGAGGATGTTGTAATTTGATTGGAGGCATAATTGTTTACCCTGTTTGCATACTGCTCATGTGATAGCAATCTTCCAATGCTGGTTAATAAACTGGGTAGCCATTTTCTTTGTAATGTTGCAAACTTTATTTTGAAGTCGTTTATTTCTGCCTGCATTTCTTGGCATTTTCTTTCCAGAGTTTGTACAAAATTTCTCGGGGTCAGCACCTTTTTCGCTATCAAGATGGTGTCTGTTCTATTCCTGATACCTAGTGCTGCCAACTGCTCTTTGGTATGAGTGTTTAGAAATTGAATCATTCTATTGGCTTGCTCAGGCATACTTCCCAATGATTCTCTAGCCTTTTGAGTCTCAAATTGAGCTTGGCTTACCAATTCTATCTGCTCATGTATAGTTTGGATGGATTGCCATTGGTCAGTGATAGATTGGCCAATCTTGGCCCACAAAATTTTCTTGATTTCAGCTAGAGTTTTACCTAAAGTAAGGTCCTTTTCCAGCTCCTTTATTCTTTTCTCCAAGGTTTTTACTTCCCTTATCTTCTCAGCTACATCCATCTTTGATTTGTCATATCTTACCTCAATTTTCGCCAGCTTTTCTTTGGCTTCTTTTAATTCTTCCATCTGCATTTCTAGAGCCTTTATCTATTTCATCATCTCCTCCATACTCGGGTTGGCTTCTTACTCTGCTGCTGCTATGGTTGTTGCTGAAACTGTTGCTGAATTTGAGTCTGGAGCTGAGGTACCTATTGTTGGTGCTGGATCAGTAGGAGGGACTACTGTGGTGACTGCAGGAGGAGCAGTTCCAAGAGTTAAAGCTGTTTGAGCTGGCTGAGAGGCCAACTCTCCCTGTCTTCCTTGTAGTGATGCCTCCAAGGCACTCTCTATTTCTATCAGTCTTTTATGCATCCTCGTAAGCAAACTTACTACATCCTCCTCTTGTTTTTGTTGTGCTACTTCTGTGGTTTGAGGATGAATTGTAGGTGGCAGCCTGAGTTGTTTTCTAAGGGCTGCTATGTCTTCTTCTTTCTTCTTAATTAAAGCCTGCACGCCCTTGGGATCGTTGGGATCATGTCCCAGCTCCATAATGATGTCCTCCAAGGATTTGATTCTATTGTCCTTGGCTTGTGATGAAGCTTTCTCCAATTCCAATTGGGCAGAAGTGTTGTGAAGTGAATTGTACAGTCTATGGGCCAATATTGCTTTATCCGCCAAGGTGGAGTACAACATTTCTCCAGTTTGTTTGTGTAACTCAATCTGGTCCATTGGGTGGATGTATTTAGCAAGGAATTCCAGATTGGTTCTGATATAATCAGCAGCTGACTGGGACTGCTACACTGTAGGCCTGAAATGACTGAGGGTCATTTTCCCTTCTTGGATATTATAGGTTGCCAGTAGCCTTTGTTGATCAGTGGGAGCCATTCTTAGTAACTGGTTGTAGAGCTAGAACCTTACCGGCTCATTTCTGGCCTTGATTTTTGTGAATGCCTTCTTTATGTTAGAGCCTTGCTTGCTCTACTGCTTAGTGGAGGTAACCTCCACACCTTGCTGTCTCTCTTGCTCCTGCTGAAAGGAGCTAGCTGATGTTTCCATGCTTGGAGGAATCTGATGTTTGGTTGTTTCCTCACCCCTTTGATTTTTTGTTGTCTCCTCTATAAACTCTTCCTCAAAATAGGGGTTTAGCCTTTGCCGTTTCTCTCCTTGCTGTTCTGTGGAGGCCCCTGTGGGTGTCTCTTCCTGCCTGTCCCTTTTCTTGGCTCTTTCCTCATTAAGAGGAGTTTGTAAGACAGGGAATTCAGGTGCTTTTGCTTGTGTTGAAGGGGTTTTCCCTCGAATTTGTTCTTGGCTTGTGTCTGGCCGGTCTGCCATTATCTCCTGCTGCTCTGAATTCTGTACCTCCTTACCTTTAGATGTCCCTACAGGTGGAGCACTTACTTAGGCAGGTTGTTGGGAAGTCGTGGCAGATGATGGGCTTTCTCCAAGGTGTCGAGGAGATGTGAAAAACACCTATCCAACAGAGTCTAGGTCAAGTGTCTTTTTAAACACTTTCATTTCTTTTTCTAATCTTTCTTCTTCAGTAAGTTCCTCAACTAGTGTGCCTTCTATCCACTCCTATTGATTAGCATATTGTTCAATTTGAGGGATACTATAGTGCAGATATCCTGTAAGCTTGTGTTTGACTCTCCTAAAGCTTATGAAATGGTCAGGCTCATATGGTGCCCAAAGAAAACTTTGTTTCAGCTTAAGTTTCTCTCTCAGAATGGTGTCAGCTTCCTTCCATGCTTATTCCCTTTTATTAAAGATAAAAGGGTCCAATTGGTGCCTTATCTTGAGCTGTGCCTTTTTCCTAGCACCATAGGAATGGGTCAAATCTGAACTACTGAACTACCGGTAGTATTCCAGGGAAAAGAGTCTCATAGGGACATATTTTGGTAGTTTGAAGGTAGCCATTTGACAGCCATAGATCCTGATCACTATATGGTTTTGGTAAAAATACCAATCACCAATGTTGTATTCCTTTGATAGGTGTAAGATTTTCTGCATTTCAGCAGAGAGCCTGGCAGGAGGAGTTATTGACAATAAACAGGTGGCTGGATATATGAAAAGGTCAATAAATTCACAATATGTATATGGGTAGATGCCAACATGATGGAATACCGAGGACCAAAATATTACAGACCTTTGCTCCCCCTTAGCATCCAATTTTTTAAGGGGAACTAGGAAACTATCAGGTTGATAGTACAACATCAAATGGTATATGTATGCAGTGTATTTGAACACTCTCTCCCTCTCTAAGTTCATGAACTGCTCATGAATTTTGTTGGCTATGTAGGTAGCATAGTCATACTTGACAGCAGGGGGCTGTCCTGGAGCAAACATGGACATCAAAGAAAAGACAGTTTCATCTAAAATTTCACTTTTTCTAAATCCCAGAATGTAGGAAATCATGTCTATGAGCATTTTTCCAACTTCAGTAAACCAAGCATGATGATAGGGAATTTTGTATCTGGAGTAGCAATCTGGTGGCATAAACAGCTTGGCAATTCAGTCAACTTCTGCAGAGGACAACTTGGAGGCTTGGTCTAGCAAATTTTTCATGGTGAGAGGGACCAAAGGCTGAGCTGGCTCAAAGTGCAGCATCTCATTTATAGACTGAGGGGTGATATAAAAGAGGACATTTCTAGCAGGGTCCATCACTGCCCTTTGAGAAGGCTCATAATTAGCACAACATTGATGGATGAGGTCAGGGAAGACATTGACTGAAGGCAGGTAGTATATAGGCATATTAGACTCCCAGATTCTAAATATGTCAGTGTTGTTCTTGTGACTATTCCTTATTTCACAAAAAGCCTGTAGGTGAGGCTTTTGACCCTCCATGTCATCAATCTGGAAATCTCTATCAGCAAGAGGTAACCATTCCAACTGCTTATGAGGTGCATTCAAGGGTGCAATGTTTAGGGCCACTGGAGCCTCCATGATTCACTGTGCTTATTATTGGATTTGAGTCTGTGTCTCAATAGGGAACAGAGTTCTGACAGAGGGCTTTTTAACAGGAATTCTTGCAACTTGAGTTTTTATATGAAAATGGGCTTACTGAGTAAAACTCAAAGGGAATACAGAGTCTGCAGGGTTCTTTAACGAGGAAGCTTAAAAACAGTGGGAAGAGCGTAGCTTTCACAAGTGATTTTGGTGATTTTGCAGGTGGACAGGAGCTCGATTTTAAGTTTCAATGGAGAATTTATCAGAGGGCCACAGAATTAGCAGGTTTTTCCCGAAGATATGGTTACACAGTGAGTCAGAGCACAGAAGCTTGCGGGCAATAGTGTCTTTGAGTTGAATTTAGCACTCTCGGTGATCTTTAATAGAGAAATTATGAAAAAACAGGGTTTATGGGTGATTGATGGGTAAATACCTATTTTTACAAGACTTTGGTGCGAAATGCAGTTGCAGAGTGATCTGGGGAGTCAGGTTTACAGTATGAACACACCTGGGTGGCAGAGTGGGACGTTAAATGGCAAATTCAACGTAATTCTCATGCACATTCTCCACTATTGGTCACATAAAAATAAACAAAAAACATCACTTACGTGACTTTTAACGAAAATTTGGGTTTTTCCGGACTTTTTGGCACTTTTTGTGTTGACATCAGCATGACGTAACCTTGTCCTGTAGCATGGTATAAAAGGTAACGTGGCAGCTGATGTGGATGGGTGACGGGGTAGACACAGCGGAGGACATAGTGACAAGGGTGTTGACGCAGACGCATACGTGGGGATGACGTGCACGGCGGGGAGAACAGGCATTAAATGGTTTCCATCAGACCGCTTTTGGTACGGGGGTGGGTTTCTATTAGAGCGGGCCCGATGCAATAGGAATGGGACACGCGTCCCCATGTACGTTGGCAAAACCACTTTCCATCGGGCACTAACTCTCGTAGAGCGGGGCAGGTCCGATATCAATGCAGGACGTTGGATCTGGCAAGCGCGATCCAATGGTTGATGGGAGGTGCAGGTGCTGGTACGATATGGCGCGGGGACCCGGCCACATATTTAATATTTTATCATGTTTGTGTGAGGGGTTATGAACTTTGGATTAGAAGTTTAAATGAATGTGGTTGTTCGATTAATCAAATATTAATCAAATTCCGATGTTTTTGCGCAACGACTATGGTTATTCGTTCAACCGGAGGTCAACGAATCCCAGGGTGCCAAATGGCAGGTTGTTATTGGTCCCAGGTGGACCAAGGACCCCCGAAAGAAAATTTATAGCCATATTAGGCCGGGGCGGGGTATTTATAAGATTTTTTGGGTTTTTTGTGTATTTTTATACATAATAAGGGGAGGGGGAGATATATGGGGAATTATATAATAGAGTTAGAATATCAATATGAATATGAAGGGAAGCACTAGGTACATGAAACTGAACCACCTAGGCTTTAGGGTGTTAGGAGAACAAAACTTTACACAAGAAATGTGGCTTTTAGCTCTTAAGCGAACCTGAAGTTTCACTTAAGTTTTTCTAAAAATGGAGTGAAGTTAAGAGTTTGGGCAGATCCCAATCTCTTTAAGGGATGTTAGTGAACATTTGTTGTGAGGGAGGAGAAGGGAAGTTAGACATGTAACATATGACCTGTCTGTTGGAAATAATACTGAGAGGGGGGGTGAATCAGTATTATCAGATCAGATAAAACTTTTCAATTTCATACTCAGAAACATATACGCGACTTCAGTTAAGTGAACCCGCGTGTACACGCGACTGTGTCTAAAGCAACTAGCGTATATGCAGAGATCTTATGATTCAGTTAATCTTATCTTCAGTAAATGCATCAGGATATTATTAAGCATATTAATAGTAAACAGATGCAGTATAACAGAATAGATCATCAGACAAAAGCCACACACATGAACACCATGATATAAGGTGGAAACCCAATGTGGGTGAAAGCCACCTGCTGCAATTTGTCTCTTTCTTCTTTAATGAGAACTTCTTTTACAATATACTGGTGCAGTCCTTTACCAGTATGCAGGCTACAACCTGCAGAGGGCTACAACCCTCTCTTTCGTTTTCCAACCACTTCTGGAAGGGAGCTACAACCCCCTCAGCTCTTGTACTAGCTGATCCATTTACTAGTACGTAGGTGCTAACCCTACAACCTTCAGGGACCACGTTTCATCAATTTTCAGACTGGATCCAAGAGTACAAAGCAAACATTACCGCAATACAATCATCAACTTATACTTGCATCATAATTCATTAAACAACCCAATACCGAATCACTGAAACCCTGTCATCAAGAACACAGAACCCAAACCAGAATCTAGAACTCTGCAACAACCACCAGAATCAGCAGCACCCTGAAATATTAACACTTAACATGCATACGCTACTTCACTGTACCAAAACCGCGTGTATACGCGCTTTCTCCAAAGGCAACCCGCGTGCAGATCTAGAAATGATTACTTCTGCCTTTGCTGTCAGATCCGACCCTTGCCAAGCGTCCCGAACAGATAACCAGCAATACTAGATCTTCTCACTGCGTCAGACACCCACAATCCATACATCTTTGCCTAGTGATCTTCTCCTTATATAGCCTTAGGCCTTGATCAATACCAAGAGCCAAAACCATAGAAACACAATACCATCAACCTCGAAACTAGGGATCAACACGTCCGTTGAGACATAATGGTCCGAAACCATAGGCACAACTTCCAAGGACTAACCGCCATGGACCAAAGGTACTTTTCCACATACACGCGCTTTTTCTGAAGCCAACCTGCGTGTACACGCGACTTGGTCTTAACAAACCTGCGTGTATGAACTTCCTTGGCAAGCTGTACTAGGATCTGTCTTCTGATTAAGTTGCCATCTCCTGTACCAACTTCTGAGCATCTGTACCAACCTCTGAGTGAGTTGCCATCAAGGACAACACTTGAATCATAATGCCAACAATCTCCCCCTTTGGACTTGATGGCAACCACCACACCAAGTCACTCTCCCCCTTTGACATCAAGGGCAAAGGGTGGACCAAGATATTCTCTTCTTTGGTATACCCTCTCCTGTCCATACTGTTGTCCATACTCCCCCTGAGTACATGCTGAAATCTCCAAATGTGCTCCCCCTTTGTGTATGCCAAAGTGTACCAATCTATCCATCCTGCTCTTGCTGAATTGTGCTGTTCATGCTCCCCTTGACTGTAGGCAAGATCTGCAAAAGATGTTCTTCAAGAAGAACAAAGACTTATACATCATAGAAGACCTTCCTATCACCAAAAGACTCAACATACATTCATCACCCAACCTAGTGGGGATATACCAATATTGACTCATCCACCTAACCATGTGAAGATACATGATAATACATGAACATTTCATCATTCATCCCAGGCATAGTGGGGAAACCAACATAGGCCGTTACATGACCTTGACATCATAAAAGAGATATCACAAAGAGATACATGACATAGTGATGAAATATCTAGACCAAGACTTATGAAAGCCACCAGCAGCATCATGATCTGTACCATAAGCATCAGCCTGCAATACCATTCCTAAACAGCAAGATGTATCATTTAGCTTCATAGACTTTATCAACAACTTCTAACCATAATGCCAACAATGAATTATTTGAAGAATCTGCTCCCCCTGAGTGTGAGCCAACCATGATTGAACCTGGGTCTGTTCTGCTGCCCTTTCTCCATATACGCGACTTTGCAGCCTGTAACTCGCGTATATACGCGACTTGTCTTCATTATATAAGTGTATGCAGGATGGAATACTGAATTTCACTTTCAGATTCCCCTGTGTCTGTTATGTCAGCTGACTGAGTTATCCCACACCTTTCTGTCTCTGTCTTCTTCAATTCCTGCAACTGTGATGATGTATGGTCCTTTTGTCTTGAATTTTGAAATCTGCTCCTGCATTCCCTTGCTTTATGCCCATAGTTGTTGCATGTATAGCACCTTATATTTTTCATGTTCCTTCTATCACAATCAATTGCTTTGTGTCCATATGCATTGCAGGCAAAGCAATACCCTCTGAAGTACCTGGGATGCGATGATCTTTCTTGAACCATTCTACTTCTGCATCTCGCTGCAACATGTCCAAGATTATGACATACATAACATTCAACATTATTCAGCGGAGGAAATAGTCGTCTATCACGTCCATAGTTAGGAGTAAAGGATCTTCCTTGAGGAATTTCTTTCCTTGGTTGTTCCTTGAGCATTTCAGATTTCTCATTAGAGTTTCTTGTCTCACCTTGTGAACTAGATTCACCTTCAACATATTCATGAAAACCAAGACCAGTCTTGATAGCAGGAGATCTTTGACTATTAAGAATATCATCCAAGACTTTAGAACTATCTTGAAATCGTAAAAGCTTATCCTTTTCTTCTAGTTTACCTTTCAAGATATTTACCTCAACTTGATGTTGTTCTTCCTTTTTCAGATACTTCTTCCTTAGGTCTTCTTCAACTTTTCTCCCTTCTTCCACTTGTCGCTTTAGTTTGATCACTTCATGTTCTTGATCTTCAAGATCTTCTTTTAGAGAGAGGATCTTTGATTCAAGTCTCTGAATAGTTGTGCTCTGATCTTTTGCTATATCCTGCAATTTCTCCCTTACCCTGGTTTCTGTCTCCAATAGTTCTTTTAGTTTGGCAACTTCTTCAGTTTCTGCATTCGTCTCTTCATGTGCCATGAGACTTTTAATATCCTCGCTATTATTGGATGAAGCATTCTTCTTCTTATGTGCCATGAGACTTCTAATATCCTCACTATCATTTAATGAACTTTTAATATGGGTATAATAGCTTCTACCATCTTCTTCATATATCTTTTCTTTGTTATGAGGACATCTAGCAGCATAGTGACCAACTCTACCACATAGAAAACATTTGAAAGGTAGCTTATCTTTGAACCGTCCAGATCCCCGTTCAAGATTCTTGACAAAATTTACCTCATCTTCTTCCTCTGACACTTCGAATGCGGCCTCTGGTGGTACCTCTTGTCGCATTTCAAAAGCAGTTAAGATCCCGTGAAGCTGTGACATGGTAATTTTCCGCACATTCTCCTTTTCTTCTATGGCAGATACTTTAGAATCAAATTTAGTAGACAGAGATCTCAAAACCTTTTGAACTAAGACAACTTCCTCAAATTCTTCACCCAGATCCCTCATACAATTCACAATCTCATCCATACGCAGGAAATAATTAGCTATGCTTTCATTACTTCGCATCTTAAGAGTTTCATATCGGATTCTGAGAGTTTGAAGCTTTGCTATTTTTACCTGATCATCTCCTTCGTAGCTTGTAACGATTTTGTCCCATATTTCCTTAGCTGATTTGAGATGCATGATCTTCATAAATTCTGATTGAGTCAAAGTACTCAATAGGACAGTAACTACTTTGGCATTGAGCTCATATTGCTTTTTCTCTGCTGGATCTGTAGGAGTTGCTGATGGGAATTTGTATCCTCCTTCTACGAGTCCCCAAACTTCTGCTCCAAGAGACTGTAGATATGCAGTGGTTCTTATCTTCCAGTGAGTAAAATTGTTCCCGTCAAAGACTGGTGGCCTGATATGTGCCTCTCTTTCTGGATTAGCCATTTTGATGGATCTTTTCCTTCAAGCGATCAAGCTTCCTCTGAAGGACCTGCTCTGATACCAATTGTTGGAAATAATACTGAGAGGGGGGGTGAATCAGTATTATCAGATCAGATAAAACTTTTCAATTTCATACTCAGAAACATATACGCGACTTCAGTTAAGTGAACCCGCGTGTACACGCGACTGTGTCTAAAGCAACTAGCGTATATGCAGAGATCTTATGATTCAGTTAATCTTATCTTCAGTAAATGCATCAGGATATTATTAAGCATATTAACAGTAAACAGATGCAGTATAACAGAATAGATCATCACACAAAAGCCACACACATGAACACCATAAATAAGGTGGAAACCCAATGTGGGTGAAAACCACCTGCTGCAATTTGTCTCTTTCTTCTTTAATGAGAACTTCTTTTACAATATACTGGTGCAGTCCTTTACCAGTATGCAGGCTACAACCTGCAGAGGGCTACAACCCTCTCTTTCGTTTTCCAACCACTTCTGGAAGGGAGCTACAACCCCCTCAGCTCTTGTACTAGCTGATCCATTTACTAGTACGTAGGTGCTGACCCTACAACCTTCAGGGACCACGTTTCATCAATTTTCAGACTGGATCCAAGAGTACAAAGCAAACATTACCGCAATACAATCATCAACTTATACTTGCATCATAATTCATTAAACAACCCAATACCGAATCACTGAAACCCTGTCATCAAGAACACAGAACCCAAACCAGAATCTAGAACTCTGCAACAACCACCAGAATCAGCAGCACCCTGAAATATTAACACTTAACATGCATACGCTACTTCACTGTACCAAAACCGCGTGTATACGCGCTTTCTCCAAAGGCAACCCACGTGCAGATCTAGAAATGATTACTTCTGCCTTTGCTGTCAGATCCGACCCTTGCCAAGCGTCCCGAACAGATAACCAGCAATACCAGATCTTCTCACTGCGTCAGACACCCACAATCCATACATCTTTGCCTAGTGATCTTCTCCTTATATAGCCTTAGGCCTTGATCAATACCAAGAGCCAAAACCATAGAAACACAATACCATCAACCTCGAAACTAGGGATCAACACGTCCGTTGAGACATAATGGTCCGAAACCATAGGCACAACTTCCAAGGACTAACCGCCATGGACCAAAGGTACTTTTCCACATACACGCGCTTTTTCTGAAGCCAACCTGCGTGTACACGCGACTTGGTCTTAACAAACCTGCGTGTATGAACTTCCTTGGCAAGCTGTACTAGGATCTGTCTTCTGATTAAGTTGCCATCTCCTGTACCAACTTCTGAGCATCTGTACCAACCTCTGAGTGAGTTGCCATCAAGGACAACACTTGAATCATAATGCCAACACTGTCATCATACCTTTGCCATGGCATTAGAGATATCCATGAAGTAGATCATATTGAAAGAGATGATATTGCTGATAGACTTCTTTCTGCAACTCCAATCTACTTACCCATTCTACAATTCCTACCATTTTTTCTTCGTTTTGATTGGGTGCACTTGAACTTGCAAACCCTGATTTAGCTCTTTTCTTTTGACTGCCTTCCTATATAAATCTACCCTTATCTCTTCCAAAGGCCCAGATTAAGCAGTTGGGCTCCTTTGTTTCTCTACCTGTCTACTCATCTGCCAAGCTTGAACTGTTTGGACAGATCTTCATTCTCTATTCTACAGCAGGAAATTTAAATATGAACTGGCCCAGATTGAACTTTTGGGCCATCCATCAAGTGTGATGAGATAGTGTTTGCACTTTGTGAACTTGCTTTGCACAAATAAGATAGTAGTAGCATTTTGACTGGCCACTTTCCTGGTCTTTCTTCGGGGTTCATTTTCTTTTTCCTTTTTTGACCAATTCAATCTTCTTGCCCTTTGATTTTTCTTGTAGGGCATATCCACTTTACATTTTTAATTTTCTTTATCTATATACAAAATATGGAACCTTTGCAGCATGGAAAGGATGATCATATTTGGCACCTCCATAGTCAATCATAAGAAATGATACCTATTGGTATAGGAACCTAACACTAGGCAGACCCCGCCTACCATTTAATGTACCATTTTGAATCATAGTACAAGCTTACGGAGTGATCATGGTTGGTACTATTATAGATGAAGGGGCTTCTGTGAGTATCCTTTCCTCAAGTACTTGGAAAGCACTTGGTTCACCATCGCTTCTGCCTGAGACTCAAAATGTGACAGGCTTCAACAAAGGAACCAGTCGACTGTTAGGGATCCTTCCAAATTTGCCTATAACTTTGAGAAGGAAATCCATTCATCTAAACGTCATGGTAGTCCAAGGACCTTTAGATTAAAATCTACTCCTTGGGCATGACTACACTTATAGCATGGGAGTTATTTCTTCCTGACTCTTTCGAGTGATGTGTTTTCCGCATGAAGGTAGATTGGTGCCCGGTTCACACATAGCTGCTAGTCAAGTGCCATCGCTAACTGGTATTTTTGCACAAGGAATGTCTCATCAATCTCTAGTCTGTCCACCTAATGAGTGTGAGTGATTCAATGATTGCGACTGAAACCTAAGGGGCATGTGCCTTGGTCTGCTTCGGTAGGAAAACCTTAGGTATAAGGTAGGTTTCCACGAAGGATATATGACTAGTCTGACACACTTGTCCATTTAGGAAAGTGGGATTAGATTGGAAAGATATTCCCCTGTCAAAGTTATGTGAATGATGTATCCCACCATTCACCTCTATCTATTTCAATGGACAGAGCCAAGGAAGTGTTTTGTCTAAAAATGCGGATGGAGCAATGTTGCAAATGCGAGAACTTTCATATGGTAACTTGGAAACTCTACTTTTCTTTATACCTGGGGGCATGCAAACCTTTTGTACGCAAGTGAAAAGCGATCAGCGTAACTCTAACCCTATAGTTTTTACTAACTTCAACCGCTTAAGTTAGGTGATTGGTCTGATCAACCATTCACCTTTGCCGAGACCAACTGAAATGGCAAAGTAAAGGAGATGTTTCTCACTAAGAAACTATCCTACCTAACTTTAGTAGTTCTTTAACCCCTAGGACAGTAGTTGGTGATTCCTAGCTTGCATACAAAAGGCTATGAAGCAAAGTTTCGAATGGGGCAAGCTCCCTAAAAAGTACACCTATCGATGAGACATCCTTATTATACGACTGGCACGAGTAGTTTTACGCGAAGTTCAAGCTCATTAAAAAATAAACCTAGTAATGATAATATGTTCCACCAGAATTTAAGCTCATTAAAAAATGAACCCACCTTTGGTAAATAACCATTGCGATCACATAATTATCAGATTTTGAACCTTGGTCGTGTTCTTACCATCACCTCCACTCTTTTTTAGCCGATCATACGCCTCCATTTGATTGTTTACCCGTTTTGACGAATAGATGCGATGAGTGATTCTATTAGCCACCTTCTTTACATTGCCATGATTGAAAAAGTTCCAAACCTTCCTTGGAACCAGCTGCTATCTGAAAACATCACTCGTTCCTCAGAAAACGAGTCTCCTTTAAGCTCTTTTCATCTGACTCATAAAATATGAAAATATTGCTGAGAGATTAGCATCTCCAGCTCGTTAAGGTGATTGGAAGTGTTATCGGTCCTCTATATTTTAATCTTTTTGAACGTGAGGGATCATTACACAAAAAGATCGAGCATTTGTCTTGTTTGGCTTGTTAAAACTATTGAAAATTCATCCCTTTCATATTATTTTATAATTCTTCGGACTTAAGGGATTATATTACGAAAAAGGAATACTGGAGTTTCCTTTCTGTCCCTTTTTAGACTCTCTAAAATTGAAAAGGACTGAGTTATCTTTGTCGTTAAACTCGTTAAAACGATAGCGGAAATCTTGTCCATGCAGACAAGAGCGAGTTTGACTGTCGCTCGACTTGTTAAAACATAGCAACGGGTTTGTCTGAAGGGAAAATTATAGAACAAGCATATGTTATCCTCCTCAATCTTGACAAAAATAAAGAGGTACTAGTCAGCAATGACTGGGGAAAAATTGGGAAGAAAACTTAAAGAAACTTTATTGGTAGCAGGTCGCTCTTGAACATGACACTTTCACTCTGTCACCATGATTGAGTCGAGTTGGGTTATTCCATTCACCAGTCATATCACCATTGGTCCTCCGCACCATCCATCTTGGGGTTAATGCTACCAATCCATTTCATTGTCGTTGATATGTTCAAGAGAAGTCGCTCAGAGAATTCACCAACCCAGCTTGTGTCTCATCCACTGCAATACCTTCATTCTTTCATGACCGCCACCCTGAACCTTGTATCATCAGATCATTTTCACCTCCATAGAATCATTTGCTCCTTTTCATGTCGTAGATGTGGGATTCATTAAGGCCCTCCTACAATAGGTCACTTCTTGTTGACATCAACTCATTATCCAAGAAATCAACCTAGGAACAACCCTTTCAATACTTTGAAGCTTGCATGCCTCAATGGCAAGTTTCTCACTTCTGTCAATAGGTTTACATCAATGACCTTCGACCGAAAGATTTTGCGTGGTGTTTGACATCGACTCATGTATTCACACCATGTGAATTGTACTATAGTACTTTCAGGGTCATTATCATTATCGGTGATTCCTCTCGTGCTTGTTAACAACTTACATCATTGGCTGGTAATAAGGCAATGTTTTTACATGTTCGATGCCAAAACATCTTTTCACATGGATCGACTTGTACTTCAGGCGAAGATTGAATGAGTTTGAAGACCCTGAATCTAGTTTCATTCATCTGGGCTGTGATATATTCAGGAAAATAAAGACATCAAATGTACATCATTGCTACACAGATAATCATCCAAGCCAAAGGATGATGGCTCTACTAGAATCATCAGTCTACCACATAGACGGTTGTCTATCCTATGTACATGAAAATGAATTTATAAAGTTGAGCAAGGGAATGCCCGCCTCATCAAAATCATGAAAATATTATGAAGATAATGTATTGTATTGTATCTTATTACAGGTCACCTTCCAGTTCGAAAAACCTCAGATCTTCATGATAAAACATTTCACCCGACATCAAAATATTTACGACCTCATGCTTTAGGGGGCAACTGTTATAGAAATGTTTGGGGACTGCAACCTCAATCTCATATGTCCATAAAAAAGGGGATTCTAAGTCCCTAAAAGTGTTTTCTTATACCCTAAAGGAACAAGGTCAGTTGATTACATCATCTCCTAGAAGTTCTCCCTGAAAAAGTACTCAGAATTGGTCAAAACTGGACCATACAGACTGCTCAGTACTAAGTGTGTGATGCATCTCACCTGCCACATGCAAAAGGTGTGCTGCATACTAGAAATCCCTTCTGTAGGGTGAGATGAGTGAGAGCTGACAAATGGCAGAAGCCGTTTGCTAGGTGGAAACCCAGAGAATCTTCTAGAAACTGATCATTTGACACTTTCCTCTCTCAATTCACCTAGGGATGAGTAAGAGATCATGAAATCTCCAAGTGGAACCAAGAACTATCATAGGGAGGACACTAATCAAAATCCCAGAAGTTGACTCACCCACCTGCAAACATCTATATATGGATCCCTCATCCTAGAGATCCAAAGACTGGAAATTTGTATTTTGTAAGGAAGTGTTGTTGGTTTCTCTATGCAACATTGTATTATTGGGTGATATAAGCTTTTCATGAGGTGAAAAGGGCTTTCATGCTAGGAGGATGGCACTGGGTGAGACCAATGGGTTGTAATCCTCTCTTCTACTACTTCTATCAATAAAGCTATTTGAGTTTTCCTCCATATTCTTGTATATCTTTGAATATTGTATTAATATATGCATTTGTATGGTTCATATACATCTTATCTTATATTGTTTATGGTTATAGATCTCTATGCTTTGATGGTATTATGCTGCTTTGACTCTACAGGTGTTCTTTGAAGCGGGACAAGTGAGGAAGGAGTGGAAAAGCTCTATCAAAGGAGGGAGGAAACAAGCAAGGAGCCAAGCGAAACACTGAGGTTGGTACTCCCTGCTTCTCTCTCATCTATCTCTCATAAAGGAAAAAACAAATAACTTTAGTTTATTTGTTTATAAGATAGCTACCCTTCTTAGTGGGACTAGCAGCTCTGAATGGACACTAGTTTTCTCGATAAAAATGGATCTATGTGACCACAGTTCAGCAGAGGACAAGGGAAAGTTGGCAGTGTATTATTTGCATAACATGGGCCTTACTGATATGAACCTATGGGACCCCAATGCTGGATTAGGGGACTTACAGCTGATGGCTATGGCATCTTGGATGAGTCATGAGGAGAAAAGGGCCACATAAATCAAGAAGTTGATGGAAAAACAACAAAATGAGCCCTTGATGATTAGAGCAGAGCCATCAAACCCTATGGATCTCATTGGCACACACCAACAACTTCCAGTTGATCCTCAAAGTACCCCTAAGTACATCAATGATCAAGCCCAAGCTCACATTTTGAGGACATGGAGAGATTGCTTGCAAATGACTACATTCATGCTTGTATGAGAAGGTGGAGCACACTTCCACACAACCTATACATTTGGTAGTATCACTCCCCAAACAGGATGAAAGAAGCATTGAGGAGAGTGCCACTGTACAAGCACTCTATGCAAAGTTTGAAGGTCAATTTGATTGGCCTCAAGTTGAGTCCCCCACTGCTGCTAGGACTGCTAGAGGGCACAAAGGAAGAAGAAGAAAGACAATAGTGCAAAGAGGTGGACAACAAGGCTAGATTCCATGATAGGGAAGAGCATCTCACATGAGAGGCATGGGATGTTAGGGGGGCCATCAGGGCCATCAAAGATGAAGAGATGGACTAGTTGCTCAGAGGATGAGCAACACATTCAGTAGGTGGGTGATGATGAGCCCCATAAATCGATAATTATATGGGCTTATTTGGCCTCCTAACTCAGCATAATCCACTATTATCATTAGTTTATTGCATGTTTTTGGTTATATTTATGCTAATGGAGTGAATTGGGTTAGTCATTATGCCATGAAGTCTAATGTGTGCTTTATGTAGATTTTTGGTCAATTTTGAGACAAAGTCAAAGGTTTAATGAGCATTTGGTAGCCAATATTCGAGGAAAACAAGGGAGAGGATTTGTAGGAGGGTTTCCCCCTCATTTATGACCCCCTAATTTGAATCCTCCTTCAGAAGGCTCGGAGCACAAGCAGCCACATCAATGCATCAAAAGGCAACCGAGAAAGTGAAGAAGAACTGTTGTCTATCTCTAGTCTTGGGAGCCAAGCCTCCTTGATTTTAGGAGAGTTGTTTGGGATCCAGTTGTATAAATAAGTGGGATTAGGGCCTCAGTATTTTAGTTGGATGTTAGTCAAATTTTAGCACTTTTGTTGCAGCTCCTACTCAGCTCATTTTGGGCTTATGTTTTTGGACAGTTTTATGTAATGTGACTATTATTTTAATAATGGAGATGAAATATTTTTTTAGCCAGCACTGAGTCCTTCCAAAGGGCTGAACCTCTTGGGCTGGAGCCCAACCCAAGCTGCCCAACACCTCTTGTTTTGTATTTATATGTTTTGCTTCAGTTCATGAATTAGTTGTCGTTAGATAGATTTTTTCCTTAGTAGAATAGGTTGCTTTTGGTGGTTTTCATAGTTGTTTCCATTTCAGTTGTTGAATTAGGTTAAGTAGTGGTAAGAGAAGGATAAAAAGAGGCCATCAATAGAGCTTGGCCTCCTTTACTCCTTTGGTGACCATGAATTGAGGTCAAGATTTTCTTGCTGCCATAAAAACACAATTTTGCTTTCCCCATGCAATTTCTAGTGTTATAATTTGATTTTGAGGTTAATGCTTTGCTTTACATCTAGTTTGTCATGCTCATTTCTATTTCTAAAATAAATCTCTTTCCATGATTTCCTTTCCATATAGCACTGTTCAAAATTTTATTTTCCTAGATTAGAGTTTAGGTTAACTTGAGATATAGTTCTGTTTTTTTGGTGCATCTAGTTCTTTTCTTGCACAGATTCAGTGTTTTGATTTGCAGCTCTCTTATAGTACACCTTTGCTCATAATAAATCAATAAATAAGCCATCACCATCTCCTTTTCTACATGTTCACAGGTCATGCACAGCCCTTTGTAAATCTGCCCTAATATCTGCAGTTTTCTCATAAACTTTCCTCTTGTCTCTTGAACAAATCCAACCATCATTTTCTTTCCTAAACATACTTGGTGAACTTCAGACACCTTAAGACATCCCTATGGTAATCAGCTCCCCTTTCCCACCATTTTTCCACCTTTAAAACCCCTAAAACAACCCTCAGCATCCTCTTGTAGATCCTGTTATAGAACCTCCTATAGATCCCTTGCAGCCTCCTGTATAATTTCCTGTGAGTGATTTTTTGAAGTCTGATTGTAGGGAAAGCCTCCAGAAGGTTTCCAAAGGCCTCTTATGACCCCTCCACACCTTCCTACACCTCTGTACATCCCAAGGTCGCCCTCCATCACCACCCAATTGCTGCCACATCCATAAACGAATAAATTACATGCACAACAATTTCACATAAAATACATAAAAATCCCAAAAAGACAATTTTTCCTCATTTCCTTCTAGAAATAGCTTGAATCGCTGTAGTTTACTTCTTCAGTAGGTAACAACATTCATTGCATATGTTTTCATCTCTCTTTCTGCAAAAGTAGGGTTAGTTGGTAAATTAGGGTTTGCTAGGTTTACTGCACATTTTAGTCTTCTTTCTCTTTCTGCAAGTAGAATAGCCTCTGTAGAGTTAGCTTTCTTTCATAACATTTAAAGCTTCTTCTGGATTTCATAGAGGTTGGCTTGAGCTCCTATTGATATTGCGCCAGCTAACCAAGTGACAGCCTGCAGTAAGAACTAGTACTTGTGCATATAGCAATGTCGCTTCCAAGTTTGTTATGAACTACTGGGTCGATAAAAGTAAAGTACGAAGCCCCAAGAGTTGCATCATTATTGCTGCAATACTAGTCTTCACCAACTACAAGCTTGGTTTCTAAGAAGGCATTTAATATTTGTGCAATAGTATCTCTACGGAAACTTAATCTAGGGTCTTTAGTCATATATACAACATCTATTTGTTTCACAATTAAGTTAGAGTCTCCCATAATAGAAACTCTTTTAGCTCCTAAATTCCTAGCTAACTTAAGGCCTAAAATTAATGCTTCAGATTTAGCTATATTATTTGTCCATTTAAAATTTAGTCTATAGGCATGGGCTTCTAAATAATTATTCTCTAAGTTATATATCCATACTCGTGCTCCCGCTCATAACCTCTTTACTCATCCATCAAACTCTAAATGCCATAAGATTTCATGATCATATTTTTCACTATCTGGTGGAATAAACTATTTATCATTCACAACAATTAGACCTTCTTCTTCATTGAATATCTCTATGGTCTAATTAGTCTCATCTGGTGTAGAAACTATAAATTCTTTTGGTTCTGTATCAGTGTTGTCTAAAAGTGTTTCTTGTGTCTGATCAACATTATACAAAATAAAATATTCAATGTATGAGTGTATGGAGTAAACGGGAAATTTTTTGAGGTTGATCCTGTCCACTTACCGTATATTTCATTAAGGTTTCTCGGTATAGTTTCTTAGGTTGTCCAAAAACATAAATTGTTGCATAAGAGATATCTAGTTGAAGAGAGCCTTGAAGTTTGGCTCCCCATGATCTAGATAAAATCATGCCATACTTCGGTGGGATGTCAAAAACTATAATGTCCATTAGGATGCTCTTGCCAGGATATTGGACTAAAGTAACACATAGGTCTTTTATTAATCCTAGACACTTTACCTAAGTAGCGTCAAAATAAAATAAGTCATTGTATAACCTTGTTATATCTAGGTTCAGTTTTTCCATTACTGATTTGGGAATTAAATTGTGAGAAGCCCCAGAATCCAACATCGCATTGGGTAAAATCTTGTTATGGATACTAAGGTTTATATAAAAAGGTGGAATTCCTCCTTCTAATGGTTTCCCATTAACATCAGGACCGAATATAAGTTCTGGTTTATCGTCAAACAAGTTAACTAAATCTTTGTTTCAAGCAAAGTTTAAGGTCTAATTTATATGATATTTGTAAGGTTCATTCTTAATTAGTTCTGTCAAAGGGACTGGAATATTCAACTTAGCTATCTCTGCTCTAAAATGAAAAGGCAAAGAAGCTTTTTCTGATTGAAGGTTTGGAGTTTTAGTAGCAGGGATTTGAGTAGGATTGTTTTCTTTTTCTTTATTGGGGATTTATTTCTGTGGATTTATAGGTGGAATTGAAGTGGATGGCTGATCATCAGAAGGTTGATCATGGGTTATATCTATAATTATGGGGCCAGAAGGATTTGGGTTCTACCTAGGGAGAATTTGAAGGACCTTTGAGATAGGGGCTTCTTTTATCTTCTTAGGTTGATTATGTGTTGTTTTCTTTGTTTGTTCAAGAACATCTTAATTCCTTGTGCTTCTTAGATTGTATTGTTTGTGGACTTTGAAAATAGCAGAGTCATGCCCATGTTTATAGTCAAATGATTCACCAGGTTGTACCTGTAATTGCTGTAGCATATATAGTTCCTGCTCATCTTGAAACAGAAAAATAGTGTCTTCATCATTTACTCCCTTTAGGTTAATTTGTGTGTCATGCTCTATATTTTCTGGATTAGATGTTTCTACATAATTTTCTTGAAAGGGAGGCGTTATGTTCTAATCTGGTCCATTTTCCCCTCTGTTTTGGTTATTTGTGAAATTTGGGTTTCTAATTGGAGGTGCTTGTTGGTTGTCCAAATGGGGTTTCCTTTCCATGTTACCTATTCTCTCCATTAGTCTTTCCATGTTTTTATCCAAGTTATCTATTTTTATATCAGACGGTGAAGTTTCTTCCTTAGCAGTTCTTTTTTAATTTCTTACTCTAGCCCTCTTAGCTAACAAGTTTGCTTCTACACTAACACCTACACTTTGCATTCCTTCTAAAGTAGGGGGTTTTCTTTCCCTAAACTAGTATGACATATAGTATCAAAACCATTAGGGAACTTCATTAAGGCTAAGTCAGGTGGGGGTTTAAGGTTAACTAGGATTGCATTATATATACCATTAAATCTAGTGTAGTAATCTTGAACTGTTTCGTTAGGTCCTCTCCTAATATTTTCATATTTTGAAAGGATTTGTAAACGATTCTTTTTCTTTTCCCACCTATCTACAAACAACCTTTGGATGTTTGCTAGGTGTGCTATATGATTGGTTGGGAAGGCTTCAAACCACTTCTTGAAATCTCCAGTCAAAGATTGGGAAAATAGTCTCATCTGAACATCAGCTTCATCTAATTCGTGTAGTTCAAAGAAGTCAGAGATCCTCTTTACATGCTCCTAGGTCGTATACTAACCAATAGCATAGAACAAGGGAATCTCACTCTGATAATTTGCAGGCATAGCATGAAGTTGGACAGGTAAAACTAGAGGAGCATATCTGTTTTTCATTGTTGTTGACTGGGATGGGATAAATTGTGGGGTTGATATAATTGGGACTAATATAGTAGTAGATGAAGAATCAGGACGAGTTGGAGGCAAATGAAATATGATAGGCTAGTGAGGGAGTGAAGGTGTAAATGGTGGTGTAGAATGGGATTCTAAAGGTATTGAAGTCGAACGGAATAATGGTGAACTTAAAGTAGTGGAGATCTGTTCAAACAACTCAGGGGTAGTAGTGGAAATTGATGATGTGGAGATTTCGAAATATACTCAACAATGGATCTATTGGAATGTTGGACTTCAAGGAGTGCAATGAACTCAGGGTCTAGAACAGTATTGTATATTTCACTTTCAGACTTTGCTTTAAATAATGATAGACTAAATTGCTCATCAAAGGGTAAAGCTTCTAAAAAAACCCACTAATTAGGACATGAATTAGCTTTAACTAAAGGTGTGTGACTAGTTGAGATTTCTTCTTTTCTGGATTTTCTTGAAATCAGGTTGGGATTATGAACTACTAGTGGAGGATTTGGATCTGGTTTAGCCCTAGTAAAATGAGTCTTCCTAGAAGCCAGAATTTCAAATTTTCAATCGTTTTTGTAGGAATTCCCAATATAACTTCTAACAAACAACTTTAAGAGGCTTAAAATACAGAATCAGAAATTTCTTAAAGCCTTACTAGGTTTGAGGAATTGTTGGTTCCCCAGTAAAGTCACCAGCATAGGCTCCAGCCAACCTAAGTCTAGATAGGGTTCTCTCTTTATGATTTAGCTTTGTTTGTTGGGATTTTAGGCTAGTTCTTAAAGTTTAGGTAATTTGTATTGAAGGTTGGATGGTGGAATCCTTAAAATAGATGGATAGATTGATGTCTCTAGACCATTGGGCTATGGAGTCAAATAAGGGCAGTAGAACTGGAATTAACTCACTAAAGGGAGTGTTCAAAGGGAAAGTTAGCAAAATGATGCATACGTCTTTGGGTCAGATGGTTGAAGTGATCTTAACCAGGGTGAGAGAGCACATAATAATTCTCAAACCGGGATTAAAATGAGGAATAGAGGATAATCATGAGAAAAGGGCAATTAAGAATCCTTTGCTATAGATCAAAGGGAGACTACCTAAACTAAGGAGCAATCAGGAATTTCATAACTTAGATAATTAGCAGAAAACATTAAAATGCATAATAATTAAAATAGAGTGCAATGAAGAAAATTCTAAGATATCATTCCATATTATAGAATTCAAATTTCAGATACATTAAAGATTGTGGAAAATTTTTTCAAGAAAGATAACAAAACAAGATAAAATACTTCTCTGTACTTCGCACTACACATGAATCCAGTGAAATGTCTTGTCTTTATTTGTGAATCCAGCTTGCTGGCTCAGTCAATGCTCCAATGGCTTATAGGAATTCAATCAATAAGTCTATAGAAATGTCTAAGAATCCACACTACATACTTCAAATTGTGAAGTATTTATACAAAAAATTATTACAAAATATCTCAAAACAAAATTAAAATTTCACCTAGGAAATACAAATATCTTCTTGCAAGAAGATAGAGATAGCTATTGAACTGTTTCGTGTTTTCCCTTTTATTGTGGTACTGCTGGCTTTTATGGTTCCTTTATGCTGGCTTGCAGTTGAGGTCTCTTACGTTGGCATCTTGTTTGTCTTTTATCTCTTACCTGATAGTATTTGACCCTGATACTCTTTGACCTCGCTATCCTACTTTCATCTAATTACATGGCTGCTCTATTTTTACTGTGCAGTGACTTTTTACTGTAAATTTACCACAGCAAATCAGTCATGTTTACACACCATTTTGCATCAAGTAATTTGACATTCATCATCCTCCTATATATCTCATCAGCCTTAGTATCCTTGGCAAAATTGGGCTTAGCACTGAACAAATTTTTAATCTCTTGCTGGAGAAAAAACAAGTTCTCGAAGGTGTTATACAAAACTTTGCCTGTTAGTAGTGCTTTTATAGATGAAGTGCTAGTTTTTTCCTTAGCCAACTGCCTTAATCTATCATCATGGTCTGATTGTGTCATAACTTTTTCATTGATGACCAATGGATTAGGCAATCCTTTCTCCCTTAAAATTTGGAATTTTGCCCTGAATCTATCAATGGACACCTACATGTTGTGGCACTTTTCTTCTAAGGTCAGCGTTAGGTTCCTCTTGGAAATTACCTTTCTTATTGCCAAGATTGTTACAGTCCTATCTTCTATATTGAGCTCCTGAAGATCATATATGTTTTTATTGTTGAGGAAGTGGATGAGTCTATTGGCATCCTCTGGCTTTTCACCCAATTCTTCTTTGACTTTATGAATAGCTTCTGTAGCTACCTTTATCAATTTTGTTTACTCAAACATAACCTGAATAGACGGCCAAATATCCTTGAGGGAGTCAATGATATTGGCCCATAACAGTTCCTTGGCTTTCCCAAGGGGTTTCTTCAATGTTAGGTCCTTTTCCAAGGCTTTGAGATTTTCACTCATCTGGTTGACTTTCTATGCTTCTTCTTTTTGCATAATCTGTGCAAGTTTATAATCAGTCTCTAAACTCACCACCTTTTCCTTCAATTTATTCATTTCTGTACCCTGAATTGACATATCTTCCATGACTCTAACTAATTATTCTACCTTTTCTCCTGATGCACATGTTGATGTTGTAGACTCTGTTGTAATTGGCAATGATGGGACATGTGGAATTGTTTGTGCAAGTGAAGTTGCCAGTGTAGAAGGGACTGTTGTAGATATAGTGGGGATGACATTTGCAGAAGTTGATGCAATGTCAATTTGTTTCAATTGGATCGAGTTATCCAATTCCTTCTCTATCTCCCTAAGTTGATTATTGAGTTTTAGGACCAAGTCCATCAAATCTTCATGTTTGGTTTGGTTCTCTATGACTTCAAGTGTTTGAGGATGTTGTAGCTGTGGTTTCTCCAACTGCTTCTTCAGTGCAACAATATCATCACTCTTCTTCTTTATTAGCTTCTCAGTAGCTTTTATATCTTTTGGATCATGTCCCAACTCAATAATCAAGTATTCTAATGAATTAATCCTTATATCCTTGGCCTATGAGGAGGTCTTCTCTAATTGAAACTATGTTGACATGTTGTTCAATGAATTTTGTAGCTGATGGGTAGTTATGGCTTTACCTGTGAGAGAGGAGTATATCATCTCTCAAGCCTATTTATGCAGTTCTATCTAGTCTATGGGATGAATATCCATTGCTATTACTTCAAAGTCAACCTTCTTGAAATTTGATGTTGTTTTGGGTTGCTCTATTGTAGGTTTGATGAAGGAAAATTGTAGCTTCCCTCCTTTATGTCAAAGGTTGACATTGGCCTCATTTGGTTTGTGCGAGTGAGCTTTAGGTATTGAGCATATGTTTGGGATTTAAGCTTCTCATTTCTTATTTTAATTTCCTTATATTTGTCTTTTATGTCCTAGTCTTTGTCAGCAGGTCTACTGAAGGAAGACACTTCCACACTAAACAACCCTTCCAACATCTGAGTCTGTGATCAGGAAGGCTCTTGTATGTCCTCATATGGAGTTGTGGGCCTTCTTCTGTCTATCTATGTGTTGGTAACCTGTGCTGACCCTTCCATGTATTCTTGTTCAAAGGCTGGATTAAGCCTTTACCTCTTGCTGTGACTTGTTTCCTGTTACAAATTATAGGTGTCCATTCCTGAAGTGGAGGTTCCCTCTCTATTTGTTTTTTGATTTTTCTCCTCATTCTAAGGAGTCTGTGTGACTGGAGGGGTGCTCATGGCTCTTCCTTGCTCTTTCGGTACCTGCAAAAAAGAGCTCTCATCAAGCTGCTTTTCCAAATCAATTAGAGCATTTTCTACTTCTACCCTGGTGTTGTCACTGTCTACTAGGGTATTATCCACCCATTCTATTTGATTGGCATATGCATCTATTTCTGGTATGGGGTGGTGAATACAATTTCCTAGCTTGAACTTTTGCCTTTTCTTGGTATTAAATTCTAAAGTGTCATATCTCAATACAAAACTCCTTTGGAATTTCATTCATTGTAGGATTAGGTCTTCGTCTTTCCCCGCCTCTCTAGAATTGCATATGAAGGGACCTAATTGGTCTTTGATTTTGAAATCGGCGTTCTTCTTGGCATTAATAAAGTTGACTTCATCTACATTGATGATCTGTCTATAATACTCTAAGGAAAACAACCTCATGGGGAGGTATCTTGGCAACTTATATGGTGCAAGCATGAAACCATATATTCTAATTTCTGTGTGGTTCTGATAAAGGTACTATTCACCCACTTTGGTCTACTTGGACAGCTGGAGGACTCTCTTTATTTGTGGGCTTATCCTAGGTGGAGGATTCTTAGTGAGCATGATCATGACTAGATGAACAAAAGAATCTATAAAGTCTGAGTATGTATATGGGGATCTGTGCTCATGGAAAAGTGGGGTCCAAAAAATGACAGATCTGGTTTGGCCCCCAGTGTCAAGCTTCTAGAGATTAGAAGGAAACTTATCTGACTGATAGTACAAAAATAGATGGTACAATAGAAAATAGTATTTGAATATCCTCTCATTTCCCATTCTTGCAAACTACTCATGCATTATATCATCTATAAAATTGGTAAAGTCATATATGATTGCAGAAGGCTGCCCTCGGGCATAGATGGACATGAAAGCAAGAATAAGCTCATCAACATATTCACTGGTAGAGTAACCCAAAACACAGGATATCAATGTTACAATGTTCTAGCCCCATGGAGAGAAAATGGTTGATATCTATGGAGGGGAGTCCTTGGGGATGTGTTTTTCCTCTCTAATGAAGGTTTGGAATACTTGGGCCAATTTTGCAGGGCTTAGCTAAGGATACTAGTCTAACAAGGCTCCAATTGAGAGTGGGGTTAGGTTTGGCCCTGGTTGGAACTGCAACATTTCATTAATGGACTCAACTGTGATAGTGAATAGGACCTTCTGGTCGTGAGACATTATGGTTAGATGGCTGGGGACATAGCATGCATAGAACATATGAACAATTTTTGTAAAGCTATAAACTTGGAGGAACTGGTATCTAGGTAAATTGGATTCCCAGAGGCCAATATCATCTATATGGTTTAGGTGTCTATCTTTGCTTTAATAAAGAATTTTAAGCAGGAGTTGTATTGCAGTTGTGTCTTTGATTTGGAAATCCCCTATTATCCAGGGAAGGTGATCTAGGTCTAGGTGTGGAGTAGTAATGGGTCTAACGTCCATGGCAACAAGGGAAACCATAATTCACTTCTTATGGATTTGACTTACAGGGGGTAATTCAGAGTTTTTAGGGCAATGAAGGTCTTGTAGATGGTTATAGCTTAAAGCATTAAAATTAAAGTAAATTTGATATTTTTTTACTTAATTAATAGTGTTAGAGGGTGAATTTACTTGGAATTTAACAATGGATTTGGCAGTCCATGGCTAAATACCTGGAATGGGGTGAAGTTGACTGTAAATGGTGGTTCATGGTTGTGGCAAAGGTTCGTATGGTTCTGGTACAGGTTGATGAATGAGCTGGGCTGTCTGTAGTGCCTATGGAGCAATGGCAGAGGTCTTTGAGCAAATTCGTTGTTTGCAGGGATCACAACTACTTTCTGAGTTCTCAATATAAAATGCGCAAAAATAGTGAAAATAGGGCTAATTGGGCTCATATAGAAAAAATGTTAATTTTGGTGGGTTAATTAATTGATGAATAATGGGAAGTTTTTCATTTATACCGGAAGGTGGTTTAATGGGGTCAACACATAGCTTTTGAGAGGGAAGTGGTTTTGACGGAGGCTCACCCGATCTAGTCGAGTGTGTGATACGTAGCATTTTGGGGGTCAGGGAAAATTGCCTTATCGAGTGGGTAAAGTACGGACATCGGTCTGGACTGATATGGACGTGAGTCGTAGGATGAGGGGAAGGGATGATCAACAGGAGTCAGGCAATTGAGTGGCACGACAATTTACACAAAAAGTTTTTTTTTTGGGGGGGCCATTGGTCTAATCACCGGTGGTATAGGATTAAATTAAAACTTAATCTCATCGGGGGCACTTTAATATAGGATTAACAACCAAGAGCAAGGTTTTAATATATTTTGTGGGATATGGGGTTTTCATATAGTTTATAAATAAACTAAGGGGTGGGACTACTTTATATAAAGGAGCTAAACATATATGGGCCAATGGGTTTTTCGAGAATTTATATAATAAAGTTAGTTTAATTAATATGAAAGTGATGGAAAAGTTGATTTTCTTAAGGAGAATGGGGTTAAGTGTATGTGATTGCGCATTTTGATTTACACTTGGGATAAAACTTTTGATGGGTTTTTTGTGTGGAATGGTTTTAAATGGGGGTGAGTCACTTTTCCTAGGAAAAAGGTGTTTAAACCTTAGGAAAAGGGCTTTTCTTAGGTTACTGAGGGGAAATGGATCTTATGAAGGGGGAATGTTTTTTTATGAAGGGGGTTATAGTACTATCCCCCTAAATCATTAAGCCGAGGGTCCACTCCCTCCAAAAGTCAGAGAAATGCTTTAAGCCTTTTTGACTTGTAGGTTTTAAGTACTAGAACTTATTTATGGGAAATTAGTGAAGTGAAGGGGTGAAATAAGTGAGGGGGTGTTAAATAAACCGTATTGTGAACCATTGATTTTTCTTTGTCTACTATTGATGCTTATTTGAAAATTGCATTTAAGATAATGACATAAGTGCTTTTATGTAATCACATGATATTTCTGGAACCTTTCTACTACTTACCCACTTACTCATCCTACCATTTTTTCTTCTCTTTATTAGGGTGCATTTAGACTAGAAAACCCTTATCAATCATTTTATTTTCTTTACAAAATAAGCTATCTAATTCTAACCTTATGTCATCGAAGGGCTTAGATTAAGCTGATGAGCTCCTTTTATTCACTCTACCTATCTAATAATCTACCAAGATTACACTATTTGGTTAGATTTTATTATCCAACTAAAAACATAAAATTTAAAAGATGAAATAGCCAAGTTTAACATTTTGACTATCATGGATTGTGGCATGAGTAACAAGCTGCACAAAATCTTTTATTATGCATAAAAGTAAATAGTAGTGGCATTTTGACTTGCTCACTTTCATGGTCTATTTTCATCTTTTGGGGTTCATATATTTTCATTTTTTTACCTTTTTCTTATTCTTTTTGTCCTTTTATTTATCTTTTAAGACATACCCTCTTTGTATTTTTATTTTTTATAATATGGAAAACATTTGCAGAAGGTAAAGGTATGTACAATATTACAAGGCTTAAACTTAGTCATTCAAAATTATGACTCTTATTGGTATAGGAACCTAACAGTAAGCAAGGTTCTTTGCCAAGAAAATTCCACTTTGGCTATCACTATCTATCCTTATAGCTCCCTATGCTAACCCCATACTTCAACACAATCTTTGCAACCAAACTGCTTCCTTGCTTGCATGAGTCGTTGCCATGTATTATGCCTCTGTAGTCGATAGAGCCACTAAAGATCATTTCTTACTCCAAAAAGGTTATACACATACCCACTTGTGGATCTTCTATGATCCAGATCTCTAGCCTAGTCTACATCAACAAAGCCACAAATATCCAACACTCTGTCCAATCATGGTCTTCCTTGGTAGCACAAACCATAATCACTAGTGCCACGCAAATACCTGAAAACCTGCTTCACTATTGTCCAATGCTCCTTCCCGGTTTTTACATAAACTTGGTCAATACTCCCACTGCATGTGCAATGTATAGTCTAATATAGATCATTGCATACATCAAGCTATCAACTGCACTTTCATATGGAACACGAGACATGTCATCTTCGTCTTCTTGTGTCTTGGGACATTGTTCAATAGATAACTTCATACCTACATGAATAGGAACCTTCACTAATTTACTATCCTACATATTAAACCTCTACAATATTGTCTCAACATGGTTCCATTGGTTTAACCAGAGCTTCTTCTTTACCCGACCTCACATAATTTCCATGCCCAAAATATAGTTTGCAGCACCAAGATATTTCATGTCGCATTCAGAGGACAATTGGGTCTTCAAATCCTAGATAATTTCTTTGTCATTTCCAATTAGCAACATATCATCCACATACAATACTAGATAAATAACATGGTCAACAATTAATTTGAAATACAGACAATGATCTGCTTTTCTTTTGGTGAAGGCAAGTCCTGGTATAAATGTGTCAAATTTCTGATACCACATCCTTGGTGACTGTTTTAACCCATACAGAGACTTTTTTAACTTGCATACCAGTTCTTTCTTACCCTTCACCACAAAGGCTTCATGTTTCTTCATGTAGATCTCCTCTTCCAGATCCTCATGAAGAAATGTTGTCTTCACGTCCATCTGTTCTACCTCAAAATCAAAAGAAACAACAACAGATAAAAGTAATCTAATAGAAGCTACCTTGGAAACACGGGAAAAAAATATCACCAAAATCAATTCTCAGTACCTGGGAATAACCTTTTTCTACCAATTGAGCTTTGTATTTCTCCACCTTTCCTTCTGCATTTGTCTTATTCTTGAACACCCCTTTGCTACCAATGGGTTTCCTTCGAGCCGGCAACTCCACCAGATCCCCAGCCTCATTTTTGTGCAAAGATGCCATTACATCAACCATGGCCTCTTTCCAAAGTTTTCCATCCTTTGAATCTACTGATTCCTTCACAGTTTTGGGATCACCATTAGTAATATATAAAGAAAAATTTGAACAGAAAGCAGATGACTATACCTTTCTGGCTGCCTTCTTTCTCAAACTGATCTTCTCTTAATCAAATTTTGTGGTTCTTCATCTTCTGATTCCTCTTCTGCTGTAGAGTCAAATTCTTCCACCTTTAGCTAAAACTCTATCTTCTTAGGTTCCCTTGTTGGGACTTCATGTTTAATAACATATGTCACCTCTCTAAACACCACATCTCAATTGTACATAACCTTCCTTGTTCTTGGGTTCCAAAGCTTACAACCCTTTAAACCATCGTTATACCCAATAATTATGCACTTTTCATATTTACTACCCAACTTTGTTATTTTCTCCTTTGGAACATGTACATATTCGTCACATCCAAATATCCTCAGATGTGAAAGAGGGGTTTTCATACTACTCAATACCTCTTGTGGAGTCTTATCCTCCAACAGTGATGAAGGTGATCTGTTGACCAGGTAACATGCAGTCTCTTTTGCTTCTGCCCAGAATTCCTATCCTAACCCGGTACCACTGAGCATGCTTCTTTCCCTTTCCATCAACATCTTGTTCATTCTTTCCATAACTCCATTTTTCTCAGGTGTGTACGGCATAATCTTCTGTCGTGTTATACCACACTTCTTATAGAATTCTTCAAATTCCTTTATGCAAAACTCTCCACCATTCTCTGTCCTTAGCACATTTATCTTCTTCTCTGTCAGATTTTCCACTAGAGTCTTAAATTCTTTAAACTTGTCAAAGACTTTAGATTCCTTCTTAAGGAAATGTATCCATGTATTCCTTGAGAAGTCATCTATAAATGATACATAGTACATAGACTTATCTAGTGATGGAACCTTAACAGGTCCAAACACATCATTGTGCACAACCACACGAGGGGAAAGTCACCCGATTCTGCTTCCCATATACACAATTTTCACAAAAATCAAAATCTAGAGAGCTATTAGTCATACCTTTTACCATACCTTTACCATGAAGTATTCAAAGGACCTTCTCTCCAATATGTCCAAGCCTTTGATGCCATAGCATGGTCTTTTCTCCAGAGACCACCACATTTTCTGCTCCACTTTTAGGAAACGGAGAACTGTTGCACCCATCAACAACAATGCTACCTTGCATCTTGTATAGAGTTCGAATCAAAACTCCCCTTGTCAATACCAGTGCTCCCCGAACCATCTTGCAGGTATCCTTCCCGAACACTATTTTTAGACCTGCATCATCTATACTTACATAAATCAGATTTCTGGCCAATGCAGGAATATGTAGAACACCCGAAAGTTTTCTAATCCTTTCACCTTTCGAATTCAACTTAAATTTCTACGACCAATGATTTTAGCCTTCCTCTCATCCCCTAAGAAGACATCACCACCATCATAATTCTCATACTCGTAAAACCACTCTCTATAGGGAGTGAAGTGAAAGAATGCATTTGAGTCAATCAACCATGCCTCATGATCTACATGTGTAATTGAGGAAGAAAGGTACACATCCCCACCTTCATCTGAGGTGGTTTTCACCTCTGCAGAATGAGCATCATCAGATCCCTTTCCTTTGTCAGGAGCTTTAGATTTACAATCTCTTTTTTAGTGCCTTTCCTTCCCGCATTTCCAGCACACCATTACAGGTTTTCCTGGAGATTTAGATCTCCCACTCAATGAATTATTTTTGTTTTTGTTTTGGAACCTTCCTCGTATAGACAAGGCATCACCATTCTAGCTCTCCATATTTTTTCATCTCATCTCCTCCATCAATAAGGATGAGACTATTTCATCAAAATGCAAGGCAGTTGCATTGCTACCTATTGCAATAACTAGACTATCCCACGAATCTGGTAGATAACACAACAAACTGATGCACTTATCTTCAATTGAAATTTGAATATCTACAGATAATAATTGACTTACAACAGTATTAAATGCGTTCATATGCTCTGTCACTGAGTCTCCATATTTCATCCTCAAGTTATACATATTTTTCCATAGGAACAATTTATTCACCAGAGACATAGATTGGTACAAAGTCCCTAACTTGTCCCACATAGCCTTAGCCATAGCTTCCCTTGATAAATTCAATAATACTGAATCTAAGACACAATCATATTATCCTCTTTTCCTTCTGTTCCAACTTCTTCCATTCTTCATTAAACACTCCTATTGGTTTAGTACCCAAAGCTACCACGATCCACGAATCTTTATCTACCAACATATCCTCCATCTTGAGTTTCTACAACTCAAAAATCTAACCATTAAATCTCTTTATCTCTATCTTTCCACTTCTCACCATCTACTTTCACCACCAGAATCAATCCCACATATCTCCCACTGAACAGGGTCTACCATAGGCCCGAGCAAAACCTCTAAGCAATAAAGGCATCCCCTTGAAGCCAAAACACCTCTGATACCAAATGTGGGTTTTAACCCCGTACAAAAATTACTTGCATACGAATTCTGAAACACAAAAAGTAAAAAATGTGAGAGCATAACACATAAAACACATATACATAGAGATTTTCCCCTGGATCCCAAAACTGGGACTACCAACTTGATTTTTCATTATGTTCCTTTCAATGTTTACATATATATACATTTTTAAGCATATAATACCATGGACCGAAAACCATTGTGCACAAAACCATGTGCGTAAACCATGCACAAAACCATAGGTAGGTCTACCTACCTAATATAGGGCTCAAAAAAATATTTCCCTGGGGCACTCCCACGGACCCCATAGATGGGGACTAACCACCCCCCTCAAATCCCTCGTATAGGGGGGGTTTCTGCCCCCCCATGTGATGCCCCCCACTACGCAGTCGACGCAACGAAAGGGGTACATGCCCCCCCCCCCCCCCAACCCCCGGTTAACTAGGGGAATCTTGGAAAGAATATAACACAACCCAACAAAATTCCTCCGCGCCATCCCTAATGGATTAGGTGTCAAACATTCACCCCTTTAATATGAACTGGCGTATATGAGTCCAAGAAGATAGATGACATATAGAGGTGTATAGTAAGCAACGACTAAATGTCCTCTCTAAAATGGTTGTTTAAGGAAGACAACAAACCAAATGAGGTAGAAAATCTATAATTCCTCTACCAGTGGTGGTTTAAGGCTAAACACCAACTCTAGAGCTTGGATCAAAGCAATATGTGGAACAATTTAGAATCTAGCTAGATACTGAATACCGCTACAAAATGGAAGTCCTTCCTAATGATGTTTTGAAGATATCCAAAAAATGGGTAGTATAGGTTGAAGTCTTCTATCGATGGAGCTATAAGGCTAGCCACAACTATGAATCTATGTTTGGAAAATTGTGGGTTTAGGTTCTTGTACATGTCTCTTACTCAAGCTATGGTGTAGGCTCAATTGATATAACTTCGAATCTAGAAGTTGATTATCAATTCCATTCCTATTAGATAAAATGTGATAATATGACAATCTCTCCAATGCAAGATGTTTGAAAGCTCAAGAATAAAACCTATGGTATGCTTGATATATCTTCTTGGTTGTTGAAGATGATTTCCAAGAGGAAATGCATTTGACATGAAAATTTTTCTTACAGGAATCATATGTCTAGAACCTCTACCTGAATGGTGATTATATTTTCGATAATTATCGCAAGAGTGAATAATAAAATATTGATCTCTGAGGTGGCTAACTTGATCACAATATTTTCATTTGAGAGTATTAAGTGAATGTTGATGTCGATTTTGATGTTAAAGAGGAGAAAGTGAATATGATTTTCCTTAAAAAAATCTAACACTCTAAATCTTTATTGGTATAGAGTAGTCTAAAATGTAAAAGTGCATTTCCTTTTATATCACAAAATAGTTTTGTGATTTTTATTAATGTCTTCTTGCCAAGGTCTAATGATGGGCTTAGAAAGTGCAAGGAGAGTCTTTGTATGTTCATGCGAATATAATTCTGACACGGAATCATTGGTTTGATCAAGTAGTGACTTCTAATGGGAATCAATTTCAAACAAATAATTGTTCTAAATGATATTTACTTTACAATTCTCATTCCCTCGCTATAATTCAGATCATTGTAGCCATGACTAAGGTTGAACAAACTCAATTTTTTCTTGTGCATTTTGTAATTAGACTTGAATATCTATGAGAATTAATATTCCAATTTTGACTATATTCTATACAATATAGACTATTAATGTTTCTAGTAACTCTAATAACTCATCAATTTGATATGGAGTGGTAATCCCCTCCCAACTATGGAGTTCCATATCAATCAACATAGGAATTCAAAAAACCTCTTGAGTGGTATTTGGGAAGAAATATGCATCAATAAGGAGAATATTTGGACAAGTAGTAGAAATTTCCCTAAATGTTTCATTAGTATTCAATAAGATCAATTAGACATGTTCAAAGATATTAATAATGAACATGATGTTTCCACAACATGAACAATGCATCTAAAACATCATGACAATATCCCACATAAATTTCATGGATTTGAGGGAATTGAAACATGGAAGAAGCCATGAATGGGAATATAAGGGACAAACTTTCAAATTGTGAAAACCTAAAAAAGGTTCAAATTACACAATAAAATCTAATCAATGTTCCACCATGTGCCTCATCTTCTAGAGAACCAACGACCATCAAAAACCCATATGCATATCTTTAACATAACAAATTATAATAGAAAATATGAGATCAAATTCAAAACAAATATATATTTTCAGGAGTATTCTCTCCCCTAGGTATGAATATACATGTTAGCACAACCATTTTTCAAAATCCTTAGGTGAGCTTCTGTACAGTCAACAAAGAAGTCATCTTCATCTTGTGCAAACTTTTGAACATAAAATTTAAGAGTAGGATCAACAAGTTGTGCCTTATTCGATGGAAACTAATGCAAGACTTTGTTCTCTCTAGTAAGAATCTCCATGCAATAATGTTTGTCAAATATAATAGGGTTAGAGGTTCATGTTGTTTTAAACACAGATGACATCTCCCGAATTTGTAGAAACTAGATAAGTTCATCATTTCCCTATCATTCATCTCTATGTGATCAAAATCCTTCTCTTAGATAATTAGGTCCCTTAGTAGAATGATGAAGATAACCTCTTCTATGCTTAGGATTCTCTTCTCTATGAGGATTGAATTAAATTTTAGGTCATTTGGTCACATCAAAATTTCCCCATAATGACATATGTGAGCCATTCTTAGTTTGATGTTGTGGTCATATATCATTTTGTGATTAGCTCCTGAATCATAGTGATAATTTATAGATCATTGCTAGCACCATGGGAAAGCTTAGTGACTCAAACTTGCAAACAAATTTCTTGAGATGGAAAATAACACTATAATTAATTCCTAAACTTATCCTCATAAATCATTTTGTCTCTTTTCTTGGCACCACCATGATATTTCAACACCAAAGCTCCACAACAATACTCCCTTGAATATTTCATATTAGACTTTTCCGAATTGAGTACATATTTAATGTAATTAAAATGGTTGGTATTATTAATTATTTTTTAGATGTGAAGCCATTGAGGTAGATTATCATCTATACTTCTAAGTAATGAAAATTTGAAATATTCCAGGAATTTATATCTCATACTATCATGCTACCTTTGTAATTTCCACCAAATTATTACATGACAAATAATGCAAAAGGAAAACACATTATGTGATATAGAACATTAAAATTGAGGAATGTTGTGTAGGGTGACCTAGTCAAATTCTTTGGAATACTTCTTCCTATTCCTTATATAGGATTTTGAGAAATGAGAGTGGGATTGATGACTAATACATATTTTGATGCAATGACAGTTATTTATTTTCAATTGAAGATATGAATACATAAAGCAAATAGAGAGGTTTTTTGTGGATGGCGTGCAGAGCTAATAGGATATAAAAAGCATATACTCACTATTAAACATAGGATTCTTAACGGTTATTGCAATGCATGGATATATCTTTGGCCAGAATCAAAGACTACAATAGGCTAAATAGGGTAAGATATGTTATGGAGTAAGGTACTCACTAATGAAACAATTAGATGTCATGTCAAAGGCATGAAATAAGAAAATAGATGGGAAAATGGTGAAATGGTTGAGGGTGGAAATTCTTATTGGAAGAAAAGGAAAAAATTGACAAGCATAGGAACATGTCTAAGTTATCAATGTTTCCATACCACTATTAGGACCGATGAAAATAGGTAGTGTGTTAAAAAAGTGCATTTGTTTTTTTAACTCAAGCGGTGCATAAATTAATACATTTCTTTTGGCCATTGGATTCAACATCCAAGGCCTCTTAAACTCCATGTTATGGTTCATATTCCTCCATAACAACCCTAATATATTAGGTGTCGAAAATAATTGAATTGATTTATTATTTTATTACTTTTTACTTCTATTACATTTTTAATGAATTCGGCCCTATATTTTATTATTATCATTTTTTGATGTAAATGTTTGAGTACATGAGATGAAATTATGTTTTATTATTAATATCATTTGATTTAATGCTTCATGTAATGTCCCATATCCAATATATCGCAATATTGGGTTGTAAAGCACCGCTTGGTACAATATCATATTTGATTTCATGAAGTATTTTATAATAAATTATTTCAAAAATTTTAAAGATATATTTAAGTTGAGAAATATTATCTTAAAGAATATCGTATTTCCTCTTCTAGCTCACCTTCTTTCATATTTTTTTTGTAAAGAATGATTAAATAGAAACTAATGGAAATAACTAAGATTAATAATAATTTATTTTCATACGCTAATGCATTTATAGTGCCAGAAATCTAAAATACATGAGGTTACATAAATATCCAAACTACATGTGGAGTATTCACAAATCCTCAGAAAAATATCCAAAGCACCTTTACCTAGGGAATCTTACAACCATAGAGACTATTGCACCAAATCCCCATATTTTTTGAGTCATAATCTGGCATACTAGATTTTCTAAAGTACCATGCTGAAGTAGCCATAAATACAAACAAATAATAACTCGTAGAGTTCCAGGCTTTAAGGTTGAAAGGGAAATTCCTATAGCTATGTACTCAAAAATTGAGACAAAAGTTAATACCTAACTACATATACAAAGAAAAATATAACCAATACTTTGGAAATGAAAAAGGTTCGAGAAGGAACTGAAACCTAACTAGAGAAACCATAATGAAAATAAGTGGTGAAGGGGCACACTGAGTGCCCAAATCGACCCACTTGTATATAGTGTGAAGCGTCCCCTGCCACCACTCAAATTACTTCATTTTATCATCATTGTTAGATGAAGAAATATTAGTGAGAGCCCTTGAACTAGTTCGAGGAGGATCCATAAGGTCCATGCCATCATATTCACATAGAATATCAATTTTATTATGGGCCAACCCAAATTCCATTATGTCTAAACAAAACCTATGATTTATTAACATTATCATGACATATTCTATAGAGGAAAAGATGTTATACCCTTCCACGTTTTTATCCCTCGATGTTAGACCAAGGAGGGTCTCCATTTTCCAGTGGAGAGTTATTGAATTCAGATGTCGCTTCTTCCTACCCTTGGTAAGCCAAGGGTAAGGAAACCAAGTTGACATTTCCTTGATCAATTTGAAATTTTAAATTGATTGTCTCCCTATGTTGGCCTATGTTTCGAATTTGTTGATTTCTCTACAAGTTTCGAGTGGAACAATGTTAAAAAGGGCAACGACTGAGTGGTGGGAAAAAAGTTGAGCACCACTCTACCCATGTAGGGCATGCCCACCAACTCACATTTTTTCCCTGCCCCTTTATCTTGGTCTCATGTTGGAAGCATGACCAAAGTCACAACACCTTCTATGTGAGCCTCTACTTGCAAAGGGGAGAAAAGCTAAACTAGACCAAAATTTGACACAACCAATAAAACAATAACCTAGGTGATTACAATAATTCCAGTAATTGAACCCAACTAGAGACTAACTACAAATTGGATAGAGAAATAGCTATGTTCTCCTATCTAGACTCAAGTCCATACACCATTAAACCTCCAAATACACAAGATAGGGCTATGACCTTACAGTATCTCAAATGATGGAACCACCCAACTACTATGAAACCCTAGATTTTAATCACCCAAGGACTTAAGAAAACCCTATAGAGCTCCAATGAGAGAGATCAACAAATATTTACAATTCCATATTTATATCTAGCACGAAAACACTTGACACAAACTCAAGAGAAATTATACTCAATAGATTGAGGTATTAGTCCCACCCAACAACTATAGAAAACCATAGAATGACAACCAAAATACACGAGACCAACCACAAGTACATCCCAAAAGACATATGCCAGGAGAAACTTATAATTCTCCTAAAGTTTAACTCTTTGAATTTCGCTAATAATTTCCGTCAGCCCTCAAGGAAATAAACCCTTCAACGACCCCACATAAATTCAAACCCTAAATTCAAATCCTCTCAACTTATTCCAAACAGAATATAAATGGTCCAAGTTTACAACTACATATACCCTCCACCAACCAACATCATTTAAATGCTCAATTGCATACACACAACAGAACCAAGAGGCCAATGTCTGATCCTTGGCTTTCCTTCTGTCACAAAAAATTGTTTTCCTTCTCATGCTATCCACATAAATAAACCTTTTTCACCAATTGTTCACTACATGTGCATGTATCCAAAGGGGGGATATACCCCACCTCCATAAATACACAACGTAAATATAAGGTGGGAGATTTCACATCCACATACACCCTTAAACCCCCATTATCACCCAATCATTATCATCGCATCAGGGGAATATTAACAATATTTATTTCATATTTCTTTAATATTATTAAAAAAAATTAACTTTAATTTATGTTTTATCTCAATTTCCTAGTCTTTAACATAGTTATTAGTGTTAATAATATTTATTTATTGCATGATCTCTTCAATATTATAAAAGTAACTTTTTCTTAACTTTAGTTTTATCTCAATTTCCTAGTTTCCTTAATTTGATTGAAGAAAATCCAAATCAAACAAACATACATATTTAAGCATATATTTTGTTTTATTATTAGATACGTACATAAACATAAAATGGAGATTTTCACCTCTATTAGGTGCGCCAGTGAAATAACATAAAGAACAAAATATCTATCTCATTCATTCATTATACAATCCAGTATGAGGGAGATGTGTAATTGGTCTTATGCCCAATATTGAAATGAAACCCATACTGGAAATAAATTATTTTCTAAAAGAAGTGCAATATGGACTATAATAGAAAAATAAAAATGCATATATATCGTTGCTGAGTTTTAGTTATAAGAAATATAAGAAATTACTAATTTCATTCGTATTATGTTGGATAATAATATTAAAATTATGAAGAAATTGTCTACTTTTACTCCCAAGTATAAATAAATTATTTTGACCTCCATATAAAATAACATGATCCTTTTTACCAATTTTAGAGAGATGTAACGTAATTAAAAGTAAAAAATTCTAAGAAATATGTATAATACATTTAAGAAGTGTTTCACTATAGAATATTAAAAAACTATTTGAATGTTCCCATTACTAATTTATTCCAATATCAACTATAGATATACTTGAAAGTAAAAAAAAAAATAACTTAAGTGAAATGGCCGAGGGCGGAAATTCTCATGAAAAGAAAGGGAGAAAATGACATGCATAGGGACATGTATGAGATTTCAATGCTCCCCACTATTGAAAATTGACAGTGGATTAGCAAATTTCATATTTCGTTTTCTACTCAAGTGGTATATAAATTAATATATTTCTTGTGGTAATCTGATAGCTCAATTAGATAGCTCAATCGGCATTGGCCATAGAAATGAAGCCTGGCCGAACTAGAAGTTTTAGGTTCAAATCTTGTGCTATCATCGTGATCGGGTGAGAAGTTGGATATGATTAATATGTAGTCCTACCGAGCTTACTATATATATATATATATATATATATATATATATATATATATATATATTTCTTGTGGTCATTAGTTTCAACTTCTAATGAGCCTTAGATCCCTGTGATGGTTCACATTCCTCCACAACAACCCAAATATATTAGGTATCTAACATAAATGATTTGATTTATTATTTTGATTACTTTTTACTTCTATTACATTTCAAATGAAGTCGGCATTATATTTTATTATTATTTTTTTATGTAAATGTCGAAGTACATTAGCTGACATTATGTTGTTTTATTATTAGCTATTGATTTAATGCTTCATTGTTTCGTGTTAAGTGCCACTACAACATATCCGTATATCACAATATTGACTTGTAAAGCACCTCTTGGTACAATAAAATATTTTATTTTGTGAAGTATTTTCTAATAAATTATTTCAATTTTTTTAAAGAAATATTTAACTTGAAAAATATTATGTTGAAGAATATCTCCTATTTTAGTTCATCTTCTTTCATATTTTTTTCGTAAAAATGGATTAAATAGAAAATAAGTAATATTAATTATATTCTTTCTTTGTTAAGATAATGCATTTATATTACGAGACATCTAAAATACATGATGTTACATAGATATCCAAACAATATGTGGAGGATTCATGGATCTTGAGCAAAATCTCACAATCACCATTACCTGGGGAAGCTCAGAACCACAGAGGCTAACAAACCAAATCCTCATTTTTCGGGAGTCACTCAAATAAATTGGGATAATAAATTTTCTAAAGTCTCTTGTTGAAGTGGCCATACATACATACAAAAAAAAACCCATAAAATTCCATGCGTTAAGGTTAAAAGGGACATTCCTAAAGCTATGTCATTAAGCAAAAATAAAAAGAAAAGTTTATACCGAACTACATATCCAAAGAAAAACATAACCAATATTTTGCAAACTAAAAAGACTAGAAAATGAACTCAAAGCTCACTAGAGAGAACACCACGCAAACAAGAGTTGAATAGGCACACTAAATTCCCATCCTAACCCACTAGTATGTAGTGTGAAGATTCCCCATGCCACCGCTCAACCAAATGCATTTTCTCATCATTCTCAAATGAAGAAATAATAGCAAGAGGCCTTGCACCAGATCCAATAGGATCCATCAAGTCCATGCCATCATATTCACATGGAATATGACTTTCAGTATGGGCGAGTTGAGACTTGAATATGTCTACACAAAACCTATCATTCTTTAACATTCTCTTCATCTCATCCATAGAATTAAAGATGTCATACCTCTTGAATTGTTTATTCGTCAAGACTAGGCCAAGGAGGGTCTTCATTTGCCACAAGAGAGCCATCGAATTGAGGTATTACTTCTTCATGTCCTTGGAAAGCCTATGGTCAAGAACCCAAGTTGGCATGTCCTACATGATTTCTGAATTTGAAAGTGATTTTCTCTATGTTGGCCTTTGTCTCAAACTTGCATATTCCTATGTAGGTTTCTGGTGGAACAATGTTAAAAATGGTGGAAAAAACATTGAGCACCATGTTTCCCATGCAAGGCACACCCACTAACTCCCATTTTATCTCGATTCCATGGCAGAAACATGACCCAAGACTTAGCACCTTCTGTATGAGCCTCTACCTCCACAGGGACAGAAAACTAGATTTGACCCAAAGATGGCATAACCAATGAAACAACAAGCTAGGTCGTCCCAATACCTCCATGTAATTGGACCCAACTCCAGACACACTTTGAATTTGACAGAGAAAGAGTTATGATCTCCTCCCTAGAATTAACTACATACATCATTGAACCTCCAAATACAGAAGCCAAGACTCAGATCTTGTAGTATCTCAAAGGACAAAACCACCCCACTACTGCAAAACCCTTGATTTTAATCACCCAAGGACCGAATAAAATCCTAGAGAGCTCTAATGAAAAATTTCAACCAATATTTATAATTCTAAATCTATCATCAACCTCTATAAATGCTTGTTCTAACTGTAAAATGACAAGCTTCAAATTAGAAGAAACCTTTAAATCTCCATTATCAACGCATCATGAAAATATTAATAATATTTATTTATCTCTTTAATAGTATTAACAAAAACTTTAAGTTAATTTATTTTTATTTCAAATTCCTAATTTCTTTTCATTTTATTTGATTAAATAAAATCCAAATCCAACCAACATATATATTTAAATATATATTTCCTCTTACAAATAGATTCTTTTGTAAATCTAAAACGGAGGGGCCTTTCACATCCATTAGGCGCCTTTCACATCCATTAGGTGGGTCAAACAAATAACATAAGGAACAAAATTTCTATCCCATTCATTTATTCTACCATCCACGGAGGTGTAATTCCTTTTATGTACCATAGGGTAGAACGTTTGATGGGATAGGCAGGCTAGGTGGCTACCTCTACGTTGCTGATTTGCTAGGCAATCGATCCAAAGGTTGTTGCTGATTCAAGGGAGGTGTAATTCATTTTGTTCTCAAACATGAAATGACATTTATCTTAAAAAAAAAAACATTAAGAACTGTAATCGAAAAATAAAAACGAATATACAATTTTTATTATCATTAATTATTAGTAAAAAAAAATACTAATTTCATTCTTATAATGCTGAATGATAATATTAAAATTATGAAGAAAATGTCTACTTTCACTCTTAAGTATAAACATAATATAATTTTTTTATCGATTTTAAATCAAGATAAAGTAATTAAAAATAAAAAAATCTTATATTTTTTAGTTTTGAGTCTATATATATATATATAATATTTTCAAAAAGTATTTCATGCTTTTAAAATATGTTTTCTTATAGAACATAAATAAATTATTTGAATATTTATATTATTAATTTATACCAATATAAAATATATATAAATCTAAACAAAATATTTTAATAACTAAAAAGATATAATTTTGAAAGTAAAAAAGATTAACTTCAAAAATAATAGGAAGATATGTATAATTCATTTAATTATTAATAAAAATTTAATATGTAACATTTAAAAAGTATTAAATATAATAAAGAAACCAATGTAGGTTAGAAATAAAATATTTTATGTTATAGTTAAGTAATATTAATTTGTGTCTAAAAATATAATAATAATTAAAAAATTATTTTAGCCTCGTCAATATAATCCGTGAATAAAATGTTTCAATGCTTATGTTAAGTAAAATATTCCAATGTCAATTATCTATATATTATATATTGTTAAAAAAGAACAACACATATATTATATGATGTAACTAAAGAAATAGTTTATTAAGATTAAAACATTTCAAATAGGTTAATTATTTTATAATTTTGTCAAATTTTAAGCTTTTTGAAAGCAATAAAAATGAGTTGGAATTGTAAGTTTAAGACATATAGTCCACAATCCAAGTGTCCATGAAGATTTCAAGAAGTTTAATCCATTTATTTATTAAAATATATAATTTAAACAATGAAAAATGGACAAAAGTGATCAAATCCCTGAATATGTAAGCATTTTTTCAAGTTTTTCATTGTAAAAGATGTTCTAACCTAAAGGGATTTTACTCTTTTCAGGGTTTGCTAGATCCATAACCGTAGACCCGTAGCTAAAATTTATATACAAAGTTGGAAAAAAACAACATGTAAACTTGGAGAGATAGAATAATTATAAGTACTTACCTAGTGAATTTGAAGATGGTGTAATATAATGAAATATAAGAATATGAATTGACTTTCCAAATATGTAAACTTTATTTGTGGAAATTGCTTTTAACTACCACAAATTTTATTTTTCGAACATTAGTACGTTAATTTTCATACAAAATATAATCCATATTATTTCGTTGATGCAATTTTAAACATAAACTTTTGTAACTATAATTTCTTATTTTTATTTCAAATTATGAAAGGCATTATATACTTAAAGTTACAAAGATTTCAATCAATGCAACCTAGAGACATCATACTCTTATCAAACATTCATTTTTGTTTTTGGATTTTACATTTTAATGTCGTGTGCTACATATTATAATTCTTTTCCAAATGATTAATTCCCCAAAAAATTATTGTGGAAATATGCTAGGGGTGTATTTTAATATTTTAACATATGTCAAAAGAAAATGTATTAAAATAAGTGAAAACTATTTTTAAAATATTTTATATTTAGAATATGAAAAGTAGGCATTATATGGAATTTTGATTGTATAAATGATGGAAATTTTAACATAAACTTTTGTAATTGTAATTTTTTATTTTTATTTCAAATTATGAAAGGCATTATATACTTGAAATTACAAAAATTTCAATCAATGCAAGCTAGAGACGTCATACTGTTATCAAACATTCATTTTTGTTTTTGGATTTTACATTTTAATGTCCTCTGCTACATATTATAATTCTTTTCCAAATAATTAATTCCCCAAAAATTATTGTGGAAATATGCTAGGGGTGTATTTTAATATTTTAACATATGTCAAAAGAAAAATGTATTAAAATAAGTGAAAATTATTTTTAAAATATTTTATATTTAGAATGTGAAAAATAGACTTTATATGAAATTTTGATTGTATAAATGATGGAATTTTTAACATAAACTTTTGTAATTGTACTTTTTTTTTTTTCAAATTATGAAAGGCATTATATACTTGAAATTACAAAAATTTCAATCAATGCAAGCTAGAGAGGTCATACTATTATGAAACATTCATTTTTGTTTTTGGATTTTACATTTTAATGTCCTCTGCTACATATTATAATTATTTTCTGAATAATTAATTCCCAAAAGATTATTATGGAAATAGACTAGGGGTGTATTTTAATATTTTAACCTATGTCAAAAGAAAATGTATTAGAATAAGTGAAAATTATTTTTAAAATATTTTATATTTAGAATGTGAAATAGACTTTGTATGGTTATATAGTTTGATAAATAACTAATTTCGCTAACTATTGGAAAAATAATGTAAAAAATAAAAATATGTATGTGTTTTTTTTCAAAATTTGATGTTTTCACGTCCTATGAGCCAAACCACGAGGTAAATAATCGCAAATCTATATGCGAAGAAACAAAGTCTTTGCGTATGTAGCATTTTTTCTCAAAAAAAAAAATTAAAAAAAAATGTGTCCATGTTAGTGGTGTGTGTTTTTGTTAAGAGTGTGTGTGTTTGTTAAGAGTGTGTGTATGCAGATTTCTTGTTGTATGAATATGCACTTATTCGTTTAGCTAGTGACATTAAAAGATGGAAAATGGTTCATTTGGGTTTTGAGTGACGGGTAGCGTGAGTAGGATAGAGGGGCCGAGTAAGAGAGGGGGCAAGGGTGGGGAAGAATGATTGGGTGAGTGAGAAGAGAGTGAGTGATAATCTAAAAGTGAAAGAGATAAGGAAAGATGGTGAGAAGAGGAGAGGAGGGGAGGGAAGGGGAGGGGAGATATTTGTTATTGAAATAGGGAGGAAGAGAGAGATAAAGTTGAAGGGGATGTGAATGAGTGATTGTGAGAGAGAGGGATGTTATGTTAGTGAGAGTAATCCATAGGATGATATAGAAAGAGAAAGAGAGAGTGGAGTGGGGAGGGAGAGGAAGAGGAGAAGGAAGAGTTAGAGACAATGAAATGATATGGGGGAAGAGAATGAGAGAGAGAGAGAAAGGGAGAGGCAGGGAAGGATAATGAGAGATAGAGAGTGCAGGTGAGAAAGGGAAAGGGAGAGAGAGAGAGAGTTGTTTTCAAGAACATACTATGTGCGGGAGGGAGGGATATAGGAAGAGAGGATGAGGAAGAGAGAATGACGAGATGGACTATGTGAGAGAGAGTGGGATTTGGAGAGACTGTGTGTGCATGTATAAGTGAGGAGGCACGAGGTGGGGGTGGTTGGGATATAAACAATATGGGAGGGGAGTGAGGGATATAGAAATAGAGGATGAGGGGGAGAGAGTAGGGGGGTGACGAAGTGTGTGTGTGAGAGTGGTGGGGGGAGAGGGGGATAGAAACAAATTAGGAGGGGATGGAGTGTGCCAAAACGTGAGACGAGGATGGAATGAGAGATAGAGAGAGATATGGAGAAAGAGAGAGAGGAGGCGATAGAAGAAATGTTGGTGGGGAGGTATTGATGGAGGGGGAGGGAGTGATGGAGAGAGAGCGAGGGAGGGAAAGAGAGAGATAAAGATAGAGATGGAAGGAGGAAAGAGTGAATAAGAGAGAGAGATGAAGATATACAATGACAAAGAATGAGAGGTAGATAGAGAGAGAGTGATTGCAAAGAGAGGGAAATAGATGGTGATGGAGAGAGTGGGAGAGAGAAGGAGAGAGGGAGGGAGAGAAATACAGAGAGGATAGAAACGAAACATATAAATTATATTAGTTGAAGTAGATAGATGGAGAGTGGGGGGAGAGAAAAAGAGAGTCAAGGAAGGAGATAGGGAGGGGAAGGAAATTTCTAGAAGGGAGGAAGCTTGAGAGAGGGTCGAGAGAGGGAGAGAAAGTGGAAGAAGAGAGAGACAAAGAGGGAAAAAGTGAGAGTGAGGTTGAGAGAAAGAGTAAGAGAAGGACGAATGGATAGAGTTGAGGGATGAGGAGAAACAAAGAGATAGAGACAAATAGACAAAAAATGAAAGAACTGGGGTGGGAAGGAGAAAAGGGGACATGGAGAGAGATAAAAATGAGGAAGGGGAAAGAGAGAGAGATACACAAAAATGTGTAAATGGAAATAGAGAGATAGCGAGTTGGGGGTGAAGAAAGAGAGAAACTGGGAACTGGATTGGGGGGAAGGATAGACAAATAGGGATATAGCATGGAAGAAGAAAGGGATAGAAGGAAAACGAGAGAGAGAGAGAGAGAGAGAGAGAGAGAGAGAGACAAAGAGATGGGATGATATGGAGAGTGAGAGAGTTGAAAGGCAAGGATGGAGAGAGTGGAAGGTGAATAAAACATAGACAAATGAGAGAAGGGGCAAATATATGGAGAGACAATGATGGCACATAGGGAGAGAGAGAGATATAGATATGGAGAGGATAATATATAAAGAAGAGGAGAGGGGGGATGATACATGGAGAGAGAGATAATGAGAGTCATATAGTGAGATTGAAGGAATGAAGGAAAGAGATGGGGGCAGTGAAGGAGGCATATAGATAGATAGATGGAAGAAGAGATAAAGAGAAACACATGAATATGATAATGGAAATAGACAAATGGAGAGTACTGGACCAATAGAAATAAACAACGACATATGAATTAATGAAGGAGAGAAGGATGGTAAAAATGGTACTAAGATTACGAAAGGAATGATAGTGAGTGGGAGGGAGTGGTAGATGAGAGAAATAGAGAAGGAAAAAAGAAAGAAAGGTGGACATAAAGACAAAGGGAGAGAGAGAGGGGGAGGGATGTCCACAGAGTGGAGTGGGGAGAGGAGAGAGATAGAAAAAGAGTGGGAGATATGGAGAGACTTAGAGAGAGTGATGGGCAAGAAGGGAAGAGCCATAATGAGGGGGAGAGAGAGAAGGAGATAGAGATAGACATGGAGGGTGCATAGGGATGGATGACATAGAGTGAGATGGAGAGAATATAGAGGAATGAAGATAGAGATGGGTATAGGGTGAGAAGGAAGGGAGGGAAGATAGAGAGAAGAGAGGAGGGAGATTAAGAGAGTATGGATAGAGAAAGAGAGATCCCGGAAAAAGAGAGATATTTGTCTAGTCTACAAAAACATTGTATAGTTAGACACCCTTCTACTTCTACACATTCAGCAATTTCTTGAAATTTATCTTTCAGGGAAAACTAATGTATCTCTATTGGGGATAGAATTTGCAATGAAATTCACTCTTTCAGGTCTAAATTGAACGAACAGTCTTGATCATTCTCATCCAGGATATCCACTATAGAACGAACAGTCTTGATCATTCTCATCCAGGATATCCACTATAAAGCGTGAATAATTCATTCGCTTTAAATCACAACAGTGAATCTAAGTAGAGATTTATTTCTAATTGATTTGTCCAGTAGCCAAATTTCAATGCAAACGTTTTCAACGCTAGAACAAGTGATTTTTCACAACATTCCTCAGTTCATTCGCGGAGCTCTTTGGAGCCATAAAATTTACAGCATTTCTCTGGCAATGGGCATGGTTGTCATATGTCAAGGGCGGTTACCATGCCACCTCTTTCTGCACAAAATATTTCTAAGCGTGGAATGCAGCCATCCATTAAATCTCTTGGTTGAAATCCACATTCCATTGCTGGAGAACGACAATCTTACCCATATTCGCATCCATGGCGGCTTCCATCACAGGAACGGCGTTGTTTCAATTGCTCTACCAAATGCACCCTTGAACTGAGACTTCGAGTCTAAGGTAGGCAGGCTGACACTGGTCACCAGTGCTACACCTAAAATTGCTGTTTGACAGACAGGTGTAGCACAAAGTTCGAGTTCTGCAGCAATTTGTTTAAAGCTTGACATAGCCTTTGCTTCTTCACTTCTTGATCACAATCAACAGACATGGTAGGATTCACCAATCTGAGAATAAGCAATCTAATTTTACCATAGATATACACTCAACTTGATCTTGTTTTCTGCCTTCGATTCATAATGAGATGTGCATAGGATATCGCGGGTATTATTTGTATGCAAAACTTACTGCAAAGCATCCGTGACTCAATTTGTGCAACTCCATCAACCATTTAAAATGCTCAGCTTCACATATGATATTAATATAAATATGATATTCAGATATTAAGCTTCAAACATGAAACCAGCAGGTGAATCAAATTATGGAACTATGAAATAAAACTTCCGAATAAAACCTATGATAAGATTTCTAATAGAAAAAGGAAAGATAAGAAAACAAGAAAGATAAGATAATACCAGAGACAATGTAGCCAACAAGAAAGATAATACCAGAGACAAGAAATTTGGGAAAAAGAAATCAACCCACAAGTTCTTACGCACACTCTCTTTCATCTTTTAATGATACAAATATATGACTTAGTTGAGATAGGCGTTCTAAGCAACCTAATTGCAGGTGCTCATACGGCCTAGAGGGCATTATAAAATTCAGCTCCTCGGAGTGACAGAAAAACCTATGATGCATCTGCGTTAACAAGTATTTTTTAACTGACCACAAGTTTGCACCTGATATTTCATCAATCCGCCTAGATGCTTAATAAAGCAAGCACATGTTATTATAGATCTATGCCACAGCATGACAAGGAGCAATACAAAGAGTCGAAGATTCTTTAAAATAAGAAATAACCAGTAACTGGAATACAGTGCAATTATAGACCTGGGTAACTACAAACCGGGTTCATATCCGAAGCAATATTATTGAATCCCTCTATCTTTTGCCATGGCTTTCTATCTTTTGCCATGGCTTTCTTGATTCTCAGCGTGGGTACGTCTATATTTTGCAACTGCGTGAGTACTTCTTTATTTCATCTGTAACAATACAAAGAGTGAAATAATATTTAAGATAGGAAATAACAAACCAGTAGCCGGACCCTATATTTCATCTGTGAGCATTGTGAGCCTTGAATACTGTGAAATTATGGACCTGGGTAACCACAAACGGCGTTGATAACTAAAGCAATGTTATTGAATCCCTCTATATTTTGCCATGGCTTTCTTGAACCTCCCATCCGGATCCCTCATCAATGCCGACAGTACTGATCATGATGTTCAAGAAAGCCGTGGAAAAATATAACAGGATTCTGAGCGTGGGTATGTCTATATTTTGCAACTGCGTATCGTGGGCTTGAAGGAGGGCCACCCAGTTATTATCTCTAACTTTTCTGGTCGTTAGTCTGCCTCCCGTCTGACTCCAGATAATGGAGAAATTATTGCGAGCAATTTACCAACCCTGTTGCCCATCCGATTGGAATCATTGTGGCTGCAGGGCTGGAAGCAATAGAGGAGATGTGCAAGAAGACATTCAAGGATCAAACTGATGATGAAAGGTCATGGAAGAAATGAAGAAATATGTTCCTCGTTACTTGAAAAATGACGATCCATTATTCTTATTTATAATAGTAAAAATAAGTTTCACCATTATGAGAGGATAAGTTTTACAGGGTAGTAGAGAAGTTCGCTACGTAGGCTTACAGCTTTTAATGATTTTGTTTTATCATCATTTTCATAATTATAGTTTAAAAAGTTTTTGACTGATATATAAATAAACAAGATTATATTTATCTTAAATTTTCATTTACCATGTTTTTAGAGGGATTAATTTTTTTTTACTTTAAAAACTGTTTTTATATTAAAATATTTGATCCTCCAGGTGATAGGTAAATTTAGGGTTAAGATGGCTTTTGACTAATTTAACTATTAATTATAATTATTAATTTTATGTTTTCTCTATTTTGTTTTATTTTATTTTTATATAATTCTAAAGAATCAAAATGTTTTTATTGGTAATTATAATTATTAATTTTTTTAGCTTTTTTTTTTCTTTTAACAAGGCATTACATTACCCTATCTATATTTTACATCACATAGGATAGGATTACTACGTCAACTTACAAGTTTGAAAAAACCTTTTAGTAATAACCAAAAGATAAAATTTACAACTCAACCAATAAGATTCGTACATTATTAGTTTTATGTTTTTTATTTAGTTTTATTTTATTTTTATCTAATTCGAAAGAGTCAAAATGTTTTATTGGTAATTACAATTATTAATTTTTTTTAGTTTTTTAGTTTTCATTTTTTAATGTAATTTGATGGAGTGAAAATATTTAACAAGATATGTTTTTTTATTTTGTTTTATTTTATTTTTATCTAATTCGAAAGAGTCAAAATGTTTTATTGGTAATTACAATTATTAATTTTTTTTAGTTTTTTAGTTTTCATTTTTTAATGTAATTTGATGGAGTCAAAATATTTAACAAGAAATTACATTAGGGCATCTATATTTACATCACAGTAGATAGGATTACTACGTCAACTTACAAGTTTGAAAAAACCTTTTAATAATAACTGAAAGATAAACTTTAGGACTCAACCAATAAGATTCGTACATAAATTTACAATTTTAAATACATTTTTTTGGAACTCTAACATTTTCATGATCCTAGTCATCATCATCTTCATAAAAAAATCTCTTGGGTGACATCTAGAAGATAAATTTTGCAATACAACATGTAATATTACCATATGAACTCACAAGTTTTAATGACCATTCAACATTGGTCCTAGCTGTCACCTAATCTCAATAAAGGCAAAAATAACTACTAAAACATATAAATTTATTTAAATTTATTTATTTATTTATTATTGGAACTCAAACATTTCCAAAATCTTTATGATTGTCATTTATATTTTCTTGAAAATATTTTTATATTTTATAAGATTCATTTCCTTTCACACCATTTTCTTTTCTTTCATTTTATTACTTGTTTTATATGTTTCAATAAAAGATTTTATATTTTGGATGAATGTTATAAGAACAAAAAGTAAGATGCTTTAAAACCAAAGTTATACTTCATACTAAGTACTTACCATGTGGAGATTTTAATAATACAGTAAAATAATTCTCTACAATAAAATTTAGTAATATTTATAAAAATAATTTTGTTCCTTAAAATCAACTAATGAGAGATTTAAAACTAGCATTTGCACTAGATGTTGTAAACCAAACAGCACAAGTCCCACAAGTAATTACCCAAATCACATCTCCACATTCCTCATTAACCATTAGATATAATGTTTATTAGTACATAAAATAATTACAATAGAGGATAGTAAGATACATAACCATTAACAACCATTGTTGTAGTGTAATAACATAAACTGTGTCATGAACCTTGCATCCATTTCATGATTTCCTTAACCATATTAATTAATCACTTACTTGGACATTATTATTATCACATCAAATAAAGAATCATCATCATCAAGGATTCAAAATCATCAACTCACACAATAAGCAATCACAACATTGAACACCGATATACCTTGGAAACCCCGTAGGGTGAAAACCAACAAACGTTTAATCTTATTATTAAATGCTCATGAGGGTTTTCACCCCTCACTCAATGGCTTAGAAGGGATTCCATCCATTAACCATTGTTATAAAATTATTACAGTGAATTATCATTAAGTTGTTAGATAACTAGCTAAAAGCTAATACATTTTCCATGTAACCCTTTACTTACATACCACCACATGCAATATTCCTTGTGGCATGATTGTTCTAGCAATGTATGATTCTGTAGCTCGTACTCATTTGCATGGACCATTAATCCTTTTCCTGCCACAATGTTAAACATCACTTTCCTTTGGCACCAACCGCCTTCGTTTCCTGTCAATGTTGTCGTCAACAAGCTTTGGCAACAAGATTAGATGCAACATTAATAAATCAATACTCAACCTCTAAAAGTGATCTTTTAACATCTACTCATGTGCATGAGCAAGCATGACATACTAATTAACTAGTACATATGTTCAAGTAAATACTTGTTTTACTTCCACAATGTTTATTCACATTAATGCATAATTCTCTTTAAGAGAGCTAACCCATTAGTTCTACTAACATGCATAACACAATCATTATATCTTCATATTGTAATAAACTGTTGTTCTTATGTTTATGCACATATATTCTTTTCACATAGTTATTTTTTGAGAACTCAACATAGTTTCTCTAATATACAAAGAACATAACTCTATATCACAATGACTATTCTTTGTGCATACAATAGCTTATCATAATAGCCCTTCTTTAATGTATGCACATATTCCCTTCACTAGAATACTACCATCATTTGATGTAACATTTCACATACTTCTTTCTGAAAGGAAGTATTTATAACTTCATCTCTCTATCTTCCTATATGTAAGTTTCTCATGCTTCCCTTTCAAGAAATTTTATAGATACCCATCTTTATGCTTAAAAAAATAAAGAAACAAAAACAAGTTAACTTAACCGTTTATGCACCATAATAAAAAAATCGATCCAACTCATCTAGCAAGACAATCTTTTTAAGAGATTAATATTTCCAAGAATGTTAACATCGATTATCATTATTTACAAGAAAGTCAACGTAATTCTCATCTAGCAAGACAATCTTTTCGAGAGATTAATATTTCCAAGAATTTTAACATCAATTATCATTATTTTCAAGAAAGTCAACATAATACTTTCTCTACGTACACACCAAATCATATTCCCAATGTCACAATAGCTACCCTTATGTGCATGCAACATGTGTTTTTCCTAACACAATTACTTTTACTTCAATGCACATAATATTTTCATGAAACAAGTATGGATTCTTCTTCTTGTATGAACACTATTCATATGTGTCTTTTAAGAAAAGAATCTCTATTTTTGTTTCAAGAGATCTCTCATAAAAGCCATTATTTTCATACATGAAGAATGCACTCTTTGCCTAAAAAGAAACTATATTTATGTGTATATAAAACATACTCTTTCTTCAAGAAAGTTAGGATGATTACCTATGTGCCTAGAAGCACAACATTAGCAATTTCTATCATGCATGCAATGCATAACTATTTCACAAAAACTTTGAAATTAGATAATATCCCAATGCAATAAAGCATATATCCCTTCTCAATAAAATCCAACTTAATTGCTATTTCTTTTATATGAATTCATTAAAATACTTTCTTTACCAAGAAAACATATAAAATATTCAATCTTTTACTGCATGCATTAACATATTTTCTTTACCGAGAAAACATATAAAATAATCATCTTTTACTGCATTCATTAAAATACTTTTTTTTACCAAGAAAACATATAAAATAGTCAATCTTTTACTGCATGCATTAACATAATATTTTCCAATAATCCAAAAAACAACTTATTATTCTCTATAAGGAATGCAGCTACTTATCTGATGGTGTAAAAACACTGTGCCTCGCAATAGTCTTAGGTTTCTTTGGTTCTAGTGGAGGAAGCTTGAGAACTATAACAGTCAGCACCGCATCCTGATAGGCAGTAGAAATGGGCTCTACGTTGCAGTCAGCAGGCACAGTGAATTCTCTTATGAATTCATACTCGTGCGCCAAGCTAACATGAAACCCCCGGCCCTATCATGCCCACAAATTGCGTTCCCCTCTTCATAAGAGATCTCGTACAACAATGTTCAAACCATCGTGAACTCTCATGGACTTAAGTTGTCTATCCTTGACATGATCAGTGAGAGAATCCAGAGCTTTGTTCTGTTGCGTCATATATTTGGAATATGTCATTCGCGCAACCTCATTCAACTCTTCTGCTGCCATTTTCACTTACTCATTCAGCTTTTTCCCATGCGTTTTTCCTCTTCCTGTATTATATTATAAAATAGATGTGATATGTTATGTGATCTAACTATAGACGAATTTGAGTCACAAATAAATTTTAATGTTAAATGTAAAACAATCAAACAATCTACTCAAAATAGAGGCATGTGCAACTTCCTTCCCAACTGCTCAATCGAATAGCTTATTTTCCTTGAGAGTTGCATCCCGGACCAGGCCTTTGTCTTTCATCGCTTCAACGATACTAAACCCTTCACCCTCATATTGTAATGTCCCCATTCTCCACAATATTTTTTTGTTTGTTTCTTTTAGTTTGACCTATACCTATCACAGAGAATAGTTTGTGAAATGGAAATGGTGGTGCATTAATTCCTTTATGGTTTGTGACTAGTGGAAAGAAATCCATATGGGGGTATCATGATCATGTGTTTCCCTGGCCTAATGACTAACTAAATGACAAACCTATAACAATGATTTTTTATTTGTGTTATGGGTTATGTTGAATTGTATTGTTGTATAATGTATTGGTCATTTACCTATTTAACTTCATCCTACCTAGAACTCACTTGAATATGAAATAAATAATGTTAGATCTTAAGTGATTTACTTTTTCAATTGTATTTATAATAGTATTATGGCACACGTGGTGATTTTTTACTAGTTCCATCACTGGAATTCACATGGTGTTCACATTCCCCCACTCACGGTTCTGATCAACAGTGAGGGTGGCCTAGTTTGCATCGAATGGTGTAGGTCATTTTTGGGGTTTCCATCTAACCCTAAATTTGTTTTCTTGAAGCTCCTTTCCCTCTATTCCGTCCTTGTCATGTTGTAGAGCACTATTATAGGGAAGAAAGGATTCTTTGCAATTGTGATGTATTATAGAGGATATCCACTTCCCTACCACCTAGAGAGATAATGTTCTAGCACTTGACACTCACCAAAACCATCGCACCACATATTCAAGTAGAAATTGTAAATTTCTCTTTGCATCGGATCTTTAAATTTGTGAAATGTGTCAGTTGGTACCCTACTCTAGCTAGTACTCTCGTTGTATTGCTTTCTTCCCCTTATTTTATCCCTTCCACCTGGGTTTGAATAGCTTCTCTGCTTTTGCTTCTACGTGTTTTTTTTTCATGGGGTTCACCTTGGGTTTCTAAGATTTACCTTTCTTGTTCCAGTGGAATGTAGGCTTCCTTGGCTTAAATGAATGGAGGTACTCTTCGGACTTCCACTTTGGTACTTAACATAATTTTTATCTTGGTTTAACAATTTGCAGTTTTGCCTATAGAAATTATGGGTTTTCATTTTGGTGTTACCAAAAATATAGTGCATCCTCTCCCATTCATTTTAAGATATTTTCTCTTCATTTTCCCCCTATTCCTTTCCCAGATTATGGTAGCATTTTCATACCTGATTCTAAGGAAAAATGGAAATTCATTGTTTTTGTTCCAATTCCTCATAGTGAGAAACAAAGCCAATCATGTTGCTGCCATGGCGGGGCACCAACCTTTTTCATGCAACAGAGTGTACTCAACTATTTTACTCAATTGTTTTCATTGAATAATAACCTGTTGTAATTAATTCAACTTGGCTCTACTTTTCAATTTTAATTTTTTTCGTGCCTACATATATATATTTGGCGCGAAAGTTATTGAACTCATTTTTTTCTTTCTATTTTGGTGCTACAGGATCTTTGGACGGGATGCATTCATCTACATCCCAGGTAATAAAATAACTTCTTACCTTTACACACATACTAGTTCTTTTGTACATAGTTTAGTTTTCTTTAACCAAAACTCTTGCTTATTTTTTACTAGTATGAATTTTTTCATTACCAAGGCACAAATAAAACGAAATTCTAAGAGCTTCCATATTCCCTCCTGTATTGAAATAATTTCTCCATTCGTGTGGTTCCGAGGTTAGCCCACTAGGTCGAGGTTCTTTTTGTTTCAATAGTGTATTCATTACACCTATTAGTTATTTTCGTATTACATCTATCCTAGGGGATTCAAAATGTTAGGAATGAGTTTCATTAAAGTGGGTTGTGTGTATAAAGTGTAATTCTATTATTTAAATAAAATGGATGCTCCAATTCTGATGATAGTATTTAGACATGTATTTGGGAATATTTGAACAAAGGGATTTTATAACCTAGTGAACAGTTATACAATTTGTGTTAAGTTTCGTATTTAAATGAAATTACTAGTTTCCTTACTTTTTTCGCAACTAATGGCACTAGAAGGTAGCTCACTCTTGATAAATATTATTGTTGATAGTAAGTTCTTACTTGACTATAATATAACATATATCTTGTACGTATTTGGCGGTACTTGTATATCTAGTATATTCATGGTTTGTTATACCATTTTCTTGTATCCACAGTTCTCAGAGCAACTAAGTATTGATATTTTCAATGTTTTCTTTTATATTCTCTTTTATACAAAGTTAGCACACATTATTTACTGGTTATTTGCATCGCATATGAGTTATATCGTAGAATATGAGGAATTCTTATATTCAATATGTTGGTAGTATGACACAACTAGGATTTTGGCTTTTGATTCTTTTGCTTACATGTTGTAACAAATTGTGAACCTCTTTTTTTTTTATTTGATCACAAATTCCATAGTATTTATGGTTTGCACTGCCTATAGGTTTTGTCGATATGATTTATCTTCATTTTCACAGAACATGGTTATGTAGTCCAATATTAAGTGTAGTATTAAATAAGATTTTTTTCTTAATTATCTCTTCCCCAAGCATTATTAAGGGTATGATGGGTTTGTCCTATGTTGAATGTTGAACACATAGTTCAGAATTCTTATGGGATTAATTATCACCCGACCCTACTTCCTCTCTCAAGTCATACCTACTTCTAAAGGGGATAGCATGTATTCTCATCAATCTTAAGTCCTGGTGGAGTTACAACTTGTATAAGCGATGTTAAATCTTTCAGACCTATTGTATGCATAAACAATAATTTTAGGCATGATCACATACTAACAATATTTCTCCAACTTATTTAATACCTCTCAAATTCTATAGAACCATTTAATCTTGAATGCATGCACTTGCGTATCTAAGGAAATTAAGAAAATCCACGATGAGCAGTGAAATCTATCCCAGAACTACATAGTAGTCATCAAAACATATTAAATGAGGTGTTTACCATGCATGCATCATTGATTTAGTACATATATGATTCTACTTCTAGAATACACATTCATTTATTGATGATCATCTAAAAAGAATGAATAAAACATATAAAATATGCCTAATAATTGTCAAAGACTTTTAATAAAATAGTATAGCTAGAATTGTAACCATATTCGCTACTTGAAAATTACCCAAGATTGAAACACGTTCCTCCTAGCCATGAACCACCTCCACCAATTTCCCCAAGCGAAGTTATGTTTGCCAATGGAATCAACAAGCCACATTGGTTCTCCAGTTATTTCTTTTATAACTTTATTTTCGAGTAGATTTTGTTTTATCATTGTCTTGCCTTTTGGGTCTTTCAATGAATTTTCCTAGTCGTTTTTGTCTTCCTTTTTTTTTTTTGGAAAAAAGGTTCTTTTCCTTTTTCCTAAGGTCTACCTTTCTCTCCCACAACACTTTTTTCACCCCTAATTATTATCTTTCTCCAACTATGTCATTTAATAGATATTTCTTTCCCATCATATTAAATCTTGTCTATTTCTCCTAGGCATTTTTTTCCTGAAGATATCTAGGGGAATATTTATCTTGAAATTTAACAACCAATAATTGTTTCCTTCTTGGAAAGAATCTTATAGCTATAATTCTTACTTCCTGAGTAATTTCCAACATTTTATTTGTTGATAATAATCTATTAATTAGATCACAATAACATTATTGATCACCTCATTTCACAAGTCTATCATGCCTTCCTAGCCATTCAATCTAAAACAACCCATATCGAGAAATAGACAATCATTAACATAGAAAACTAAGGGGTGTTACATCTTCCCCCCCTTTTATTCAAAAATGTCCGCAGTGTTAGATGTTCAATTTCATTCCTTTTATAATAGTTTTGGAAAGGCCTCCTACATTTTTCTCTCCATCTCTTAGGTGGCCTCCTTAGGTGTAAAGTGTGTCCACTGCACTTTAACATGAGTGATGGCTCATTTCCGTAGTAACATCTATCTCCTATATAATATAAGAAGTGGTTCTATGAGGAAATATCCTTCAAGTTCCACCTTTATCAAGTTTCAATCAATTATATGAGAATTATCATGGACATATTTTTTAGTAAAGATACATGAAAGACATTGTGTACTTTATAAGGCTAGGGAATGCTAGCTAATATGCTATTGGTCTAACCCTATCTAGAATCTCAAAAGACTCACAAAACTGTGGTGCAAATTTGGTAGAGGTTCCCATCCCTAAGGTTGTTTTTCCTTGGTTTAACTCTTCTATATACATGTTCTCCAACCTTAAATTCCTTGTGGGTTCTCCTTTTGTTTGTATAATTTTTTTTTCTATCATGTGTAGTTTTTATGTTCTATCTAATTTTTTTCACTACTTGTTCCTTTTCTTGTAATGTGTCTAGTGCCAAAATTAACTTGTCCTCCAACTAAATCCAGCTGAAAGGTGTGTGACATTTTCTATGGTATAAGGCCCCGAAGGGAATCATCATTATATAAGCCTGATAAATGTTGTAGGAAATCAGGCTAAGTGCATGGATTGTTCCTATTTACTTGGTGTGTCCATTAAATACATTCTTAACATATCCTATAATATTTGATTGGTCCTCTTCATCTGTCCATCAATTCAAGGGTGATAAGTAGTACTACAATTAAGTTGTGTCCTCATTCCTCCAAAAAAGCCTTCCAAAATTTGGAAGTAAATTTAGCACCTGCATTAGATTTTACCATTTTTGGTATCTCATGTAGTCGAAAAATCTTATTCATAAAAAAATTGGCAGTCTGAGTTATTCGACAGGTAGACTATAGAGGTAAAAAGTGTGTTGCCTTCCTTAGTGTGTCCAAAAACACCATGATGGAGTCATGTTGAAATCTAGTTTTTGGGAATCCTGTAATAAATTGTAATGAGATCACCTCCCATTTACATTCATGGATGGGTAGTGGATTCAATAGTCTAGTTCAGTGTTTGTGTTCTACCTTCACCTGCTAACATTCTAAACATTTAGACAAATATTATATTGTATCCCTTTTCATGCGAAGCCAATAAAAATCCTTCCTTAGTGTCTTTATCATTTTTTGACATTCATCTAGCATAGTATTTCTTATGCTCATCTAATATCATTTATTTTAGAACAATTGCATCTAAAACAAACAATTTATTTTTCTAGGTTAACAAATTTTCTGAATTTTTAGTATAACCTGGAATTTCTACCAATTTCAATTCATGTTGAATTTGTTTATAGATTTGATCTTCCCGTATTGAATTTCAGATCTATTCAGTGAAATTTGTAATGGCACTGCTAGAAAAAATTTCCATAATAGCATTTGCATGTCTACTTAAGATATTTTCTAGTTTATTTTCTATACCCTTAATGTGTTTTATATCAAATTCAAAATCACCCAGAAAATCCATCCACCTAGCTAGTCTAGAATTAAGACCTAGTTGGTTGAAACAAATATTTTAGGCTAATGTGATATGTTATCAAGCTAAACTTTTTATCCAATAGGTACTGCCTCCACATATTTTAAGCATGTACTAGAATAAACAACTCTAAATTATACAACACTTAGTTCCTTTCACATTGTTTTAGAGCTATAGGGATTAACGCACAGTTAGTTGTGGCTGGAATACCCTCAAGGATCTTCTTGGGATCCAAGGTAGACTATTTCAGATTAAGTGAAACTTTCACAAAGTAGTATAAATATATCTAAATCAGTGCATAATATTCAAAACTAAGAAGTGATATTACCTCAGTCCTTGGTGCAACCCTACTGAAGAAAACAATGTAGCAAAGCAGAAGATGCCTTTGCTATCTCCTAGAATAGCACCTGCACATAAAAAATATGGAGAGTAATCCTACAACATATAAACTCTAGTAATCAAGGCATTCATATATAAAAATATAAAACAACATGCATCTAAGCTACTTATAAATTATGGTATTGAATCAACATGTATATAAACACTACATTAACACCGTCAAGTAGACAACACAACAACAGGTCAATATTATTAGATTTAAGAATAATGATTACAAACATCTTTGTCGGATCAAGCTTCCTCTAGTCCTCAAGCTCCTCTCTCTCTCTCTCTCTCTCTCTCTTAACCTCTTAGCATCATAACAAATATATCTCATACAAAGTTTTGACAATCATTTGACAACCATTTGACCACCATCACAATGCTCAAGCCTCCAATATACAGATGATGAGAGACTTATCCTTTCTAATTGTCTCATGGGCTCCATTGAGTCAAAAGGTAGGATGTTTCCTCACTTTATTACTCTTTCCCTTTGCATGAGACTTTGTTAGAAATAACATTGTCCTTAGTTAGGTCAGAGGTAGATGTGTCTTGCTTTCCGGGGCTGACATTTGAGTGAAAACTAGAGTTCCAATCAGTCAACGCATTCTTTGACCTACATAATCTGACAAATCTTGGTTAACCTTGCCCTTTAGGAAAAACAATGAGTAAATCTATGGACTAACTCCCTTGGCTAGTCGATGGGGAGCATCCTAACTCCTCTTTCCTGTTTCTGAAGGGCGTTACCTTGGAAAATAGGCCTGTGAATTAGGTCATGTCTTTAACCAAACTGTATTTCTCCTGTAAGCTGATGAGGAGGTCATTTTCCTATACAACAGATGCCCCCTAAAGTGTGAGGTTAGAGATGAAGATGATGGCTGAAATACTTTATAAATTTTGTTTATAAAAGGATACAGAGGATCAGAGCTTTAGGACCGTGAGAAACTTAAAACAAACCACATATGCCAAAAATATAGTATCATGTCTTGAGTCAGGCGTTCCCATGCTCAGTAGCTATTTCAAACTGATTTCTCAAAAGAGGTATGACAATCATGTCCATCGATAAGTATAATGTGGAACTGTTTCATAATATGATGATCCTCAGGAGCTGTCTCCGAAAACAATATATGCAGCTTGGGAGTGGAAACAAGTTTGTGTGATGCGAACCTCTACCCAAGGTCTTAGTCATGTATTTATTTGGACATCATATTTTGGCACATGTGAATAAAGGAGTTGATGTCAAACATGTGACACATTGTCTGATTAGCAGTCAATAATGAAAATTGTTAACAAACGTGAGGATGGACATTGGTAATGATGATGGTCTCCAAGGCATGCAATACAATCTAGCGAGTGTGAAGAATGATGTTTTCATCGAACACTCATAGAATCATTCAATTGGGAGCCAATGATGAAAACCGCCAATAAAAAAAAGGTAACCTACGACTAATAACTGTAATTTCCAAGGTAATTATATGTTTTTGGATTTGCTTCCTAGATAGAGTGTTTAAGTCGATAGGAAGAGACATGTTTAAAGGTAGGAAATAAGGTTTCCTACATCACTCGAAATGAAACAACACAAGAATGATTTGTTTTGGAGATAAATTTTGAGCAATGGGTCAAATGGACATAGGGAATGATGGAAGTATATGATCGATGGTTGATATATCAAGTAGTGGATAGGTGGATCCATTGAACAATAGAAGGCATGAAATAAAGGTTTACCATGAAGCATAGACTCATGAATACCAAAGAGTGTTAGGATACAGGGATGCAGGAAAATCAGAGTATATAAAGGCTAAACTCATAGGATTGTAAGGTTCATCTGAGAGGCCGAAAAAAAAAGTTTACTGAGGGAGTGCCATGTTCAAGGGAATGACTGCTGCAAAAAAATCCTTCTAAATACAGATATTGAGTCACTGTTTTGTTGAATTTTTCCCCATCTGATTAAGTTTAACGAGTCTAGGTGGGTAAACTCAGTGGTATTTTCATATTTAGATATTCTGAAAAGATATTAAAGAGAAACTTGAGTGGGGTCCCTTTATCATGGTTGATAACTTGGCGCGACAAACCTTTAATACTACTTAACACAATTCCTTTTCTGTAAGTTAATCTACTGAGTCCAGATAAAGTGATAAAACCATGCTCAATAGACATTTTCCTCATTTTATTATGAGTACAAGGGCACGAAGTAAACTCAATATTCTTTGTGAAATTTTAATCAGACACACAAGGAAAAATCAATAGATCTTCATAAAATTGTGACGAGTGAGATGAATAAAACTCGACATGTATTTTTTAGTTTAATGAGTGAGGAAAAAAAGATAAGAGAACTGCTCAAGTCTTCTCCATGCATGTTTTATGAGTCTGAAGAAGATAACTCAGGTATTTCTCACTTTAAAGGTCCCAAAAAATAAAGTGCTCATATCGTCTTCGTAGGAGTTTTACGAGCCTGAAGATGGTAACTCAGGGATTTTTTGTTTAAAGAGAAAGAAAAAGTCTCAAAAAAGAACACACTCATATCTTATTTGTAGTAGTTTAACAATCCCAAATAAGTAGGGTCAAGGTTTTTCAGATTAATGAGCAAGAAAAATACCATAAAAAGAATGCTCAGTCTTCTTCGTGGTACTTTAACGAGCCCAAATAAGGAGACTCGAGGTTTTTGAATTAACAGGAAAAACAATTACAATGAAAATAATGCTTGGATGCTTGATCTTATGCTTGATAGTAGAATTGTCTATGTTGAAAATTTCCTCATAAGGCTAAGCGAAAACATCGTGGAAGTCCTTAACACGGTAGTTGAAGCTCACAATTTCCTCAGGATTGCAATTAGCTTCAATTTGAATGTTTTCCATGATACCCATTTTGACTGAGATATCAATGAGCATAGTATTTGAAAGTTTTCCCAAGATCCATTATGAATCCATAGTTTGGATAGTTGTATAAATTTGGGGAAAAACCTCACGTGGCTCAAAAGATAGGATTTTTACAAGTTTCGTGTCCGAATTGAAGCTTTCCTAAGGTCTCTCCTCTAAAGACAAGATCTCTTGAATAACTTCATCTGTAGGTAGGAATTCATTGAGGAGATCATTAGAGGGATCCATTATGGGAGAGGAGATGGTATTGTTGGTCATAACAAAAGTGATGGAAGAATCATACAGATATTGAATGACTTGGTAAGCTAGATCAACTGGTGAAATCAACATTTGTTCTCCATAAGAGTCAATGTCAGAAGGGGTTAGGAGTGTTATCACTCCAAAATTTCTCTAGAGTTGTTATGAAAGAAATGATAGAGGTAACCACAAACCAACTTTGGAGATTAGGATCTAGCCTTCCTAATATTCAGAGAGGGCTCTCTCCTTATAATTTAACTTTGTTTTAGTTATTTGATTTTAGGCTACTTATTATTGTACTTGATTTAGATGGATAGAGGGATGGATTTTACCATTGGGCTATGGGGTCAAGTGTCAAGACAAACATGACTGGATCAAGTTCTAAAACAGTGCCTTCAGGGAAAGGTAGCTGAGTAATTTCAAATCTTAAGGATGGATTGCGAAGTTGATTTCAATCGGATCCAAGGAGAAATTAAGGATTCCTTAGGCTGGATAATGAAGGAAGTGAAATAGGTCAACTGGGATGGGAGAGAAATCAAGGATTCTCATATCCGAATATGAGAAGGAAACATAGAAATTATTAATTGATCAAGGCAAGTGTACTTAAACAAATTTTGAAATAGATTTCCAGTTACTTCATTCACTTTACATAACATGCAAGTTTGTGAAATACATAAGAAGATAATAAATTTGACAAAAGAAAATAGTTTACTATAATAGCTCAACACATGAATCCTGTAATGAAATCTCTTTATTACTCACTCTAGTTTGCTAACTTGAAAAATTGGTACAATATCCCTATGGTTTCTGATCAATAGAACTCTACAAATGTCTAGCAATCCACCCCCAATACTTTGAATTATGAAGTATTTAAAAAAAATAGTTTACAAAATATCGCAAAATATCTTGGGAATTAATCTAGGATAATAAATATCTTCATGTAAGAAGATAGAGATAGATGTTCAACTGTTGTATGTTGTCCCTATTTATTTGGTTTTGTTGTCTTTATGCTTTGATATTTTGTTGTTTATACTCTGCCTTAATGTTGGTCTTCATATTGACTGTTCTTTTCACTTTCCCTTTCTCAACTGATACTATTTACCTGATACTCTTTCATCCGGTTGGCTTGTTACTTCTACTTTAATGTGTTTTTTAACTTTGACTGTGCATTTTTATATCAAGTCATTTGACTTCTCCCAAATATGTGCATCTGGTAATTTGATATTTAACATTTTCCTGTAAATTTCATCTGCTTCTGTATCTGTTCACAAAAAGGTGTTTTACCTCATGCTGGAGGTAAAACAGGTTCTCAAATGTCTAATATAAAACCTCTCTAGTAGGCCTCCACTTCATAGAGGAAGTATTTACCTGATCCATGGCCACCTCTCTAATTCTCCTATTGTAGTCCTCTTGTGGCATCAATTTGTCATTTATCACCAAGGGATTAGGCAAACCTTTCTGCCTTAGAGCATCAAGCATAACCATGAACCTGTCTATATCTAGCTGCATGGTTTGACATTTGTCTTATAGGTTTAGCACTAAATTTCTCTTATTCAGCACCTTTTTTACTTCTAGTATTGTGCCTGTCCTGTCAGGTATGTCCAACTCTTGCAATTCATATTTATTTTTGGAGTTCAAGAAATGGATGATTCTAGTGCCTTCTTTTTGCATATCTCCTAGCTCAGCGTTAACTTTCTGAATGACTTTTGTAGCCTCTTTGACTATGTCATGTTGCTCAAATATGACTTGAATGGACGGTCAAATATCATTGACAGAGTCAATGATATTGGCCCATAACTGTTCTTTAGCTTGGCCAAGTGGCTCCTTTAATGTTAGCTCTTTCTCTAAGCTCTTTATCCTCTCATTCATCCTAGTTGACTTCTGTACTTCTTCTTTGTGCATACTCTGTGCAAGCTTATTGTCATTCTCTAGACTTGTTATCTTTTCCTTAAGTTTGTTTATCTCTGTGGTATGAATGGACATGTCCTTCATTTCTTTGACCAACTTTCTTGGCTCGTCACCTGCCTGGGTTGTTGCTTAGGTTGAACTTGTTACTGATGTATATGTTGTGGCAACTGGTAGTGTTGTAGCTAGTGGAGTTGTAGGAGCCAATGAAGCTAGCAAGGTGGATGGTACTGTAGTAGTGACTGTTGGAATTGCAGTGGTAGTGGTAGTCTCAAGGTTGGCTTGTTTTAGCTTTATTAAGTTGTCAAACTCCTTATCCATCTATTTCAACTCATCATTCAATCGCAAAATAAGGTCCATCATCTCTTCTTGCTGGGCTTGGCTTTGAAGGACCTTTTTTGCCTATGGATGCTCTCAATGAGCTAGTTTTAATTGCTTCTCTAAAGATGCAATGTTCTCGTTCTTCTTCTTAATTAGTTTCTCTGTAGCCTCGACATCACTGGGATTATACCCAAGCTCAATTACGAAGTCTTCCAGTGACTTGATTCTATTTTCCTTGGCTTGTGAGGAGGCCTTTTCTAGCTTGCACTGTGCAGTGATATTATCTAATGAAATTTGAGGTTTGTGTACAGTCATAGCTTTGCTAGTCATCGTGGAATAGATCATCTCTCCTGTCTACTTATGGAACTTAATTTGGTCAATGGGGTGAACATCCCTGGCCAAAACCTCAAAATCTATTTTCCTATAGTCTACTCATGATCTTGGCTACTGGACTATAGGTTTCATGAATGTCATCTACATTGCTGACATTAATCTGCTTTGACTTGTAGGTGTCTACTTGAAGTATTGAGCATAAGCCTCAGCTTTAAATATTTCATTCCTCAACTTAATTTCTTTGTACCTATCTTTAATGTCTTTCTCTTTATCCATAGGCCTAGTGGATGAAGAGACTTCAATGTTGAGTTGTTTCTCAATAAGCTGAGTGTTTGATTTAGAGGGATGGTGTGTTTCTCCTAAAGCTGTCGGACCTTTTCTCCTTCCACCATTGTATCAGTGTCAGTGATTTATGTTGTTCCAACAGTGTCTTCTTATTCAGTTCTAGGATTAAGCTTGGGTCTCTTTCTTTGACTGATCTCAAAATTTTCATCTTTGGTTTCCATGGTTGAACTAGAACCTTCTTCCTTGGTTCTCTTTGCATTTATGTCTTCTTTTGCTAGAGTCTGTAAAAGAGGAGGAATATTCATTGGTTCTCCTAGTTCTGGAACTTGCCGGAAGGAAATTGTATCAATTTATTTTTCTACATCAACTAATGTATTCTCTACATCAACTACAGTATTTTCCACGTCTATCAATTTGTTTTCCAACCATTCTGATTTGTTCGCAAATATTTATATGTCTAGACTGGAATGATGTATGAAGGACCCAATTTGATCTGGAGCCTTAGCTCATTTATGACTCCATGAGGGTCATATTGCCACACAAAACTGTTCTTGAATTTCATCTGCTGCAAAATTTTATCTGCCTCTGGTCTAGCTTCCTTAGTATTACAAATAAAGGGGCCCAATTGAATTTTCATTTTGAACTAGGCCTTCCTCCTAACTGATAGGAAATTTACTTATTCTGAATTTATAATCTACCTAAAGTATTCTAGTGCAAATATCCTCATGGGGAGGTATTTGGGCAATTTTTATGGCGCTAGTTGGAATCCATATATCCTTATCTTTGTGTTGTTCTAGTATAAATACAAGTCCCTCGCTTTACTGTTCTTTGTCAACTGTAACACCCTTTTAACCTCTTGACTGATCCTCGGTTGATGGCCACTAGTTAGCATATTCATAACTAGATGGATAAATGAATCAATGAAATCTTTGTGGGAAAAAATAGTGAAGAATTTCTAGATCAATAGTGTCTAGTAGATGACTAATCTTGGGTTTCCTTTGGAGTCTAACTTTTGAATGTTGAAAGGGAATTTGTCTAACTGGTAATATAAAACCATGCGAAACAATACAAATGAGTATTTGAAGACTCTCTTCACTGGTAATCTAATGAATTTCTCATGCATTCTATCTGCCATGAACTGAGAATAGTTATACATTGTAGCAGGAGGCTTGCTTGGGCAGAGGATGGAAAGGAAGGAAAGAACAACCTCATCCACATGTTCATCAGAGGTGTAGCCTAAAATGAAGGAGAGCATGGTTATGATTTGTCTGCCTCTCTAAAAAAAACGGGTGGCAACATATGGAGGAGTTTCTATAGGAGTATGACACTCCTCTGTGATGAAAGTTTCGAAAATTTGGGCTATCCTGTGAAGGTCTAAATTGTATAGAGGTTAAGAAAGCCTTCAATAGCTAGTCGGGTCTCATTTGAGCCTGGTTGGACTTGCAACATTTGGTTAATGGATTCTGCAATGATGGTGAATAAAACTTGATGGTCAAGGGTGACAATGGCTCTTTGACTGGGAATGTAGCAAGCTTGGATGAAGTGGATGATTTCTTGGAATGGGTATACTTCTGGGAACAAATACTTGGGCAAGTTGGACTCCGAAAGGTGAATGTCGTCATTCTGGTTTAAAAACTTGTCTTTACTCCTGCAGTGGAGTTTTAATAGGTAGGCAAGGGAAGTTGTATAATTTATTTGGAAGTCTGTGTCTACCAATGCAAGGTGATCAATATCCAGGTGAGGGGTTTGTAGAGGCCTTACATCCAAAGATGGTTGGGAAGCCATAATTGGGATTACTGAATTGAATTAGGCTTTCAGTGGTTTTAGGAGTGAGGTTTTGAAGCTATGCAATAGTGGGAGGGTAATTACAGTTTGTAAAAGGGTTTGGGATGTACAAATAAGTTTCTCTTCAATTTCACGAAGGTTTCTTAATTAATTAAATTAATTAACCACTTAATTACAACTGTGCATTTTCAAATTCAAGGGTTGTTCTGCTTTTTTCCAAGAATAACTGGAAATTGGCAATTTGTTGTGTAGAGGGGTTCTCTGGTAACTGCAGAAGGTACTGAGGCTTCAACTATAAATTGGTTGCTTCAATTGGGTATCTGCAACATCTTAGCAGCAAAATATGGTTAGTTTGGTTGCACAAATGTTCACGGTGTCACAAACGGCTTAGCAGATGTTTACAATGAAAATGCAAGAAAAGAGCGAATTAGGGCTTTTTTGACCTTTTAACCGATAATAGTCACATTTTGAAGCGGAAATTATTAAATGAACAGTGGGCAGTTTTAGGTTTAGATGGGGAGGTGGTTTTGTCCACCATCACACTACTTTTGGAGGGTGGGCAATATTTTTTGCGAGCACGCGATATAGCATAATGCCGCCACGTAGTAGAACAGTGCCCAACCAAAACTGTGAATCTCACATGCTCTCAAGTTGTTATCAATTAGACGATGAATCTGCGAAATATGGTTGTACACCATCAGATCTAGGGGTAGGAGATCGAAGGGATATCGCGCAGTTCAGTTGCACGTATAGAATCATGAAAGTGGTTGGTGGGGCCTGGAATTTAATTACAACAGTTTGAAATTAATTAACAAATAATGTGGGGATTTTTAATATAATCAAATGGTTAATAATGATGGGAGCATGGGTAATGTGGCAGGTCTTTTTTAACTGCACCAAGGGTTGGTGGTGTTATCACTCAGGTTGTCCTTCTGGTCGGCTCAAAAGGATACGGCCGAGGTAACCATAGACCAATCTTTGGACTGCAGGTTCTAGCCCACCTGCAATCGGAGAGGGCTCTCTCTTTCTGACTTAGCTTTATTGATAAGGTTTTTAGGCTAGTTATTGAGTTTCAATGGGTTTTGTTTTGTTTTTCGGTGGGAAGAATGATGCTTTCAAGTAAGGAGGCAGGGATAGCATGAAATTTTTAGAACCATTGGGCGTGGAGTCAAGGAGTAGGACTGCTGGTGCATTTTCTTGGTCATAAGAAGGAATATGGAGCAAGCTAGTTGCATATTAAACAGCCATTCAAGGTAAAAGAGATGGATTAAAGGCTAAGGAATGAGGGGCAGTTAAGAATCTCTCATTCAGGTTAGCAGAAAGAAGATAAATGAGCCCTATCTAGGAGTCGTTAAGAATTCCTAGATAACAGTCATCCATATGTGAAATAGGTCAAACATGAGCCATAACAGAATTCATATTTATGCCTAAATCAAGAAGAAAACATTAAGAAGCCACAGAAACTAAGCATAGAGTGCAGTTAAGAAAATTCTAAACCAATCCTTCGTTCTGCAACTTGAGCATAAATGAAATTGAAATAACAGAGGTGAAGAACACTTATTGATTCATATTGCAGCACAAGAATTCCACATTCAATTCTTCAAACCATTAGACACATAGGAGACAGTCGTTTCCCCAAAGCTTTTCAGCAATCTTTGATTAACTAAAACATCTCAGATATCCAGTGCGAGTCTCTAATGAAGATTATCAACCAACCAACCCTTTAAACAATACAGAGGGTCGATATAAATAGGGAAAATTATCCAAAAATTAATCTATTACAGCCGAACTAAACAGGTCTGAAAGAAAATGATTACCGTAACCAAATCTTATCTAGAAATAAATGCATGAAAATATCTTTGAGCTGTGCTGAGGGAAGCTGTATCAAAACTAAGTTAATGTCTGTCCTGGGTGGCTCGGTGTAGTCCTCCTGTAATAACTGTGATTTTTCCTTTATCTCCACCTCTAACTTGGTTTTTCTGCTGTTTGCTGGCATTAATGTGCACTAATCCTGACCAGATAGGCTTTTAAATGGCCTTAACTTCTTTGCTGACTTTGATGAAGGTTTTTAATTTTCACCTACTTTGATGTTGCTAAACTAATACTCTTTGTTGCTTCATCTTCCCTCTGATACTCTTTGGCGTTGATCCTAGAGTCTTTAATATCTTCTGAGTGGTTTAGACTGTCCCATCGATCTTTCATGGCAGTTGTTCGGCCCTCTGTTGCTTTAAAAACTGTGTTTGCCCCTTTCTGAATGCTTCGCGAAGAAAATCGGGTCATTCTGTGCCTTTCGAGCTTGCTGGGGGCCGCCCGGTGAGGGGCTTTCCATTTTGGCCTATTTCCCATAGCCATGTGCGATTAGCGCTAGGTGCTATTTGCGCATGAAAAACTACCTCAGATTCTGATTCCGGGCTTCCTAGGCTGCGCTTTGCGCCTTTCGCTCTTTTTGACGATGATGTCAGCATGATGTCAGCATGGGTCCCAGTATGGCGGTGACGTGGCAGGATGACGTCAGAAGCATGGCCAGGTGACGTGGTGGTATGGCAGAGGAGGTGACTTGGCGGTACGGAGGTAGCTACGTGGCAAGGACACAGTGGCAGGAGGCTGGCATAGGATGGTGATGCGGCAGGGTGACGTCATGCTGACGCAGGAAGGGGGAGAGAGCGGTATCCCGTTTTGGGTGCACCGCCTATCCGCGTAGGTGGTTTCAGCAGAGGGGGCTCCGCCACATCTAGGAGGGTGACGCGTGGCAGGAGTATGACGGCAAAACCGCTGATCTCCCAGGCGTTAACCCTCGATGGCTTCGCTGGGGAAAGGACCCACCCACCGTTGATCTGCAGCGCACCAGATGTAACGGTTGGCGGCAAAGATGAGTCGGCAGAGGATTAGGGACGGGGCCCGCAGCGTGATTTGAATGATTTATTAAACGGAAGGGGGTTTTAAACATTAGAAATGTGGGTTTATGGGTTATAACAGATTTTTAAAGGCATCGGGAGGGGTCCGAAAGCCTAGAAAGATGGATTTATGCAGTTTGAGAAGGGTTTTAAGGAAAAACAAGGGGTTTATGCCTTGGGAGGGTGAAAATAAGTCAAATAAGATGGTTTTTATACACATGAAAGGAATTTTATGCTGTGTGATGGAGTAATATGAATGAAGAGATAGTTTGAGGGTGGAGATGAGGGTTCTTGCTGAGTTTCAGATAAACTTAGCAATTCCCAATGAACTTATGGTTATGTTTCAACTAGGGGGAGGGGATAAGTATATAGGGGAGCTATTAACATAATTTTAGCAGGGGATGGGGAACACAGATAGGGATTTACATAATAGAGTCAGTAGTTAATATGGAAATGAGAAGAAAGCGCTAAGTATGTGGATCTTAGGCTATCAAAAGGGGAAAAGTAACTCATAGAGGAAGAATGGAAATCTTTGAGTGAAGCAGATCTTCACCGGGCAAATGATATGGAAAATGATGAAACTAAGAGGAATGAAGCAGATCTTGACCTCTTCAGGGAAATTAGTGAGTGATTTGGGGGAAGAGGAAGAAGGGGAGGTTAGAGATGTCTAGTTTGAGCTCCTCCAAATGAAAACTGCCTTGTACCTGTGATCTGAAGTACAATATCACTTTGAAACACAAAACTGATCACATATCAACATTCTGCAACCTCAAAAACTACCTACCCGGCCTACTTACCTAGCATTTTTTCTTCTTTTTAGTTTGGGTGCAGTTAGACTTGCAGACCCTGCTTTACAATTTTTCTTTTGACTGCCCTCCTATCTAAATCTACACTTATTTCTGCCAAGGGCCTAGATTAAGCAGTTGGGCTCCTTTGATTCTGTACCTATCTACAAATCTGCCAAGATTAAACTGTTTGGACAGATATCAATTCTCTACATTCTAAAACAAGAAATTGAAACCTAAGGAAGCCAAGATTAAGCTGTTTGGACTTCCCTTTTACGAACATTCTTCAAAAATGGTTAAGTCATCAAAATTGGAATACAGCAGTGGTATTTAGACTGACACATTTTCATGGCCTCTCTTTTGGCCTCTTTAAGAAATATGGAGCATTGCAGTATGCAAAGTATGACATATTTGGCATGTAAAATTGTCAATCATGAAAGATGAACACTTGTTGCAATAGGAGGGTAATAGGTGGGTTAAAAAGGTTTGTTGAGAAATATAAAGTGGGCGATGTTAATTACATAATGTGGGGGAATAGTATATAAAAACTTAGGATAAGGGGTTCTTGTGGGTTTTTAAGGGGAAAGGAAATTAATAATGGGGGAAGGTGATATTTCTAAGGGGAATGGCTTCCACTCTAGGGAAAAGGGTTTTGGGAAGGGGGAATTGATGTTTGAAGGGTAATTTCCAAGGAAATGTGTGAAACCAGGGGGTAAAGGTCAAAATGAGGGGAAAAGGATATTTATAAGTAATGAATGGATAATGGGGAAACTAGAAAATAAGTATGTGGGGGTGTAGTGAAATGAGGGGAAATTAGTAAACAAGCTTTGTAAATATCCTTTCTTTCTCACACTTCCCCCTGCACATGGAACATAAGATTAAGCATGATAAATGTCTTTTTGACTTAGCAACCTTGTGCATTTGCAACATTTCTTCTACCTATCCTTTATTTATCCTAACATTTTCTCTTCATTTATTGGGTGCATTTGAGCTTTTTGATCCTTTATTTATTTTTCTTTTGACAAGAAAACTATCTAATTCTAACCTTATAACTTCAAATGGCTCAAATTAAACTGATGAGATCATTCTTATTCTCTACCTAACTACTGATATACCAAGGTTAAACAGTTTGGCTAGAACTTTATTCTCTGTTTATCAACATGAAATTTAAAGCATGAATGGGTCAAGATTAAACTATTTGACCATCATGGATTGTGGCATTTTTGACAAGTTACACACAATATTATTTTACAAAGTAAAGCAAAAGGAGTGGCATTTGAATTTGCACACTTCCATAATCTATTTTTATTTCTTCTTGGGGTTCATATTTTTCTCCCATTTTATCTTTTTTCTTTCTTTTTGTCCTTTGATTATTCTTTTAGGACATACCCTCCTTACATTTTTTAGTTTTTAATATGGAAAACATTTTGCAGAAAGCAAAAGTAAGTACAATATTACGAGACTAAACATAGCCAATTCAAAATTATGAATCCTATTATTATAGGATGCTAACAATGGCTCCACATGGGGACGACATTTCTTGGTGAAATGTCATGAAATTTAAGATCAGTAGCCTTTGGAATTGTGACTTTATTTGCCTTGTGATTGCTCCTCTGTAATATGCTTTATTCATACTTATGATGGCAGACCTTTCAAAGCTCAGGCCCTTCTGTTCGGGTGTCAACCTCAAAATATTACCATCCAATCAAATCTAAACTCTACAATGTTATATACAATGAGAAAAATAAAATGAACTACTCTTAATCTGTGGTTAAGTAGTGCTTCAGCATTATACCATTTACTGGTCCTCCTGGTAGATTTGTTCCATCTAACTGTCTCAAGAAAAATGTAATGTTACCTCTGTAATAATAAATGATATAAGGGCCTTGCCATGGGAAATCAAATTTGCCATGTTTACCCTTCCCTTATCTTCTAGAATCTCATTTGAGAACTTTATCACCTATGTAAAAATCATCATATTTGGTTTTCTGTCAAAAATATTTTTGATTTTATCGTGAACCACTTGTGATTTGACATAGACTTCTTTTATGGTTTGCTGCCAGCATATTATCTCATCTATCCTCCTTTGGATATCATTTGGTTCTACTTGCAACTCTTGGATCATTTTCATCACTCGTACTCCTAACGAGGATGGAAAAAGAACATCCACACGATATATTAGTTGATATTAAGGAGATGTACCAATGGACTTTTTAGTAGTTAGTGTGTCTGCCCATAGGCAATAACCAGCTTTTTATTCCAAGTCTTCTTGTTGTCTTCTAGGAGTTTCTTGATGATATTGACAAGGTTATTGTTTGAGGATTATGCAAGTAAATTACCTTGAGGGTAATAGGCAGTGGAATGGCCAAAGGTAATGTGATATTTGTTACAAAATTCTACCATTTTCTTGGATTTAAAGGTAGTTTCATTATCAGTAATGAGCTTTTGTGGGCATCCAAATCTTGAAAGGATATTGTTTTCAAGGAAGGAGATAATGACAGAGTCTGTGGCTTGTCTATAAGGAATGGCTTCTATCCATTTAGGAAAGTAATCAGTAGCTATCAAAATCCATTTATGTTGGGCTGAGGAGAATGGGTGAATTCCCCCAATGAAGTCTAAACCCCAATGATTGTTCAAAAGGAATTTATGTGGAGATGGGTTTCAGAGGTAGTGGTAAGAGTTTCATTTTGCCCTCAAATATTTCGTACTTGTAACAAGAGGTCACATGTTTCATGACATCTACAAAAAGGGTGGGCCAGTAAAAACCTGCCCTTAGTATCTTATTAGTAGTTGTTTTCAAATATAAGTTTCCTCCACAATCTCCTGCATGAAATTCTTGCATAACTTTGTTAGCTTCATATTTAAATAAACAATTTAATAGAATGCCACCATTATCTTTACAAAATAAAGCATTATCTATGATACAATATTTCATTGATTTCATTTTCATAAATCTACCTTTAGTTCTAGATAAACTAGGAGGAGCTTATAAGTTTAGTAAGATGAATATGATATCTACATACCAAGGTGAATTTGTAAAAGGTACACTGATCTGTGGATTTTCCATCTCTTCTTGATCACCTAGCGCACTAATTAAATTTATATCTAAGGCCTAATAGTTCGATTCAGCCATGACCTTAGCTCAACCTTGGCCTTTGATAAGCTTTGTAGGCTTTATTTGTATGTCATATTCCAAAATAGTGGCAATCCATTTGCCTCTCTTTCCTTCAGGCCCATTTTGTGTCAAAATATCCTTTACAACTGAATTTGGAACATAAGCAATGATGTGTGAATACAAGATGTACACTCTGAAATATTTAATAGCTTTCACTAAATAAAGTGCTTGCTTTTCCATTATGTTGTACTTTAGTGTAGTATCTCTCAAAGATTTTCTGAAAAATGCAATAGGTTGCTCATAACCTTGATCATTCTTTTGCAACAAGAGTATTGCAAGAGTATGTTTTGAAGCAAAATAAAAAATTATAAACCTTTTTGGAAATCAGGGCTTATGAGGACTGGAGTTTTGGTAAGGGCTTCTTTGATTGCCTCAAAAGACTGTTTAGCATCTATTGTCCACTTAAGTGTTGAAACTTTCTTTAACATGTTATTTAGTTCTTTAATTAATTCTGCCAATTTTGAAATGAATCTCCTAAGAAAAAAATATTTTTCCTAAAAATGACTGTAATTCTTTGATGTTTCTAGGATGATTGATGTTTAGTATTGCCTCTATTCTAGCTAGATCTATTCTAATTCCATCTTTGGATATTATGTGTCCCAAGATCTTATGTTCTTCTAGGCCAAAGAGTGTCTTTTTGGGAGTTAAGTAAATACCATATTTTCTACATTTAATGAAAACTCTTCGTAGATGATCTAGATGTTCATTATCTAATTTGGAAAAGACTATAATGTCATCTTGGTAAACTTCTAGAAAGTCATGGATTTCTTTTGCAAAGGCTATGTCCATTTATCTTTCGAATGTAGCTCCTGCATTCATCAATCCAAAAGGCATTTTGAAATACGTGAAAGTACCCTAAGGAGTAGTAAATGCAGTCTTTGCTTGATCCTCTGGTTGAACTAAGATTTGGTTATATATAGAAAACCCATGAAGTAATGAAATTTTGGATGAGCCTACTACCCTCTAAAGAATGTGGTCCATTTCTGGTAGAGGATAGTTGTCTTTTAATGACACTTTGTTCAAGTTTTTGAAATCAACACAAAGTCTAATTTCTCTTGTTTTCTTCCTAGTAGTGACTAAATTAGAGACCCAATATGAATATCTAATGGGTGTTATGACCTATGCCTCATACATCCTTTTCACTTCTTTTTCAATGAGTGGCATAAGAATTGGGTTAATTCTCCTAAGCTTATGTTTAAAGGGTTTATGATCTTCTTTGATACGTATCTTATGTTGAATTATGTTGGTATCATAAGACTTAAGGTCTTCATAAATCTAGGCAAAGACATCTTGAAACTCTTTGAACAAATTTATGTATTTTAGTTTTTCCTCTGGAGGTAATGCTTTGAATATTTTGATACACTTGGGCTTTTCTTCAGTTCCTATGATACATTCTTCTATGTATGCTCTTAAAGGCTCCATTTTTGGTTTTCTAGCTACATCATTTGAATCAAACAAATCTTCTAACAAGACTAATCCCTTGGGAGAAAAGTTATGTTTAAGTTTTAAAATTTCAGGATCATCATTCATTATTTCTTATATTTCTACCTTTTCTAAGTTATCTATTTCTATTTTAGTGAAACTGGTGGGTTTATTCAAATCTAGAGCATTTATATCTATTTCACTACTTATGTCATTGTCTACTGTACAATATGTCTATATATTACAATTTTGAAACTCTCCTTCAACATTCATGAAATCATAAATTTGAGAATCTTGTGCAAAAATCTGCCAATATTTCAAAATTTCAGCTATAACAGGCCTATGTCTCACTTCTGTAGTGTACTTGTCATTGGGTTGAAAGGGAAATTTGCAGGTACTAGCAAAAGTGACCAAACTGTGACCTTGCATGTTTTTCCTCCTAGGAATGGCAACAAAATTAGTTTCAAGAAGTTCTTTAATAAAATCTGGGACAATCTCTGTATTGGCTAAGTCTGGGATTATTAACAGAGTATTCACCTTTGATTTTTTTTATAATAAATTCTAAGTCTCCCATGATAGAAACTCTTTTGGCTCCAAGTTTTCTATCAACTTGCAGTCCTAAGATTAAAGCTTCATATTCCGCCATGTTGTTTATGCATTTAAAGTTTAATCTAAAGGCATGACCTTCAGAATGATTATTCTCCATGTTAAGAATATAGACTCTTGCTCCTGCTCCTGCTCCTAATCTATTTACAGATCCATCAAAATCCAAATGCCATATAGACTCATGAAAAAGGTTTTCACTACCAGGTGCTTTGTATTTTTGTTCTACAACCGTGATTTCATTTTTTCCATTACCTAAATTGTAAAAGATAAAAGAGTCCATATCAGAATGCATGGAGTATATAGGGAAATTATGTGGTTTTCTGCACTACTCACCATGTATTTCATCAATGTTTCTCTATAAAGTTTTCTTTGCTGACCAAACACAGATCTGGTGGCATATGAGATGTCCAATTGTAAGGATCCCTGTAATTTTGCTCCTCGTGAGCGAGATAACAACATTCCATATTTGGGTGGGATATCAGGAACTACTATGTCCATCACAATACTCTTTTCTGAGCACTAGACTAGAGTTACATACAAATATTTAATCATGCCAAGGCATTTAACTTGGCTAGAATCAAAGGAAAAGAGGTCCTTGTTTGGTCTGGTGATATCTAAGTTTAGTCTCTCCATGATTGCTTTTGGCATTAAGTTATGGGATCCCCCTGAGTCTAGCATAACATTATTCAAGATTTTATCATGAACATTTAAGCTAATGTAGAATGGAGGGATACCCCCTTGTTGATGGGTGCCATTTACTTGTGGACCAAACAATAACTCAAGTTGATCATCATTCAGGTTCACAACATCTTCTCCTTCACCTATGTTTAGTGTTTCAATGATTTGTGCTTTGTATGATTCATTATTTACCAACTCTGTTAAAGGGACTGATATTTTTAATTTGGCTATCTTAGTCTTAATGTTGAATGGCAATTGAGTTTTGCCAAATTGGATGAAATCGTCCTTAGCAATTTTGGTCTATGTAGTTTTATCTGATTTTTCATTACCTGGCAATTCAATTTGTGTCTCAGTAGTTTTGCTTTGATTTCTCTTAATTGGAATGGCTTGAGTAACAATTTCAGTTTGAGTTTCAATTTGAGTTTCAGTTGAAGTTATATCTACAATTTTTTGGTTGGAAGGTTGCGCTCCTGAGTTCCTCTAGGGATAATTTGCAGAACTTTGGTTACAGGTGCTTCTGTTATGTTTTTAGTTTGGGTTTGGACTGATTTCTTAGTGGGAATATCATTATTCCTTTTGCTTCTAAGGATATAATGTTTGCGGACTTCATAAATAGCAAATTCATGGCCTTGTTTTTAGTCAAATGATTCCCCAAATTCTAATTTCAATTGTTGTAACATGTACATTTCTTGTTCTTCCTCAGTAAGAAAAACAACATCTTCGCTTTTTTTCCATAATAGATTTATCTTGGTATCCTCCTCTTCTTCATGGTTTTGTGAACCCTCAACATAGGTTTCTTGTAATGGAGGTCTAATATGTTGATCTGGTATAATATTCTTTCGAGTGTTAAGATTCTTCATAAAGTTGGGGTTTCTTATTGGGGGTGGCTGTTGACTTTCCCATTGAGATTTTCTTTCCATGTTTTCTAATCTATCCATTATTATTTCTACACTCTTAGTGAAGCTATCCATTTTACCATCTGAAGTGGAAGTTTCCTCTTTAATGACAACCCGCTTTTCATTTCTCATTCTAGATTTCTTAGCTAATAAATTGGCTTCTACACTAACAACATTACTTTGCCATTGTTCCAATGTTTCAGGGTTTCTTTCCCTTAATTGGTATGACATGTCAGTGATAAAAACACCAGGGAATTTGATCAATGCTAGGTCTGGTGGAGGTTTAATATCAGTAGGGATTGCATTGTAGATGCTATTGAACGTAGTACAATAATCTTGAAGTGATCCATTAGGAGCTCTTCTAATGTTATCATATTCAGATAGTATTTTTAGAGGGTTTTTCTTTATTTCCCATCTATCAATAAACAATCTACGAAAAGAAGCTAAATCTGCAATATGATTAGTGGGTAAACCTTTGAACCATCTCTTAACATTCCCTATTAATGGTTGGGCAAACAACCTCATTGGTACATCACACTTATCAATTTCATGCAACTCAAAATAGTTAGTCATTTTATTGACATGCTATTGGGTAGTACACTAACTAGTACCATTAAAAAGAAAGATTTTTCTTTGATAATCTTGGGGCATGGCATGGAGCTGTGCTGGTAAGGCCAAAGGTGCATATCTATCTTCCATGGCTGAGATTTTGGTTTGAATATGGGGAAAAGTAGTGGTTCTTGAAGAAGGACTTGAAATGGATGGAGATGAATTAAATGAACTTGAGGTGTTTGGTTGAAGAGGACGTTGAGGAATGAATGGTTTAGGGGAATGAACTGAGGTGTATATTATAGGTGAGGTGGTAGTAAAAGAAGTTGCATTTACAATATTTTAAGATCCTGCAAAAAGTTCAAAGGAGACAGTAGTGAGGGAAGCTAATTCAACTGATTGTTGCAGATAGGCATCGTCTATATGGCTTATCAATGTAGAGGTTAAAGCTTCTAGTTTGTCAAAAGTATCCAACACAAGTTGATCCAAATGTAGATGTATAGGCAACTTTTTTGACTCAATGAATTGAATAAAATCAGGGTATAATACAATTTCATGAATTGGATTTTATGATTCAGTTCTAAACAATGAAAGCTCAAATGATAATCAAACTGAATATCCTCTAAACTTGATAATTCCTTGGCAAATGAATTTTCATTAACTAACTGGCTACTACTTTCTTGAGTTTCTACCATTTTTGGTTTTCTTAAAATTCTGTCAGGGTCATCAACTATTGTAGCAGGGTTTGGATCTAGATTTTCCCTGCTATAGTGACTCTTTTTGGGAGCCATAATTTTAATTTTTTAATTGTTTTTTGAAACTTTTTAACAACAAATCTAAAATTACCTTAAGGTGCAAAAAATGATTTTAAAGGTTTCCTTAAAGTTTTATTTAAATTGAGGACTAGTCCCAAGTGGAGTCGCCAATATGTTATCACTCCAAAATTTCTCTAGAGTTGTTATGAAAGAAATGATAGAGGTAACCTAAAACCAACTTTGGAGATTAAGATCTAGCCTTCCTAATAATTAGAGAGGGTTCTCTCTTTATAATTTAACTTCGTTTTAATTATTTTATTTTAGGCTAGTTATGATTGTACTTGGGTTTTGATTTGGATTTGGTGGTGGAATCATTGATTTAGATGCATAGAGCGATGTCTTTTACCATTGGCATATGGGTTCAAGTGTCAAGACAAACAAGACTGGATCAAGTTCTAAAAATAGTGTCTACACGGCCAAGTAGCTGAGTATTTTCATATATTAAGGCTAGATGGTGAAGTTGATTTCAATCGGATCCAAGGATAAATTAAGGATTCCTTAGGCCAGATAATCAAGGAAGTGAAAGAGGTCAACCAGGATGGGCGACCAATTAAGAATTCTCAGATCTGGATATCAAAAGAAAACATAGAAATGATTAACTGTTCAAGACAGAGTATACTTAAACAAATTTTGAAATACATTTCCTCTTAATTCATTCAGTTTAGATAACATGCAAGTTTTTGAAATACACAAGAAGATAAAAAATTTGACAACAGAAAATACTTCACTGTAATAGCTCAACACATGAATCCTATAATGCAGTCCCTTTATTACTATGTCCAGTCTGTTGACTTGAAAATTTGGTACAATAACCCTCAGATTTCTGATCAATACAACTCTATAAACTTCTAGCAATCCACCCCAAATACTTCAAATTATGAAGTATTTATACAAAAATAATTTACAAAATATCCAAAACTGCCTTGGGAATTAATCTTGGAGAAATAAATATCTTCATACAGTAAGATAGAGATAGATGTTCAATTGTTGTATGTTGTCCCTGTTTATTTGGTTGTGATGTCTTTATGCTCTGATATGTTTTTTGTATATTCTCTACCTTGTTGATGGTCTTCATGCTGACTATTCTTTTTAGTGTGACCTTTCTCAACTGATACTATTTCATATGGTTGGCTTGTTACATTTCCTTACTGTGCTTTTTAACTTTGACTATGCATTTTCACTTTGAATGTCCGTTTTTATAGAAATTCATTTAAATTCTCCCAAATACCTTCAGCTATTAATTTGATATTTACCATTTCCCATCAATTTCATTTTCTTCTGTATACTTAGAAAAAGTGGACCTATTCAAAAAAAGGTGTTTATCTCATGCTCGAGGTAAAACAGGTTCTCAAGTGCCTAATATAGAACCTTTCCAGTAGGCATCCCCTTCATAGAGGAATTATTTACCTGATCCATGGCCACCTCTCTAATTCTCCTATTGTAGTCCTCCTATGGCATCAATTTGTCATTTATCGGCAAGGGATTAACCAAACCTTTATGCATTAGAGCATCAAAGTTAACCATGGTTTGGCATTTGCCTTCTAGGTTTAGCATTAAATTTCTCTTGGTGAGCACCTTTTTTACTTCTAGTATGTTGTCTGTCATGTAAGGTATGTCTATCTCCTGCAATTCATATTTTTTTTTGGAGTCCAGGAAATGGATGATTCTAGCAGCTTCTTCTGGCATATCTCCTAGTTCAGCCTTAACTTTTTGAATGGATTCTGTAGCCTCTTTGACTAAGTAATTTTTCTCAAATATGACTTCAATGGATGGACAAATATCATTGACAGAGTCAATGATATTGGCCCATAACTGTTATTTAGCTTGTCCAAATGGCTCCTTTAATGTTAGCTCTTTCTCTAAGCTCTTTATCCTCTCATTCATCCTAGTTGACTTCTGTACTTCTTCTATGTGCATAATTTGAGCAAGCTTATTATCATTCTATAGAATTGTTATCTTTTCCTTAAGCTTGTTTATCTTTGTGGTCTGAATGGACATGTCCTGCATTTCTTTGACCAACTTGCTTGCGTCATCACCTAGCTAGGCTACTGTTGATGTCGAACCTGTTGCTGATGTAGATGTTGTGGCAGCTGGTAGTGTTGTAGCCAATGGAGCTGTAGGAGCCAATGAAGCTGCCAAGGTGGATGGTACTGTAGTAGTGACTCTTTGAATTGTAGTGGCAGTGGTAGTCTCACAACTGGCTTGTTTTAGCTATATTAAGTTGTCCAACTCGTTCTCCATCTCTTTCAACTGATCATTCAATTGTAGAATAAGGTCCATCATATCTTGTTGCTGGGTTTGGCTTTCAAGGACATTTTTTGTCTATGGATGCTCTGAATGAGGTAGTTTTAATTGGTTCTTTAAAGTAGAAATGTCCTCATTCTTCTTCTTACTCAATTTCTTTGTAGCCTTGACATCACTAGGATTATACCCAATCTCAATTTCCAAGTCTTCTAGTGACTTGATTTTGTTGTCCTTGGCTTGTGAGGAGGCCTTTTCTAGCTTGTACTATGTAGTGATATTATCTAATGATCTTTGAAGTTTGTGTGTAGTCATAGCTTTACTAGTCATGGCGGAATAAATCATCTCTCGTGCTTACTTGTGGAACTTAATTTTGTCAATGTGGTGAACATCCCTGGCCAAAACCTCAAAATCTATTTTCTTATAGTATGTTGATGATTTTGGCATAGACTATAGGTTGCATGAATTTAATCTACATTTTACCTGTTTTGATGTCAAAGGCTGGCATTAATCTTCTTTGATTTGCAGGTGTCTTCTTGAAGTATTGAGCATAATTCGTAGCTTTGAATGCTTCATTCCTCAGCTTAATATCTTTGCACATATCTTTAATATCCTTCTCTTTATCCATAGGCCAGGTGGATGAAGAGACTTCAATGTTGAGATGTTTCTCAATAACCTGAGTGTTTGATGTAGAGGGTTGGTGTGTTTCTCCTAAAGTTGTTGGGCCTTTTCTCCTTTCCACCATTATATCAGTGTCAGTGATTTCCATTGTTCCAACGGTTTCTTCTTGTTCAGTTACAGGATTAAGCTTGGGCCTCTTCCTATAACTGATCTCAAATTGTTCATCTTTGGTTTCCATGGTTGAACTAGAACCTTCTTCCTTGGTTCTCTTTGAATTTCTATCTTCATTTTCTAGAGTCTGTAAAAGAGGAGTAATATTCATTGGTTCTCCTAGTTTTGCAACCTGCAGGGAGGAACTTGTGTCAATATGTTTTTCTACATCAATTAATGTATTCTCTACATAAACTATAATATTGTCCATGTCTAGCAAGGTGTTTTCCAACCATTCTGATTGGTTGGAAAATATTTCTATGTCTGGCCTAGGATAATGTATGAAAGTAGCCAATTTGACCTTGAGCCTTAGCTTATTTATGACTCCATGAGGGTCATATTGCTACATAAAATTGTTCCTGAATTTCATTTGCTGCGAAATTTTATCTGCCTCTGGTCCAACTTCCCTAGTATTGCAAATAAAGGGGCCCAATTGGTTTTTCATTTTGAACTGGGTCTTCTTCCTAGCTGATAGGAAATTTACTTCATCAAAATTTATAATCTACCTAAAGTATTCTAGTGCAAATATCCACATGGAGAGGTATTTGGGCAGTTTGTATGGGACTAGTTGGCATCTGTATATCCTTATCTCTATGTGGTTGTGGTATAAATACCATTCTCCCACTTTACAATTCTTTGCGAATTGTAACAAGCTCTTAACCTCTTGAATAATCTTGGGATGATGGCTACTGGTTAGCATATTCATAACTAGATGGACAAATGAATCAATGAAGTATTTCTAGGAAAAAAATAGTGCAAAATTTTTGGATCAACGGTGTCCAGTAGATGACTAATCTTGGGTTTCTTTTGGTGTCTAAATTTTGAATTTTGAGAGGAAATATGTCTAACTTGTAATATAAAAACATGTGAAACAATACAGATGAGTATTTAAAGACACTCTCAGTTCATAATCTAATGAATTTCCCATGCATTCTGTCTAATATGAACTGAGCATAGTTATACATTGTAGCAGGAGGCTTTCCTGGGAAAAAGATGGAAAGGAAGGCAAGAACAACCTCATCCACATGTTCATTAGAGGTGTAGATTAAAATGCAAGAGAGCATGGTTATGGTTTGTCTACCTCTCTCAAAAAACTAGTGGTAGCATATGGAGGAGTTTCTATTGGAGTATGAAACTCCTTTATGATGAAATTTTGGAAGATTTGGGTTATCCTGGGAAGGTATAACTTGGTATAGAGGTCAAGAAAGCCTTCAATAGGATGTGGGGTCTCATTTGAGCTTGGTTGGACTTACTCAGATTAAACTGATGAGCTCATTCTTATTCTCTATAACTATTGATCTGCCAAGGTTAAACAGTTTGGCCATATATTTATTCTCTATCTATCAACATCAAATTTAAAGCATGAATGGGTCAAGATTAAACTATTTGACCACAAGCTGCACACAATCTTATTTTACAAAGTAAAGCAAAGGGAGTGGCATTGAATTTGAACACTTTCATGATCTATTTTTTTTTTTTTTTTTGGTTCAAAATTTTCACCTTTTTGATCTTGTTTCTTCTTTCTTTTTTTCCTTTGATTATTCTTTTAGGACATACCCTCTTTACATTTTTAAAAATTTAATATGGAAAACATTTTGCAGAAAGCAAAAGTATGTACAATATTACAAGACTAACCATAGCCATTCAAAATTATGAATCCTATTATTATAGGACCCTAACAGAGAGGATCTAAAGATCAGTTGGGGCATGAGGAATGGTGAAGATCATAGAAACCATATATGTAATCTCGATCAGTGGGAGAGAAAAGAAACCCATCGGGGTAGAACCCTTCAATAGACCAGTACCAACACTAATGTAAGAGTCAGGTATGCCACCCGCTAAGGGTACGGTGATGCTAGGAAACAAGGAGTAATATGGGAAGAAAAATAATAGCTGGTCCATTGTGACTATTCTCCCATCCAATTGAAAGAGGATGAGGAGGAATATTGAAGACACAATGGAAATCATGGCATAAGACCAACTAAGGGCCAAAATCAAATTATAGTTGAGGTGATGATCTACGACATCAATGCCCAGCATTACCATTTCCCCACTCAGAGTGATGGGGTAGCTGCCAAGGTATCCCTTTAGGATGAATGTAAGTCCATCAAATTTTTAAGGTAATTCGATGACGAAGAGAGGGTTGGAGAACCCAATGCGAGCCAATGTGAATTAGACATGATGGAGGTTCAAGAGCATTCGTCAATGATCGTTCTTTGGATAGCTCTACCTTTCGAAATAACCTGCACCTGAAATATAAGTTGGTGGAGAAGGCGAGGTTTATATTTATCCATGTAAAATACTGCTAGCATGGAATCCTGAGGACCACCCCACCAATCATTGAAAGAAAAGATTTTTTTTGTGCTAGAAAAGTTTGCAATACTTCAAGTGCAGACATAGCTGATGGTGCTTGCACCAAATATTCTACAATATTGTAGTTATGGGAATCACGTACAAAAGTATTATGTGTCATTCAACGAAGTTATCCTTTAGGGGAGAAAATCACAAGATTAGTAACAGGCCTTTCGATATAAAGATCATTAGGTGGCAATGGGTTTGAACCCAAGGCATTGTCCTAAGCATTAGCAACTAGAGCTCCATAAGTTTTCATTCAAGTCTATAGATCAAGCATTTCAAAGGTGTAAATAGTCGATGATATTTCACCAGAGGAAGGATGGTTTGAACTATAGTTGACCCCTTGTAGGGGTTGAGGTGAATTTGCAATAAGATGTTGCTACTCTGGAGCAGGGAAAAGGTTAGGTAGGATTGTTGGGGTCTTGCTAGTGTCCCTTTGAGGAAGGAGATTTGTGTATTCTTGGAGATGGGGACATCGGTGTGTCATAAGGTCTTCCACACAGATTTTGTAAGTGAACTTGACAACTTTGTCCTTTTCACTATCATATTTTGCAGTAGCCTTCTATTTGGGGTTGGATTTCATAGCAGGCTGATCCTCAGAAGGAGAGGTTGCTTTCTTATTCTTCTTGTTCTTGCCACTGGGTTTTTGTATAGACTACACATATTTGATCACAGTGGTTGGAAGAGAAGCCAATTGGGTAGAAGTAGCGGTATTGAAAGACAATTGGGCAACACTCCCACTAAGTGTTTTTACAGTAGTCCCAAAGGTAGCTCCAACGAGACCATCAACATGGACGTTAGGGTTCTAAGTAGCGAGAGCATTGGAACTTTGGGGGACATTGGGGATTACATCATATAGTGTGCTATACTACGAATAAACCAAATCTAAGTGATGGGCATGACGAATGGATTGGTGTTCAGTGACCGCACGACCTAAGGCAACGTCCTTGGAAATTTGGGGAAGAAGAGATTTGCAAAACCAATATGATATCATGTAACCTAGAATGGGGGCCTTCACTAGCCTCTGCCTATGTCTCTATTCACGAATGTGATTAGAGATGTGGGTGGAGGTGTTTTGGTGAAAGGTAGTAAGAAGTTACATCCCAGTTTCATAGCGTATTTGTAGCTAAAACTGCTTTCAAAATTCCATTTCCAGTAAGGGTGCGGAGGAAGACCCAGAGCTAGGTACTGTTAGCCACCATGCAGTTTGATACACACCATAGATGGTAGGTGGTCACATGTGTACTGAGATCATCCCCTTGCTTCCCTTAAAACTTTGGGATGTCGGGAGGTATTTGTGTGGGATTAGGGGCTAATGTAAGTTATGGTAGATGGGGTTATTAGTCAATTTATACAGAACAAGGGTATCGAATGTTGCCAAAAAATGAAAAGTGTTTGGTTCCCTCGAGTTTGACTAGGGTGATAAAGAATTACTTGAAGGACCTTGGGGTCCTCCCATCATATTGTTAGCAATATGATACATAGGATTTACTAGATAATAGCCTCCTTGCTATGGTGGAACGTTCATATATGGTGGTTTTCCATAACGTACAGTAGGCTGGGGGACAAAATACTAGTTGTCATGAGGATAAAAGGTGCCCCTTGAATTAATTGAGGTTGAGGAAGGGGTGCCCAGATAGGCAGAGAAGGACCTAGTTGAGGCGTTCTGATTACCATATAATTTTTTGTAGGTACATGACTGACACTATAAGAGTGTCCACTTGGAGGATGTAAATCGATCAATGCTAGTCCAGCTTGTCCTATAGGCGGAGGAGGAATAGTGGTGCCGTTGATCGATCTGTGCATGTTGGGAACATTTCCTCCTAGCATTTGAGCCTGGGAGTTTGAACTTAACAGCAGATTCCAACCAAAATTACTATTGAAGGGACCCATGCTAACATCATTATTTGGAGTGACAGTCGAAGGTCTAGGAGCATACATAAAAGGGTTATAAATTGAAATGTAATGGGTTCCACTCATAGTAGGTGTAACGAGGTTAATTGGACTTGGCATAGTTTGGATAGCAGGGTACCCAATCTGTTGTGTGTTACTAACTTTTGACGAGAGAAGTGATGGTGGACCAAAGTTTTCCATAAAATACCACGACCCATTAGTCGCTGGGGGATGTAGGATGTTGGTACTGTTGAAGACATGGTAGGTACTGGTGCTGCCTGAATTAACATTAATCCCAAAGGAACGGTGAGGGGAGGATTATAAGGAGGTACAATTCCTTCAGTGAAAAGGTCTTTAGACACTATAGTGTCTTCGAAGTTATTGTGTGATTCAGTGTTAGAAACTAGAGACTGATTTCTCAAAGAGGGGTAATCAGGGTCACCAACGCTTAGTTGATCCTCCAGAGTCAATGGAGGAAGACCTTGTTGTCACCTAGATTGACGACAAGGGTCATATGTAGCCACGGTGACCGATATATTTTGTCAAAAAGAAAATATACTGATATTTTATTATAGTCTTAGTGATAAAAACTAGCACCAAAAAAATAAAAAATACTCTAAAAATCATCCAGCAAGTAGTTAGGGGATATGAATCTCTCTAATAACCCCTATTTACTGGAGATGAAACCCAATATCAAAATGGATAAAATAGAGATTTCTCCAAATGTATAGTTATGATTACTCTTGAGGTTCACCCGAACATCAAATTAAGCGTTCAAGTACTCTCATGAAGATGTGCACCCTCCCAAAAACCGAAGACAGAGTAGGTTCATCTGTTTAGGTACCAGGGAATCCCGCCCAGTCACCTATGTTCATCCCTAAAAATTCGTTTCCACTATCATTACCTCAAATCACAAATATTATCGGGGGCACATGGTCATATATAGTACACTGTGTGGGTAGGATACCTAATTCATTGACTCAGCTCCGATATCCATGAAAGGTTCCCCAATACACAAAATACCCATTGGAGATATAATCACAAGCAGGCTACCTTCTCTCACATTCCAATGTTGTCTCTCGTTTAACTCTGCTTTGATTGGAGTGCTCACGAAACGTATGAGTGTAGCAAGATTTATTCTCTTTAATGACACTAGTTGCAGTTTTATGATCTTGGGTAGTTAACTCACCATTTCCTATCCCAATATCCTAGCGTAGACTAATATGTGTGTATACTAAAAAAAATTGTTCATTTATTTTATCACGACATTGATTTGAATTGTACTTTATTAATGTTTTTGGAAGGGGTGCTGACATATGGAGTTTTGTCAGACTTTGAAGCAAACCATGTAGAAAATATGCTTTTTAATATCAATTTGATGATTAAGTTATTTCTAAAAGAAGATAATCATTTATACATCAGTTGAGCACCATGCATTCAATGCAGTAAAGACATGCATAACTTGCAGACATGCAATTCTCTCTAACGACTAACGCAAAATACAAATGCATAATTTAACCAACTAAAACAAAAATAAACAATTTTTTTCATTTTTCTTTTCAAACAACAAGTGCAGTTAAGTTATTTATCTAAAAAGAAAAAATGATCAGTAAATAGGCAACCAAGCACAGTGCACAATTGTAGATCCTTGAAATAGACTATTTGCAACTTCCTAACCAAGGAATTCATAGAGAAGGTTGTTTATCAAGATAATGGATGGCTAACTCACTTTACAAGAGGATACAAAGCATTAATGATAGGACTAATTATATGTTTTCAAGCCTGAGTAATTTTATTTTTATCGCCTAGATTGACCTTAGGTTGAATGGAGGTAATTCTAGGGTAACCACAAACCAAGTTTAACCTGGTAGCTAGCCCTACTAGGCCAGGAGACGGTTCTCTCCTTATGGATATCAGTCAAGATGACTAGATTAGGAACACAATCTTATGCTAGGTATAGTCGCTCAAGGGTTTTGATTGAATTTGTTGGTGTTTTTTGTCAGATCAAGAGGAACTGGGCAATTTGGGTTTGGGAAACTAAGTCAAAATTGCAGGGGATTCTATGGGGAAAGGTAGGTATGATCTTCATCACCTTAAGCTTGATGGGGTAAAATGATAGGCTAGTGGGGAGCTATGAAGGGTTTGATCAAGTCAAGAATCCCTCCTAAACAGAAGAGAAAACATGAAATATTGGTGTTTTCCCAAGGCAGAGCATTAAAACCTAATGTATTCCACCTATCTGACTTGAAAACAACCAATCAGAAGAAATTATATGAAAGAGGCATACATAAATAACATGAGAACATATTAAAAAAAGAAGAAACACATGCTATAGGCCATACCAAATGTATCCCATAAAAGTAGATGCAACTTTATTAGTTTCCTGCCACAACTGCTACAAAATGATAAGTGTTCAGTACATGAGCTTCCAGCTAAATCCAACCTCACCAAATGAGCAAGAAAACACATAATATAGAAATCTAAACTACTCATCCTGACCTTCAGGGGTTGAATCCATCAGAAGAGGGGTTGTTCAACCATTTCCCAACAAAGAACTGGAATATAGGCAATCAAACAACTTGTCTCTAAAAGAGGGGAAACTAATTCATTTGCCTCAAAACCACCTCCAAATAATGAATCTACCCTCTAACAGTGTTTTACCATTACATTTACATGCCATGTCATCAACTACATTAGTGAAATAATCCATGAGGAGAGAAAAATCAAATTCACTGTCAAGGGAGGTGAATTTTAATTCCCTGAGAAAAATGGCCCTAAGTGCAGTGCCACTAGTCCTAAGTGCAGCACTACTTTCGACTTGACTTTGGAGTACCTCCCCTTAGCCAAATTGAGCACATGATAGCTCATTGGAAATGTCTTCAAGCTAGCTTCTAGAACGTCTTGAATTTTTTAATTTGGAGGTCATTTTCCCCCTCAAAACTTGAATCTCCCAAGACCGCTTCTGTGTGTACAAAAAGAGGTAGAGAGGTCATTTTTTGGTAGCTTTTGGTCCTTTTGGTGAACCATATCTGCTCCAAAACTTCTGAAAATTTCTAGGGTGCATGTCCTCATCATTCTGAATCCAAAAGTGTAACCTTTTTCTCGAATGGATGCCCTAGGAAAAAACTTCTGGACAAATTTTCTGTGTTGTGAATTTCAAAATTTCAAAAATACAAAAACTTCTCAAAATTTGCCCAAATTTGGTATGGAGCACCACCATCAAGTGCTTTGGTTGGCCAAAGAGGATTCAGCCTACATTTTGAGTCTATCTTGCTCTTTCTTTCCCTCTAAGGCTCTCCTCAACCTAGCTTTCATCCTCTTCATTCTCATGTTGCAAATTTTGTTTCGTGTCTTGTAGTGATAGGCCATGTGCCTCGTCATTTGGTTATCTCTGTTGGCCCTTTGAAATAATAGATGGTGATATTGTGGAAGTTACTCCAGCAAGTGTCACCTCATAGTAAGAAAATGAGCCACAAAATGTCTCGCCAACTCATGATGAAACTGAGCTCTTCCCACTAGCTCACAGAATTCAAAACATCCATGGTGTCTGAAATAAGAGACTATAAGTGGGCAAGCTTGCAATTCTCTTAAACTGGTGGGCTCATCTCTTATGATTTTTCCTCCCTAGTGAGGCTTTCCCTACCTATGTCTCCGCATAGAACTATCACTAGTTGTCTCTTCATCATACTCAAAATCACTTCCTCTGTCCATGTTTTATTTAACTCTATTAGTTTACACATTTTTTACAATGTATGGGATGAATGGTATGTACAATGGCTTATAGGGATGGGTGTGAGTGAATGTAGGAAACTATGAGCAAAACATAAGAAGGAGGGGATTTAGGGAGTGATAAACGAGTGGTAGAATATGATAAAAGTGATGGGGATAAGGGTTTAGTTATGAGGTTGAGTAATGGGGAAAACTAAATAATTAGGGTTTATAGTGAGAATTAGGATTTTATATAGAGAGTGGAAAACCATGAAAATCTTTACATATGCAAACTAAATGGCAAGGAGAGGATGGATACTTACTTGCACAAGCTGAATTTGGAAGAAATTCAGCAAAGGTTTGATGTTTGGGGCATTTTTGGTGTTGGCTGGCCTAAGCACAGTGCCACTACCTAGGAGCATGATGCCACTCCCTAAGTGCAACACTTGTTATAAATTGTACTGAGAAATTTTCCCCTAAGTGCAACACTAGGTTCTAAGCGCAACACCCTTCTCCCTAAGCGCAGTGCCATTTGCAAGAAACTTTTTGTGGCCTTCCTGGTGTCAAAATTGGGTGCGAGATAGTGCATTGGAAATCTTGTCCAGTCTAGTTTCCCTAGCATATTCAAATTCTCAATTTGGATTTCATTTTCTCTATCAAAAGTCCAATCTTCGAAGACTAGTCAAAATGTGCAGAATGAGGCTACCTAAATGCAGAGTGATGTTTCAGTCAATGTTTGGAGGTCTTCCTGAACTCCAAATTGACCTCATGATAGCTCATTGGAAATATCTTTGTGTCTAATTATCATTTGACTCATCAAGTAAGTCATTTGGTCACCTTAGCTAGGATAAATTTTTATTTCCCTGAGGTCACTCCAGAAGTGCATCAACTCTCTTGTAGCAACTATATTTCTGAAATTTCTCTAAAGCCATGAGACCTGTGTACAAACTGAAGGTGGTTTTTCTTCTTGGGTGTATGATGATAAAATCTCTCTCACTTTTGTCAAATTCATCTTTTTTTGCTTAGAAACATAGTTTGAAGAAAAACCGTCCCTTATGTGTGGTGAGTTGCTTGTTCCTTGGAATGACTTCTCGAGAAATGATGGAGACTTGATGTTTGATGATATGAAATGGCCTCATACCTTCTGATATCCCTTATGCCTCCTTTGCTCAGATATCTCTAATCCCATATCCAATCCTAGGCCAGTGGGAGAGGAGATTAGGGTTTAGTGCTTGTTCTCTTTTTCTTTTGCAGGTGGATTTGTGCTCATGATAACCTAATTTTTTTGTAGTTGCAGGTGCTTGGCAACATGAAAAGATACTTAGGAGCAGCTAAAAACCAATATTACATATGAAAACATAAAATTACATCATTAATAGAAATAAAAACAAAATACCCTCTTTTCACCTAAAAACAAGTTTTGAGGTGAGAACTACATTAGGCTTTCAAATTGATAAATTATGGCTTTGCTAATCATTATTGGCCTCCTCATGTCCTTTCTGATCATTATTGGCATGTAATTATTGGATTTGACCATGGTGGGACCCTAAAATCTAATCATACCAAACCCTAAAACCTAATGAAATGAATTTCAAAGGGAACATGAGCCATGACTGAAATATATGGAAGAGGATTAGCAAGTACAGATCATGAGGGAAAATTGAAGTAAACCCTACCATTAGTGAATCCATGACCTAACGTAATGCAAACTCATTAGTATGGGACTCCTACTATGAAATGCAAAAGAGAAGATTTTGATCACTGATGGCAGTGTGAAACACTAACACTAACATTGGCTCCAATGGGGATGGTAGCTTCTTGGAGGTGCCAAGAACACCGTAGACCAAGTAGCCTCATCCATTGGGCATGGAGTCAAAAACTCAAACTGAAATGCATGACTGAAAACTGACGACTTGATGACACAAACCGACTTTTACTCAACTAAAAATTGACTTGATACTAAAACACAGCTAACAAACTGCAAAAGATGCTCAAAATTGAGCTTATTCAATAAAACCTACTTTAATTGTTTCATTTTTCACCTGATCAAGTGAAATGAAACAAACAATGGAACCAAGTAAGCATTCTAGATGTTGTTTGGATTCTCCACAAGTGCTTGTTTATGAGAAAGAAGAGAGATTTACTGCAATGCAACTCCCATGAAAACTTGTAAACAGATCCAAATTTTCCCAGATTGAATAATATGGATGGTATATCTGACTCCATAAATATTGCATAAGGATCTTGAAATTCATGTGCATTGGGACTTAGCTCATCCAATTGATTACTTTGCTTCTCCTCATACCATGAATGCAAACTTTCGTTTGAGCTTTGTGATGAGACTCATGCTGAAAATGACAAAGAAACCGACTGTTCGATCCAATTTGTATCAATACTTTTTTCAAGCTCACAATTAGCTAATGGAGAAGGATTTTGACTGCAGACATTATCAAACACATCAACTATTGGATCATGAAAAGCTTGAAAAGACCATTTCAACCCATTTTCTATTGGTTCCAATGAGATTGCATGATTTTCTACAGGCTTCTCATTTCGAGATATACTATGAGAAATTTCCTTCAAAAACTGAAATGATTCAAAGCATAATGGTATCAAATCCTCTTGCATCATTTGATCATATGTTCCATCTTCCAAGTCAATGGCATTCGGGGGCTTCAAATCTAGATATGAGAAGTCTTGAACAAGGATTTCATTGCCTTCTAGATGGTTAAGATCAAAACTTATCGACGACTGATTTCAGATTGCACAAAAGTGGTCTCTCATGAACTGAAATGAAGTAAAAGAAAAAGGAAAAGATCCTTCACTTACTTCAAAATTTTCTACACTTTCTTCCTCACTCCCATAGCTGATATGTAATGGATAATCACTGTATTTGAGCTGAAAGTGAACTTCCTCCTTCCACAAACTAGTTGTTGATTTGTCTGCAAGACCAGCTTATGTTTGGAGAACATAATCATCATCATACTGATCGAACTTAGGGAAATAATCAGTATAAAACACATCATCAAGCATACATGTCATATCAACAGATCTCTCTTCTCCAAGATGATCTATAAAACAATCATTATCAGGTCTATTACAACTGGGATAAGAAAGAAAATGTTTTGGATTAGAAACTTGTTTTTCTTCAATCAACGAGCCATGGTCTTGAACATCATACTCATTCCTTGTAGTGATCTTTTGCATCATCTCTTCCACTGCACTTACTAAAATGTCGAGATTTACCTCTAAAGATGTTGATTCCTCTAGATCTATGTTCTTAATATTTTCTTCCTTCAACTTTGCCCTTCTGATTAGCAGATTAGCCTTTACATATACTACAATGTTTTGCATCTCTTCAAGTGTTGCAAGGTTCCTTTCTCTCAGTTGAAACTCCATTTCTGGATCAAAGGAATTTGGGTAGTGCAAGAGAGTAGATCCAATAGGAGGCCTTATATTAACCGGCATTGAAAAATAGACCTGGTTAAACTTGGTAGAAAATTATTGCACTGTCTCGCCTGGTAGTCTTTTCAGCTAGTTATATTCTTCTAGAATAAAGAAAGGGTTTTGTCTGACCACCCACTTTTTGAGGAAAACTTTGACGAACTGCTACAAATCTGAGATGCTCGCATTAGGCAGGGTTTTGAACCAACTCTTGACTTTGCGTTGCAAAGAAAGTGCAAAAAGCCGAACACTGACATCTTCTTCATCAACTTCATAAAGGTCAACAAAAGACTCAAAATTCAGGACATGTCTCTCAGCAGTGATGTTGTCACATTTACAATCAAATCTTGGTAGATATAGGTAATGATTTTTAGGCAAAGTATGGGATATAGGAGGTAAAATTGAACGCTTGTATCTATGTGGAATTTTACAAGGTATAGGAGTATATACAAAAGTTGTAGGATTAGTCTTGGTCTATTTAGGCTCATCAGTTTGAGGATGATCATCATAAGATTCGGAAGAAGGGTCTTGATCAAAATCAAAGGCATGTGAATATTTTGTATTCACAATCTTCAAAGGGAAAGAATCAAATGCAAGTCTAGGATCTTTTCTCAAATACAGTTTTCTTCGTAAAGCCTTCTTGACATTCTTGGGAAAAGAGAAGAAATAATTTATAACAACGAACATAATGTCTTGGATGAAATTCCAACTTCAATACCTAATCTTTCCATATTGTTCTTTCATGTTTCTACTGGTCAATTTCATCCTCCAGTGGAGTCCTGTTACACTAAAAAATGTCACCTTGACTACTTACAGTTAGTATGGCTCCAATCAACAAGTCATGCTACCCTCTTAGGCAAGTCTCATGCCTCTGTTATCCATCTCAAACTCAAAGAAGAGAGAAAGTCTTGTAAAAATCATGTTTATCTCTGGGGTCGCAGGTTCTCTCTAGCCTTACCTGCGGGGACGCTGATCATGTTCACAAAATATGCGTCCATGGACGCTCTGTATGTTAAGGGACAGGTGCGTCCCTCTGTAAAAGGCAAAATGCGCGAGTTTTATCTTGAAAAAGTTACTTGTGGTTACTTCTAGAACATTCTAGAGGTCGGTTTGATGAAATGGATGCGCCTCCAGTTGGTTCATGTATCTCTATTAAGGGGGAACCTATCCCATCAATAAGGGAGCTATCCCACCCATAGAGGGGGATGATCCCATTGATAGTGGACCTGAATAACCTCTTTACAGCACTATAAATAAAGGCATTGAGCCAGAAGGAGAGGAGGTTGGAGCTATACATTTTCTTTGGGTAAATGCTGCAGGATTTAGGTCTTCCATTAGAGCCTTTGTGAGGAGAGATTGTCTTCACTTGATTCTACTTGGGAGAGGGTGAGCTTTGTCAAAGTAGAGGAAAACCCTTGATGGACCCTGGGAGGAACTTGCACAACACCAAGGCCAGGTTGTAAGAGTTTCTTTGTTTCGTTATTAATACAAACTGGTTTATTTTTCTCAATAGCTTATGTTAATGAGTTATTTCATGTGTTCCTTGGTCTGCATGTTGAATATATGTTTTATTATATGAAATGCAAGTGCTTGGTAATTGTTTGATTGTTTGTGGTTGCAGGAATTGACTTGAAGGAGGAGCTCATCCGGATCGTCAAGAACGGACTTCAACAACAGCGTTTTGGAATAAGGTAAGCCTAAACACTTGTAATTTTCATGTTGTAAAAGGTGTATTTAGAGAAAGATCACTCCATTTTGTCTTGTTTGTCATTAGAATGTCTTAGACTTCTAGGAAGGTCAGTCGTGTCCGCACCCTTGACAGATTCCGTGTGACAAATTGGCGACTCCGCTGGGGCTAAGGCCGGCAAATTGGAAGAATTACTGAAGATGTAGCTAAGGCCGGCGTAGTTACTGAGGAGCAAGTCATTGCTCAGGCACAGTACCTTGACTTAGTTTATACTCAGTCGGGTACTTTACACGAGAAAATACCGGATCTTCCCAAGTCAAACCAAATCGCTGCTGCTCCTTCGGGATCTCATGCCGCTGATGGTATGATCGGTATCGTGACTACGAAGAGTAAGAAGAAGTCTTCCAAGACCTCCAATACTCCAATTATCACTTTGCCTGATTCTCCGACAGGAGAGTCTTCTCCTCCTGAACTTACCGCCGACATTCACGCTGTAGAGTCATCTACGGCCAAATCCAAAAACGGTGGAAAGAAGAAAGGAAAGAAGAAGGCTAAAGCAGACAAGGCTCCAAAGGAGAAAACGGAAAAGTCGGAAACTAATGACGAAAAGCGCAAACCTCGTTATCCTTGTCTCATTTGTGAAGAAGATCATTTTACGAGAGACTGCCCTCATCGGGCCGAGGTAGTGAAAATAGTTAAAGGTTCTCCGACTCCTGCTGTGTTAAAGAATCCATTCCCCGAGCAGGAAAATAAGATGATAGGTTCTTCTTCGAATGCCAGTGAAGAACCCATTTTGATGATGTCTCATGTCAGGATTGCGACTCGATCGCAAGATTATGGTAGTAAGGCTCCTGTTGATGGTAAAGAAGCAGAATCTTCTAACTCTAACCCATCAACCTCAGCTCCTGGTTCCGATCCACTACAGATCGAAAAACCTAACCCAGACTTAGTGATTAAGCCGCCCGCCAAGGGTGTACTTCGAAGGTCCGCTTTCAATCCACATGCGAGAGCAGCCCAGAATTACAACATTGTTGAAGATTTAGCTGTTTCACCTTCAGCAATGTCGGCACTCGAAGTGCTGCAATCATGTCCAGCGCAACGAAAATTGCTTTTGTCGGCTATTGGAGCTGTCGATGTTCAGGACCCGAACCTAATGATCTTTGATCTAGAAAGTAGTACACCGCGTCTCCCCCATCAAATGGCTTTCCAAATTCCAGTGATAGTCAAAAACAGGCCTATTCATCGGACTGTGATTGATGAGGGAGCTTCTACGTGTATTATGTCGATTCAATGTTGGAGATCGCTTGGTTCTCCTTCATTGAACCAATCCCCCACCATCCTTAAGGCCTTTGATGGCCGTGGGTTCCGTCCGTTTGGTATTCTACAGGAATTGCCTATAGGGGTCGAAGGTAAAACCGTTAGTCTGGATGTGGAAGTGGTTGATGCCCCTCTAGACTACAACCTTCTTTTGGGTCGAAGTTGGTCATATGCTATGACAGCGGTCGTTTCATCGGTCTTCAGAGTCATTAAGTTTCCACATAACGGTAAGATCGTGACTATTGATCAGCTGACATACTTTTCATCCGACCCAACCTCTTCAGAAACTATCCAGCATGTTGGCAAAACGACAATCCCTTATAGGGACATTGGTGTAGGTTTAGTTAAAGATTCCGGTTTACTGGGAACTTTTCCTCTCCCTCCACTCAATGCAGACCCTTCATTCGCAACAATTCATATGATCACGTCAGAAAACATTATTTATGATGATCCTTGGTATGTTCCCTCTGACTCTGAGCTAGACTCACTCGGTAATGTTATGCCGTTGAGTCCGTATGAGATTGCTTATGAAGCTCTTATGTCTTTTACCGACTTTCATTCAACCGACCAAATGAATGTGGTCAGTGAAGAGTCACTTTTCACCTCACCCTTAGAACGGATAACGTTTCCCGAAGAAGTGTCATCTGACGAACAACTTCGCGAAATCCTCAGTGTAGATGATCTACCATGGGACGATCTCCATCACAGATCTTCGTTTTTACCTAAGGGTGATGTCTTTGAAAATGATTTTTCATCTATCTTTACCGCTGAATATGTCAAAGACGCTCAGGATCCAACGAAACATTCTGATTCAGAGCTGAATTTAGGGAATATTTCTCGTACTATTCCCATTGACATTTCAGTGAAGCCCGGAATCAAGGAGAACATTCATATAGGTGCCGCATGTACTGACGAAGAAATTGAAACTTACAAGGCCCTATTCCAAGAATTCCGCGACGTGTTTGCCTGGTCCTACGAAGAAATGCCAGGAATCGATCCTGCCATTGTTGTTCATGAAATCAAAACCTACCCGGATGCTAAACCCATTCGGCAACGGTTGCGTCAGATTCACCCTCGAAAAGCAGCTGCAATCAAAGCCGAAGTCGAAAAGCTGTTGAAAGCAGGTTTCATTTATCCGATCCCGTTAACGGATTGGGTATCGAATATTGTTCCCGTCAATAAAAAACAAGGAACAATAAGAATCTGTATCGATTATAGGGATATCAATCGAGCTTGTCCAAAAGACAACTATCCTACGCCTTATATCGATCAAATTATTGATGATTGTGCCGGAAGTGAGATGTTTTCCTTCATGGATGGTTTCTCGGGTTATAATCAAATCAATATTCTACCTGCCGATCAACCAAAAACGGCATTCATTTGTCCATGGGGGACATTTGCTTATTGCAAATTACCTTTTGGCCTTAAGAATGCCGGTGCTACTTTTCAACGGGCCATGTCTTATGCGTTTCATGACATCAAGCACATTGTGCAACCCTATCTCGATGATTTGCCTGCTCATTCTTTACACCGAGCTGATCACCTTGTCCACCTACGAGCAATCTTTATGAGGTGTAGGCATTATCGAATTCGGTTGAATCCCCACAAGTGTGTTTTCTGTATAGAAACAGGTCGATTGCTGGGATTTGTTGTTTCCAAAACCGGCATTCGCGTCGATCCCTCGAAAGTCGAGGCTATCATCCAATTGCCTCCTCCTTCGAGTTTGCGCCAACTCCAAAGCTTGCAAGGGAAAGCAAACTTTTTACGCCGATTCATCCCTAACTACGCCGAGGTCACTAAAGGTTTTACACGGTTGTTGAAACAGAATGTACAATTCTTTTGGGATGAGATTGCTCAACAATCTTTTGATGCACTGAAACACGCGTTGACCCATGCACCGTTATTGCATCCTCCCAACTACAACCAGGACTACTTCTTATACCTCGCAGCTTCGCATTCCACCATTGGAATGGTGTTAGTTCAAGAAGATGAATTCAACGCAGAGCATGTGATATATTACCTTAGCAGAACCTTAAATCCAACTGAGTTAAAATATTCACATGTGGAGAAATTGGCCCTGGCAGCCGTTCAAGCTGTCCAGCGTTTTCGTCACTACATTCTTCTCCGCAAAACTACAGTTATTTCAGATTGCAACCCTATGATTTATATCTTGACAAAACAACTGCTAGGGGGCAAGTACTCTAAATGGATCGTCATCCTGCAAGAGTTCGACTTGGAGTTTGAGAAGTCCAAGTCTAAGAAATCTTTAGTCTTTGCGGAATTGATGTGTGATTTCCCGAGTGCTGACACAGAGACTGTGGCAGAGGAGTCCATTGCGGACGAATCTTTGTTTCTTATTAGCACTGTAGATCCGTGGTATGGGGATATAATCATCTATCTCCAAACCCAAACCTTTCGGCCTGAAACTTCCAAGGAAAACCGTCGAAAAATTCGGTTTCAATCCCAGCAATACAGAATTATTGGAGATACACTTTATCGCCTGGGGGCAGACTTAGTTTTTCGACGTTGTTTAACTCACGATGAGGCTGAGAGAGTTTTGAATGATTGTCACTCTGGAGCATGTGGCGGTCATATGTCTGGGTATGCCACAGCTCAGAAGGTGTTGCGCGCTGGCTATTTCTGGCCGTCTATGTTTAAAGATTGTATCCTTGCCGTCAGAAAATGCCACAACTGTCAAGTGTTTGATCGCAAGATGCGCGCTCCACCTGCTCCTCTCCACCCTATAATTGCCGCTGGTCCATTCGCCAAATGGGGCATTGACTTTATTACTTGTAACCCTCACTCGGTCGGGGGGCATGCGTATATCATCCTTGCGGTTGATTATTTTACTAAGTGGGCCGAGGCGATGCCTACATTCGACGCAAGCGGCAAGACAGCTGCACTTTTCGTATTCAATCATATCATAACTAGGTTTGGTGTCCCACAAGCAATCATTACGGACCATGGAAGCCATTTTCGAAATGTCATGATGACTGAACTTACAAGCCAGCTTGGTTTGCGCCACGATAGCTCTACACCTTATTATCCGCAAGCCAACGGTTTGGTTGAGTCAATCAACAAAGTTCTAGTCGTCATGATTCGACGGATCATTGGTATCCATCGAACGAATTGGCATAACATGTTATTTTCGGCACTATGGGCATATCGAACTTCAGTGAAAAATTCAACAGGTTTCACCCCTTTTCAGCTAGTTTATGGCTTAGAAGCTGTGTTACCTATTGAGTGCGAAATCCCATCACTTCAAATGGCTGTCGAATTACTTCCAGCTACTTCCGAAGAGGAGAAACGGTTGTTATACTTAGCTAAATTAGATGAGACTCGACGTGACGCTACTTTAGCTATCGAGACTCACGCGAAACGAATGAAAGCTCAGTACGATAAAAATGTAACCCCTCGAAGTTTTTCGGAAGGAGACCTAGTACTATTATATGATCAAGCAAACGATAAGCTAGGTGCTGGAAAATTCGTTCCCATGTGGCATGGGCCCTACATTGTAAAGCGAAAGCTAGCAAAAGGGGCTTATGAGTTAGTTGATTTTGATGGGGACTCTTTGGGCAAACCCAGAAATGGACTTTACCTAAAGAGGTATTATGCTTAAAATGGTGGATGGAGAAATTTTTAGATAGGTTAGATTTCCTTTCTAGCTAGCAAGTGTGTTAGTTTAGTCAGTGTGCTTAGCTTAGCAAGTGTGTTTTTTCGTCATTATTTTGGCTCATCTTGGTTTTACTCTTGATATTGTAGATGTCGACGCCTCTCCAAACATACATTGGATTTGCTGATGGTGCTTGTCGTAGTACACGGAATATCTCTTCCGCAGCTTGGGTTATCTATTCGCCCTCTGACGAGTTAGTTTCTATGCATGGGGTAAGCCTCGGTCAAACAACGAATAACATTGCAGAATACAGTGCAGTGGTTGAATTATTATCCGAATCTATTTCATTTGGAATTCGACGTTTGATAGTGAGGTTAGATTCTGAACTTGTTGTATTACAGCTTAATAGAGTTTATGCCATTAGAAATCCTGTGTTATTAAGGTTGTTTTTGAGAGTGCGTCTCTTGGAACGTGAATTTGATTACATTGAATATCAACATATTCCAAGGTCTTTGAATACATTAGCAGATGCAATTGCTTCTCAAGTGTTGGACAGACATTTATGATAATCATGCAAGTAAATTTAAAGACATTTCATCATACATGTTAAACAAGATAAGCCGATAATAGTGATATATAGATATAGATAGAAGTGTGTCCAAAAATATATACATCGTCTTCGACCATAGGTTTAACACACCTTATGATCGGCAAAATGATAGTGCAAAAAGTCAAAAATGTCACATGTGACTACAAAAGTGACTAGTCAATCACTGGTGGTGCTCTCTGTACGACACCACTGCGCGGGCTATCTTGCGCAGAAATCTCCTAAACGGTCCAGGGACTGCAACCACGAAGCGCTGAAGCCTCATTGGAATGTCATCCATAGTAGTCTCAGGTATATCTGCCGTGAGACGCTCTAGATCATGCTCCAAATCGGCTAGTACTTCTGCTGTCGCATCCTGTAAGGCCGGTGCCGGTGCAGCTGGATGTCGTCTGTCGTAAGGCCGGAGATTGGCTGGACGCTGTGGTCCAACATCTGCATTTTTAAAATTTTACTGTTACTTTGAGACGATATATATGAAAAATAAAAAAATACATAATTAGAAAACTTGTGAAAATGAAAGTACCTCTGTCATCCCATTGTTCTCCCTGTGGAAGAACCATGTCCGGATCACCTCTGAAATCCATTCCGGCATATGGAAAGTCTTGTATCACAAAAAGCTGGCCCTCTAGCCAGTCGAAGTAACTGTCAGAGAATCGAACTACTGCAGCACCCTCGTCAGGATGCCGGGCCATTACCGCAACCCATCGAACAAGCTTTGGCTCCCGAGGACCCAAGACATCAACAGTGAGTTGCTGAGGGATCAGCATAGGAACTCTCTCCAAGGCAAAGCTCACGACTAGAGGCCCATATCCAAAAGTCTTTAGTCGTCCGTTCTTTGCCTTGGTTAGTTGGCTCTTCATATGAGCCGACACAGCTTCGCACCAGTTGAAGATGGTGCCTTGGTAACAGTCAACTGCCATCCGCATTTGGGATCCGGAAGCAATGTGCAAGGCGGCCGCGCCACAAATCCTAGTGACCGTAAATGCAATAACTCTAAGTTCCGCCAGAGCGATGTGCTTTATCTCCACACCTTTTTTATGGTGAGTCCCTGGTCTGCACCACTCCTCGCGGAGATCATCAAGGGATTGGCCACCCGGCCTGGTCCCCGCAAGGTTGAGTTGCTCACCTCTGTTTGGCAAGCCAGTGAGAAAGTATACATCCGAGGGCTCTATCTCGAGCTGGTGCCCTCCCATGTAAAAACATTGATCTTGAACGTTCCATCGCTCAACTAGCCATTCCAAAAATCTTACCTGGCCCCTCATGCCCGGTATGGTCCAATATTTGTACAATCCACATGTTCTTAAGGCATCCAGAGAGGGTTGGTGGTTAATCGCAGCTTCATCGTCTTCTACGTGCTCTCTCTCTCTCCAGTCTAACATGTTTTGGCCCTGCACATCAAAAGAGTCAATTAGAAATTAATTTGAGAAAATTTGGTGGTTTTTTGAGAGAGTTAGGGTTTTAAAATGCGCCCTTTGCGGAAGACGCACCCCGGCTTTTTAGCACAGGGCGTCCGGACGCAGCTCGCCTGAAGGCGGACTGCGTCCCAGACCTTTTTCCCGTGTGAGAAAAAGTCGGGGGACGCGGCCCACCCGAAGGGCACCTGCGTCCGCCGAGGGGCGCATTTTGAACCCAAAACCCCCCCAAAAAATGAAACAGAGACCAAAAACAAAAAACTAAACGGATAAAAATGAAGAGTGGGATGTGTAAAATACCTCGGTGAAGCGGCGTTCGATTCCGACGGTCAGATTTTCCGCAGCAACCACGGGAAGTTTCTTGTCAAAAGCTCCTTTTTCAACCTCAACAGTGAAACGGTAAAAATGACATGGTAAAAGGTCTTTTTATAGGTTTTTTGGATGAATTAGTTCATTTTTTACCATGAAAAGATGTTTTCAAATGTATTTTTGCCTATTTTAAACAGGTATGAGTAATGTGTCGCTTTTGTGCAGGACGAAGGGATTTCAAGGGAAATTGTAATTTTTCACAAACAAAATTTCAGAGTCATCTTTTAAGCCCTTTTCTGACTCCTAAAACATGAAAAGATCGCCGAGTGTTTCTTTTTCACTCGTTAAAACGGAATTAAAAGACGGTCCCCTTTTAGCTCTTTTCTGACCGTAAAATCAGGAAAAGATTGCCGGGTTTTTGTCGTTTCAAACTCGATAAGGAAATAAAACGACGTGTCTTTGATCGCTTTTTACTTTTCAGGTCAACGATACTATTATGAAAGTACTCCTTGGTCGAAAGATCAAGCGGTTCCCCCAGGTATTATTTTATACTTTTTCGGGCTTGAGGGACACAAATATACGAAAAAGTTCAACGTGGAGTTTCCTTAAGTTTTTCAGACTCTCTAAAAATGAAAAACGCCGAGTTTCTCCTATACTGGGCTCGTTAAACTTTTACAGTAAAGGACCTGTTCAATTACAAACAGGAACGAACCACTCCTTCCTAGGGTTCGCATTTAAACTAGGTTGGACTCGTCCGAAGGATGAGCTTATAATCAAGCATATGTTATCCTCCTCAAGCTTGTTAAAAATAAAGAGGTACTTGCCAGAAATGGTGGGGGAAAAAAGAGAAGAATGAACCTATTTGTCACCTTTTGCCTCAGAAGAAACTTTATTACCGCTCTTGAACACGACACTTTTCATTCACCTGGGTTGGGAAATCTTTTACCTCACAGTTGACTAAATCACTTTGAAAATCTTTAACCGGGTTCAGGGATCAACTTTGAGTTATTCGTCACCAAACCATCTGTTGTGTCGTTATGTGTTCAAGAGGTCTGCAAGCAAAACTTTCATCTGCAAAATACTTGTCATCCATTGACCATCCCTGAGTCAGTCCTTACAGCAACATTTCTTCAACTTGAACAATGATTTCGTGTTGCAGGCTTGCCTGCAACGGGTCGCTTTCTATCGACATCGACACATTATCTAGAAAGATGACTTAGGAATCGACAGTACCTTGAAGTCTGCATGCATCAATGGCAGGTTTCTCGCCTTTGACGTCAGTTTACATCATTGACTTTCGATCAAAGGATTCCGTGAAGTGTTCGACATCAAAACATCTATTCACATTTCACGGGTTGTGCTTGGTACTTTGAGGACCATTGACATTACTGGTGGTTTCTCTCACGCTTGTTAACAGTTTACATCATTGACTGGTAATCAAGTGGTTTCTACCATGTTCGACATCGAATCATTTAATCACATGGCTAGAATCGTACCAATTCGGGAAGTAGAAGTGAAGACCCTGGATCTAGTTTCTACCATCCAGGCTGCGAGGAGTTTTGTATTCATTATCTATGTAGACTAATCATAAACAGATGGCTGCGTCCATACTGTGTCTACAAAAGTCTATAAAAATGATGTACTGCAAGATCATTCCTATATCAGAATAGTTAGTCCATTAGTTAAAGTTTTGAATCTGAGTATGGGAATGCCTACCTCAGTGATGATATAATCTTATCCATGTATTTTGTGTTGAAAATTGCAGGTTCCAACCAGGCCATCCACAAGGCAATCCTTGAAATGATAAAGCGCTTCACCCTTCCTAGAATTACAAAACCCTATTCTATTCCAGGCTTCGCACTTTAGGGGGCAATCTGTTACACTAAAAAATGTCACCTTGACTACTTACAGTTAGTATGGCTCCAATCAACAAGTCATGCTACCCTCTTAGGCAAGTCTCATGCCTCTGTTATCCATCTCAAACTCAAAGAAGAGAGAAAGTCTTGTAAAAATCATGTTTATCTCTGGGGTCGCAGGTTCTCTCTAGCCTTACCTGCGGGGACGCTGATCATGTTCACAAAATATGCGTCCATGGACGCTCTGTATGTTAAGGGACAGGTGCGTCCCTCTGTAAAAGGCAAAATGCGCGAGTTTTATCTTGAAAAAGTTACTTGTGGTTACTTCTAGAACATTCTAGAGGTCGGTTTGATGAAATGGATGCGCCTCCAGTTGGTTCATGTATCTCTATTAAGGGGGAACCTATCCCATCAATAAGGGAGCTATCCCACCCATAGAGGGGGATGATCCCATTGATAGTGGACCTGAATAACCTCTTTACAGCACTATAAATAAAGGCATTGAGCCAGAAGGAGAGGAGGTTGGAGCTATACATTTTCTTTGGGTAAATGCTGCAGGATTTAGGTCTTCCATTAGAGCCTTTGTGAGGAGAGATTGTCTTCACTTGATTCTACTTGGGAGAGGGTGAGCTTTGTCAAAGTAGAGGAAAACCCTTGATGGACCCTGGGAGGAACTTGCACAACACCAAGGCCAGGTTGTAAGAGTTTCTTTGTTTCGTTATTAATACAAACTGGTTTATTTTTCTCAATAGCTTATGTTAATGAGTTATTTCATGTGTTCCTTGGTCTGCATGTTGAATATATGTTTTATTATATGAAATGCAAGTGCTTGGTAATTGTTTGATTGTTTGTGGTTGCAGGAATTGACTTGAAGGAGGAGCTCATCCGGATCGTCAAGAACGGACTTCAACAACAGCGTTTTGGAATAAGGTAAGCCTAAACACTTGTAATTTTCATGTTGTAAAAGGTGTATTTAGAGAAAGATCACTCCATTTTGTCTTGTTTGTCATTAGAATGTCTTAGACTTCTAGGAAGGTCAGTCGTGTCCGCACCCTTGACAGATTCCGTGTGACAAGTCCTTGGATCTAATCTCGAAACTGATTTAGAGTGGTCAGGTGAATGATTTCAACATTTCGGTGTCTTATTGTTGTCCACCGTCAACAATCAGATCTAAACTTGATACATTTTACTAGGGAACATAAAACTACTTCCCTAGTATGGTCGCCATTATGTTATTGCCTAGATTGACCTCAGGCTGAATGGAGGGAACACTAGGGTAACCACAAACCAAGCTTAACTTGGTAGCTAGCCCTACCGGGCCAGGAGATGGCTCCCTCCTTATGAATCTCATTCAAGATGATTGGATTAGGAACTAGATTTTATGCTAGGTATAGTAGCTCAATGGTTTTGATTGAATTTGTTGGTGTTTTTTGCCAGATCAGGAGGAGCTGCGCAATTGGGTCTGGGAAACTAAGTCAAAATTTAAGGGCATTCTATGGGGTGAGGTAGGTATGATCGTTAGCACCTTAAGCTTGATGGGGTGAAAGGATAGACTTGTGAGGAGCTAAGAAGGGCCTGAGCAAGTCAAGAATCCTTCCTAAACAGAAGAGAAAACATGAAATACTGGTGTTTTCCCAAGACAGAGCATTAAAACCTAATGTATTCCACCTATCTGACCTGAAAAAAACCAATCAGAAGTAATTATATGAAATAGGCATACATAAATAACATGAGAACATATTAACAGAAGAAGAAACACATGCTAAAGGCCATACCATAGGTATCCCATAAAAATAGTTGCAACTTTATTAGCTTCTTACCACAACTGCTACAAAGTGATAAGTGTTTAGTACATGAGCATTCAGCTGAATACAACCTCACCAAATGACCAAGAAAACACATAATATAGAAATATAAACTACTCATCCTAAACTTCAAGGGTTGAATCCATGAGAAGAGGGGATGTTTCAACCATTTCCCAAAAAAGAACTGGAATATAGGCAGTCAAACAACTTGCCTCTAAAAGAGGGGAAACTGATTCATTTACCTCAAAACCACCTCTAACACTATTGCACCATTAAATTTACATGCCATGTCATTAATTACATCACTGAAATCATCCATGAGGAGAGAGGAATCAAATTCACAATCAAAACAGGCGAATTTTAGTTCCCTGAGCAAAATGGCCCTAAGCGCAGTGCCACTTTCCACCTGATTTTGGAGGCCTTCCCCTTAGACAAATTGAGCCCATGATAGCTCATTGGAAAGGTATTCAAGTCTAGATTTTGGAACATCTAGAATGTTTGAATTTGGAGGTAATTTACCCCCTCAAAACTTGAATCTCCAAAGACTACTTCTATGTGTCCAAAAAGAGGTAGAGAGGTCATTTTTTGGTATTTTTTGGACATTTTGGTGAACCATATGTTGGCATTATGATTCAAGTATTGTCCTTGATGGCAACTTACTCAGAGGTTGGTACAGGTGATGGCAACTTAATCAGAAGACAGATCTCTGTACAGCATACCAAGGAAGCTCATACACGCCGTTTCGTTAAGCCCAAGTCGCGTGTACACGCTAGTTCGATTCAGAAAAAGCGCGTGTATGTGGAAAGGTTCCTTTGGTCCATAGTGGTTAGTCCTTGGAAGTTGTGCCTATGATTTCGGACCATTATGTCTCGACGGGCGTGTCGATCCCTAGTTTTAAAGTTGATGGTATTGTGTTACTATGGTTTTGGCTCTTGGTATTAAGCTAGGCCTAAGACTATATAAGGAGAAGAAGATCATTAGGCAAAAGCATCTTTCGACAAGGCTTGAATATCTAAGAGAGAAAGAGATCTGATATGCAGGGTTCGGGTTGCTTGATATGAGCTAAGGAGAGATCACATCGGTTGATGGAAGACTAGATCTAAGGATAGATCGGGATCTAATGGTTTGAAATGCACTATCATGATATGGTTGATTATGCGTATTTCTAGATCTGCATATTGTCGCAATATTACGTTCTGGGTCTAACTAATGTCTGGTACAGCTGCAAATTGAGAAAGTTTATTTTTAGATCTGTACGCTAGTTGGCTTCGGTAAAAGCGCGTGTATACGCGGGTTTTGCTCATTGAAGTAGCGTATATCTTTTGAAGCTTGATTTTTTGGTTTACAGTGGGGTCTGACTGTTATTGCAGAGCTCTGTAGTCTGCTATGTGTTCTGGTAACTGGTGATTGACAGGGTTCAGTGGTTCAGTGATTCAAAGCTTGGTTGTTTTATGCTTCAATGATCTGTTGTGGAAATTGAATGAATTATGGTCTTCAGATTGTAATGTTGTGCTTCAGGAATATCCAAGTCTGAAAATGTATGAAAAGTGATACCTGAAAGAAGGAAGATTGTAGGTCAGCACCTACGTACTAGTATCTTGGCTAGTACAAGAGCAAAGGGGGTTGGAGCTCCCTTCCAAGGAAGTTTGGAGAACGAGAGAAGGTTGTACCCTTCTGCAGGTTGTAGCCTGCGTACTGGTATAAGGCTGCACCAGTACAAAAGATTGTAAACTGAAGTTTCATATTAAAGAAAGATAGAGACAACTTGCAGCAGGTGGTTTTCACCCACATTGGGTTTCCACCTTATATCTTGGTGTTCATGTGTGTGGCTTTTTATCTGTTCTGTTATACTGCACATGTTTACTGTTAATGTGGTGAATAATGTCCTGATGCACTTAATTGAAGAATAAGCTAACTAAATTGTGAGTTTTCTTCTTATACGCTGTTTTACTTCGTCACAGTAGCGTGTACACGCTGGTTCACTTAACTGAAGTAGCGTATATGTTTCTGAGCATTTAAAAAGTTTGATTAATCTGATAATACTGATTCACCCCCCCTCTCAGTATTATTTCCAACAATTGGTATCAGAGCAGGTCCTTCAGAGAAGCTTGATCGCTTGAAGGAAGATCATTCATCATGAGCAACTACGAGAAAGAAGCATCAATCAGGCCACCAGTTTTTGATGGAACAAATTTCAATTATTGGAAGGTAAGAGTTACTGCATATCTTCAATCTCTTGGTACAGAAGTTTGGGACATTGTAGAAACAGGCTATGCTTTTCCTTCAGCTACTCCTACAGATCCAGCTGAGAAAAAGGCATATGAAACAAATGCAAAAGCAGTCAGTACTCTATTAGGAAGTATATCTCAAACAGAATTCATGAAGGTCATGCACTTCAAATCAGCAAAAGAGATATGGGACAAAATGATCACTAGCTATGAAGGAGATGAACAGGTAAAGCAAGCTAAACTTCAAACTCTCAGGATTCAATATGAGACCCTCAAGATGTATAATGATGAAAGTGTGGCTAATTATTTTCTTCGGGTAGATGAGATTGTTAATTGTATGAAAAATTTGGGTGAAGAAATAAAAGAGACTATAGTAGTTCAAAAGATTCTAAGATCATTATCCCCCAAGTTTGAATCTAAAGTATCTGCAATAGAAGAAAAGGAAAATCTCAAAGTTCTCACTATGTCTCAGCTACATGGAATTCTAACTGCTTATGAAATGAGAAAGGGAGGTCCATCAGACAGAAGGGAAGCTGCTTTTAAGGCATCAAGAAAAGAAGATTACTATGAAGCAAGCCATGTTCCAGAAGAAGAGGAAGAAGAATCAAATTTTGTCAGAAATCTTCAAAGGGGTGCTGGAAGGTTCAGAGGTAAGCTACCTTTCAAATGCTTTGCTTGTGGAAGAGTAGGTCATTATGCTGCAAAATGTCCTAATAAGGATAAAGGAAAAGAACCTGCTAGATGGAATAAGAAACAAAGTGCAAATAAGAAAAGCTACTACACCCATGAAGATAGTGATGGCTTATCAAACAGTGATGAAGATGAACAAGGTAATAAATATAAGCTATTAATGGCATTTGAAGATGATGATTATGAGGATGCTGTAGATGTGGATAATCTCTATAATGAAATTACTAGACTCAAGAGATGCATAGAAGAAAAGAGTGTGATCATTGATACTTTGCAATTTCAAATTGATGAAAAAGAAAAACATCTTGAAAAACTAGAAGGTGAAATTGTTGGTCTCAGAAAAGAAATTGAGAAAACAAAAGCTATTAATCTTAAGTTTGTCAAAGGATCTGAAACTTTGGATGAGATTATCAATGTGCAGCGGTCTCCTCTAAACAAGACAGGTTTGGGCTATAATGGAGAAACCTCTCAAGCATCCACCTCAAAAAGTTATCTTGATGCAGCAAGAAGAAATGAGCAGAAGAACAATGAAGATAATCAGGTAAAGCAGGGACGAATTACAAACAGAAACTATCAGGGACAATCCTTCTTAAGGGTGAACAAAAGCTACAACCAACCACAGGTAAAATCTTCTCAGTTTGGCACAAGAATAGATGAAAATAGAAATTACAATCAGTTGGCTGGTAGATTCAATAACCGCAGAAGCTTCTTCAATGGACAATGCTTTTCTTGCCATAACTTTGGTCACAAAGCAGCTCAATGTGTTGCATATAAAACAATCATGACTAGGGAAGCTCAAAAACAAAGAAGTATGACAGGGATTACAAAGAGGACCTATAACAACTTTTCGGTTCTTGAAAATGAAGTTGAATGTTCTATTTGCAATAATTTTGGTCATAAAGAATCTGAATGCAGGAGCAGGTTTCAGGAGAAAAAGGAACAAGCCACGAGCACCAAAAAATGGAGAATAAAAGAACCTCAGACAGAAAGATGTGGGATAGCGTTTTATGCAGAAGGACAGGAAAATCTATGGTACATTGACAGTGGATGTTCGAAACATATGACAGGTGATAAAGAAAAACTTGAATCTTATTCTACTTTAGAAAAGGGAAAGAAAGTTTCTTTTGGAAATGATACTCCTGCAACTATAAAAGGAAAAGGTATTGCTCCTTTGAAAGAAAAGGTCAAGGCTGGAAATGTTTTGTATGTTGATGGATTGAAGCATAATCTTCTAAGTGTCAGCCAGATGTGTGATCAAAAAACCGAGGTTATTTTCAGATCGAATGGATGTCTTGTTCGTGATCTTGATACAGGTAAAACAGTTCTCAAAGGCAAAAGAACTCCAAATAATCTGTACATATTTGAAGAAGGACAACAACAATGCTATCTTAGCAAGGATGAAGAGCACTGGTTATGGCATCGAAGGTTGGGACATCTAAGCTTCTCACAAATAAGGAAAGCATGCAAATATCAGGCAGTTCGCGATCTTCCAGATATCAAAATTCCAGACAACACCATATGCAAATCTTGTCAGTTTGGAAAGCAAACCAGAACTAACTTTCCAGAGAAGGAAGGATCAGCTAGCTTGCCTCTTGAGCTAGTCCATACAGATGTATGTGGTCCATTTAGGAAAAGGACACCTCGAGGAGAAGAATATCTGATATTATTCATTGATGATTTCTCAAGGTTTGTTTGGTTAGGGCTTATGAAGCACAAAGATGAAGCATTCGAAAAATTCAAATCCTTCAAAGCATTGGCTGAAAATGAATCAGGACACAAAATTAAGTGCCTCAGATCTGACAGAGGTGGGGAGTTCACATCAAATGAATTTTTTGATTTCTGCGATGAACATGGGATAAGAAGAGAATTCTCTACAGCTAGAACTCCTCAGCAAAATGGGGTTGTGGAAAGAATGAACAGAACTATCCAACAAATGGCTCGTGCTATGCTCGATGAATCAGGTACTCCTGCAACCTTCTGGGGTGAAGCTGCACATGCTGCTGTTATCATTCTTAACAAAACAAATGTCCGAGTAAACAGCACTCAAACACCTCATGAGCTTTGGAGTGGTAAAACTCCTTCCGTGAAGCATTTCAAAATCTTTGGGAGCAAATGTTATATTAAGAATACTGATGAGCAACTTGGCAAACTTGAACCTAGAGCAGATGAGGGCATTCTTCTTGGTTATTCTCCACATAGCAAAGCATACAAGTGCTACAATAAAAGACTTGGCAGAATTGTTGACAGTATTGATATAGTGGTTGATGAGAAGGGATATATTCCTAGGCAAGTTCATCATGAAGACATTGAAGAAGATGAAGGTTACTCTCAAAGGCGAAATGATGAAGAAGAAGAACCTCAAGAAGAAGAAGAATCTCAAGAAGAACCAGAGGAGCAGACAAGAATAGAAGAGAAGACTCCATCCAGATATGTCCAAAAGAATCATCCAGAAACTCAGATTGTGGGGCAGAAAGAAGCAGGAGTACAAACAAGAAGGACACTTGCAGAAGCTTCAAGCTACTTGGCTCTACTCTCCTCCATTGAACCACAAAATGTGAAAGAAGCATGCAAAGATGAATGTTGGGTCAAAGCAATGGATGAAGAACTTGAGCAAATCGAAAAGAACAACACTTGGGAATTAGTTCCTAGACCAAAAGATAAGAATGTAATAGGAACAAAATGGGTCTTCAAGAATAAGTTAAATGAAAATGGAGAAGTAATTAGAAACAAGGCCAGACTTGTTTGTAAAGGGTATGCACAGCAAGAAGGAATAGATTTTGAAGAGACCTTTGCTCCTGTGGCAAGACTAGAGGCCATCCGAATGTTCCTTGCTCTCTCAAGCTTTCAAAACTTCAAGGTATTTCAAATGGACGTGAAATCAGCCTTCCTGAATGGAGACTTAGAAGAAGAAGTATATATTGAGCAGCCAGATGGGTTCATTCTTGGGAATGATCCAAACCTTGTATGCAGATTGAAAAAGGCACTCTATGGGCTCAAACAAGCTCCAAGGGCTTGGTACTATCGGTTGGACAAATATCTTCACCAACAAGGCTTTTCAAAAGGATCAGCAGATAGCAATCTCTATATAAAAGTTGAAAATAACAAATTGCTAATTCTTGTTGTTTATGTAGATGATATTATTTTTGGCAGCAATGAAGAGACCATGAGTCAAAACTTTGCCTTGGTTATGCAGAAAGAATTCGAAATGTCACTTCTTGGAGAATTGACATATTTTCTTGGATTGCAAATCCAACAAAATGAAGGAGGTATCTTCTTGTCTCAAACCAAATACCTCAAGCAGATCTTGAAGAAGTATGGCATGGAAGAGTCAAAGCCAGTATGTACACCCATGGTTACAGGATGCAGCCTCAGTGCAAATGATGAATCAGCAGCAGTTCACCAACCCACTTATAGATCCATGATTGGGAGTTTGCTTTATTTGACAGGTACTCGACCAGATATTACACATGCAGTAGGAATGGTTGGAAGATTTCAAGCCAACCCAAAGGAAACTCATCTTCAGGCAGTCAAAAGAATCTTCAAATATCTTCAAGGGACCCAAAACTATGGCTTATGGTATCCTAGAAATACAGATCTCACTCTTCATGCTTACACAGATGCAGATTGGGCTGGAAGTGTGGATGATAGGAAAAGCACAAGTGGAGGTGCTTTCTTCATGGGTTCCAGATTAGTATCTTGGTTCAGCAAGAAACAAAGTTCGATTGCCTTATCTACAGCTGAAGCAGAATATGTGGCTGCAGCATCTTGTTGCACACAACTTCTTTGGATGATGCAGACCTTGCAGGACTTTCAAATCACTTGCACTCCACCTGTCTCTATCTTATGTGATAATACAAGTGCAATCAGCATTTCAAAGAATCCAGTCATGCACTCAAAGACCAAGCACATACCAATCAAGTACCATTTTCTTCGGGAACAAGTGCTTGAGCAGAAGGTCAAGTTGGAGTATGTTCCTTCTAAGGAGCAAGTTGCTGATATTCTCACAAAACCACTGCCCAGGGAAACTTTTGAATATCTCAGACAAAAGCTGGGAGTAGTTGATGCTTCATCCTGTTGTTGAAGTTTGTTTGTTCTACAGAAAAGTTGGTATACGCAGGTTACGGAAGGAATATGCGCGTATACACGCGGTTTCATGATGGGTAAGTCGCGTATATGTTGGACGCTTGTTGCAGAAAGTATATCCGCGTACATACGCTGTTCTATACAGGAAAAATCGCGTATATGAAGTTTTGAACAGCAAGGAGTTCTGAACAGCAATGGGAATGTCAGAATTCTTCAGGCACAGTTTCAGGGAGTGCAACAGGCACAGGTTCAGGGGGAGCAGATAATCTTCCAATGATGCATTGTTGGCATTATCTTAAAGCTTTTGGTTCTAGTTCACATTTGGTGTTGATTTCAGGAGGAACAAAGGCGAAAGGAGATCAGAAGGATCTCTTGGTTGCTGATCTGAATGGTGATTATCAGATGCTGCTGGTGACTTTCATAAGTCTTGGTCTAGTAATTTCATCTCTATGTCATATATCGCTTTTATGGTATCTCTTTCATGGTGTCAAGGTCATGTAACGGCCTATTTTTTGGTTTCCCCACTATGCCTGGGATGATTGATGCAATGTGATTGGTTGTCATCTGTAAATTTTTGATGTATACCCACTTGGTTGGGTGGATGAGTCAATTCTTTTGTATATCCTCACTTCGTTGAGAGATGGATGTATGTATGAGTCCTAAGTGATAGGAAGGTCCTTTATGATGTATAGAGTCATGTTCTTCTTAAGAACATCTTTTGCAGATCTTGCCTACAGTCAGGAAGAGCATGTACAACACACCTCAGCGGTACAGAGATTCAGCATGTACTCAGAGGGAGCATGGACAGATTGGTACACCTTGGCATATACAAAGGGGGAGATTATTCAGAGATTTCAGCAGGTACTCAGGGGGAGTATGGACAGTGTGATTCAGCAAAGGAAGAGAATATCTTGGTCCACCCTTTGCCCTTGATGTCAAAGGGGGAGAATGACTTGGTGACTTGGTGTGGTGGTTGCCATCAAGTCCAAAGGGGGAGATTGTTGGCATTATGATTCAAGTATTGTCCTTGATGGCAACTTACTCAGAGGTTGGTACAGGTGATGGCAACTTAATCAGAAGACAGATCTCTGTACAGCATACCAAGGAAGCTCATACACGCCGTTTCGTTAAGCCCAAGTCGCGTGTACACGCTAGTTCGATTCAGAAAAAGCGCGTGTATGTGGAAAGGTTCCTTTGGTCCATAGTGGTTAGTCCTTGGAAGTTGTGCCTATCATTTCGGACCATTATGTCTCGACGGGCGTGTCGATCCCTAGTTTTAAAGTTGATGGTATTGTGTTACTATGGTTTTGGCTCTTGGTATTAAGCTAGGCCTAAGACTATATAAGGAGAAGAAGATCATTAGGCAAAAGCATCTTTCGACAAGGCTTGAATATCTAAGAGAGAAAGAGATCTGATATGCAGGGTTCGGGTTGCTTGATATGAGCTAAGGAGAGATCACATCGGTTGATGGAAGACTAGATCTAAGGATAGATCGGGATCTAATGGTTTGAAATGCACTATCATGATATGGTTGATTATGCGTATTTCTAGATCTGCATATTGTCGCAATATTACGTTCTGGGTCTAACTAATGTCTGGTACAGCTGCAAATTGAGAAAGTTTATTTTTAGATCTGTACGCTGGTTGGCTTCGGTAAAAGCGCGTGTATACGCGGGTTTTGCTCATTGAAGTAGCGTATATCTTTTGAAGCTTGATTTTTGGTTTACAGTGGGGTCTGACTGTTATTGCAGAGCTCTATAGTCTGCTCTGTGTTCTGGTAACTGGTGATTGACAGGGTTCAGTGGTTCAGTGATTCAAAGCTTGGTTGTTTTATGCTTCAATGATCTGTTGTGGAAATTGAATGAATTATGGTCTTCAGATTGTAATGTTGTGCTTCAGGAATATCCAAGTCTGAAAATGTATGAAAAGTGATACCTGAAAGAAGGAAGATTGTAGGTCAGCACCTACGTACTAGTATCTTGGCTAGTACAAGAGCAAAGGGGGTTGGAGCTCCCTTCCAAGGAAGTTTGGAGAACGAGAGAAGGTTGTACCCTTCTGCAGGTTGTAGCCTGCGTACTGGTATAAGGCTGCACCAGTACAAAAGATTGTAAACTGAAGTTTCATATTAAAGAAAGATAGAGACAACTTGCAGCAGGTGGTTTTCACCCACATTGGGTTTCCACCTTATATCTTGGTGTTCATGTGTGTGGCTTTTTATCTGTTCTGTTATACTGCACATGTTTACTGTTAATGTGGTGAATAATGTCCTGATGCACTTAATTGAAGAATAAGCTAACTAAATTGTGAGTTTTCTTCTTATACGCGGTTTTACTTCGTCACAGTAGCGTGTACACGCTGGTTCACTTAACTGAAGTAGCGTATATGTTTCTGAGCATTTAAAAAAGTTTGATTAATCTGATAATACTGATTCACCCCCCCTCTCAGTATTATTTCCAACACCATATCTGCTCCAAAACTTCTAAAAATTTCCATGGTGCATGTCTGCATCATTCTAAATCCAAAAATGTCAACGTTTTCTCCAATGGATTCCCTAGAAAAAAGCGCAACACGCTTCTGGACAAAATTTTTTGTGTTGTGAATTTCAAAACTTTAAAAATACAAAAACTTCTCAAAATTTGCCCAAATTTGGCATGGAGCACCACCATCAAGTACTTTGGTTGGAAAAAGAGGCTTCAACCAACATTTTGAGTCTATATTTCTCTTTCTTGCCCTCTAAGGCTCTCCTCAACCCAACTTTCATCCTGTTCATTATCATGTTGCAAATTTGTTCTGTGTCCTCTAGTGATAGGCCATGTGCCTCATCATTTGGTTATCTCTATTGGCCCTTTATAATAATAGATGGTGATATTGTGAAAGTTACTCTAGCAAGTGTCACCTCATAGTTATGCAAATGAGCCACAAAATGTCTGGCCAACTCATGATGAAACTGAGCTTTTCCCACTAGTTCACAGAATTCAAAAAATCCATGGTGTCTGAAACAAGAGACTATAAGTGGGAAAGCTTGAAATTCTCTTAAACAGGTGGGCTCTTCTCTTATGAATTTTCCTCCCTTGTGAGGTTTTCCCTGCCTATGTCTCTCCATAGAACTATTACTGGTTGTCTCTTCATCATACTCAAAATCACTTCCTCTGTCCATGTTTTAGTTAACTCTCTTATTTTGCATAGTTTTGACAATGTATGGGATGAATGGTATGTGCAATGGCTTGTAGGGATGGATGTAAGTGAATGTAGGAAACTATGAGAAAAACATAAGAGGGAGAGGGTTTAGGGAGTGATAAATGAGTGGTAGAATATGATAAAAGTGATGGGGATAATGGTTTAGTTATGAGGTTGAGTAATGGGGAAAACCAAATAACTAGGGTTCATTGTGAGAATTACGGTTTTATATCGAGAGTGGAAAACCATCAAAATCTTTACACACGCAAACTAAAAGGCAAGGAGAGGACTCATACTTACTTGCAAAAGGAGAATTTGGAGGAAATTTAGCAAAGGTTTGAAGTTTGGGACATTTTTGTATTGGCTAGCCTAAGCATAGTGCCACTACTTGGGGGCACAGTGCCACTCTCTAAGTGCATTGCCTGTTATAAATTGCAGTGAGAAATTTTCCCCTAAGCGCAACACTAGCTTCTAAGCGCAACGCTCTTCTCCCTAAGCGTAGTGATTTTTGCATGCAACTTTTGGAGGCCTTCCCTGTGTCTAAATTTGCCATGGGATAGCACATTGGAAAACTTGCCAAGTCTACTTTCTAAAACATCTTTAATTTTTCAATTTGGAGTTTATTTGTCTATCAAAATTCCAATCTCCCAAGACTAGTCAAAATGTGTAGAATGAGGCTGCCAAAATGAAAAGTGTTGTTCCAGTCAATGTTCGAAGGTCTTCCTGAACTCCAAATTGAGATCATGATAGCTCATTCAAAATATATTTCTGTCTAGTTATCACTTGGCTCGTCAAACAAGTCATTTGGTTACCGTATCTTGGAGAAATTTGGATTTCCCCAAGGTCACTCTAGGAATGCATCAACTCTCTTCTCGCAAATGTATTTCTGACACTCTCTAAAACCATGAGACTTTTTTACAAATTGAAGGAGGTTTTTCTTCTTGGGTATATTGCGAAGAAAAACCTCTCTCACTTTTGTCAAATTCATCATTTTTTGCTCAGAAGCACAGTTTGAAGAAAAATTGTCCCATATGTGTGGTGAATGGCTTGTTCCTTGGAATGACTTCTCGAAAAATGGTGGAGACCTGATGTTTGATGATATGAAATGGCCTCATACCTTCTGATATCCCTTATGCCTCCTCTGCTCAGATATCTCTGATCCCATAGCGAACCCTAGCTTAGTGGGAGAGGAAATTAGGGTTTAGTGCTTGTTCTCTTTTGCTTTTGCAGGTGGATTTGTGATCATGATAACCTGATTTTTTGCAGTGGTAGGTGATTGGCAACATGAAAAGATACTTAGGAGTAGATGGGAACCAATATTACAAATGAAAACATAAAATTACATCATTAATAGAAATAAAAACAAAATACCCTCTTTTCACCTCAAAACAATTTTTTAGGTGAGAACTACATTAGGCTTTCAAAATGATAAATTATGGCTTTGCTAATTATTATTGGCCTCCTCATGTCCTTGCTAATCATTATTGGCATGTAATTATTGGATTTGACCATGGTGGGACGCTAAAACCTTATGATACCAAACCCTAAGACCTAATGAAATGAATTGCAAAGGGAACATGAGCCATGACTGAAATATATGGAAGAGGATCAGCAAGTATAGATCATGAGGGAAAATTGAAGTAAACCCTACTATCAGTGAATCTATGACTTAATGGAATGCAAACTCATCAGTATGGGAGTCCTACTATGAAATGCAAAAGAGCAGATTTTGATCACTGATAGTAGTGTGAAAGATTGACACTAACAATTATAACTCACTTGTTTTCACTACTAGGGTGTGTTGCAGGAGCAGAGGCTGCAAACAAATTCATTCAAGGTCTGATAAAAGGTTGATCATAGTAAAGAAGGTTGTGAAGTGTCATCAGTGCTTTGAATGAGAACCAAGAATAACAGGAAGGCATAGAATAAAGAGAGATCCAGGAACTTGGGAGGCAAAAATTGGGAACTATGTATAGTCCCGAGCAGAGTCGCTAATTTTTCTACAAGGATTAATGCACAAGTGGTTATGGCTGTAATACCCTCAAGGATCTTCCTAGGATCCAAGGCATACAATTTCTATTTAACTGCAGCTGTCACAAAGAAGCATACATATATCTTTATCAATGCATAATGATCAAACCAAAGAAGAGATATTACCTCAGTCCCTGGTACAAACCTGCTGCACAACACAATGTAGCAAAGCGAAAGATGCCTCTTCTAGATCCTAGATCAGTACTTGCACATAAACAAGATGGAGACAACATATAAACTCTAGTAATCAAAGCATCCATACATAAAGATATAAGACAACATGCATCTAAGCTACTTATAAATTAGGGTATTGAATGAACATGTATATAAACATTACATCAACACCATCAAGTAAACAACACAACAACAAATCTATATTAATAGATTGAAGAAGAATGATTACAACCATCTTGGCTGGATCAAGCTTCCTCTAGTCCTCAAGCCCCTCTCTCTCTCTCTTAACCTCTTGGTAGCATAACAACTATATCTCATACAAAGTTTCCACAATCATTTGAAAACCATTTGACCTCCATCACAATGCTCAAGCCTCCAATATATAGATGATGAGAGGCTTATCCTTGCCAATTGTCTCATAACTTCCATTGAGGCAAAAAATACGATGTTTCTTCGATTTATTTCTCTTTCCCTTCCATGAGACTTTGTTAGGAATAACGATGTCGTTAGTTAGGTCGAAGATTGATTTTTTCTTCTTTTCAAGCTGACATTTCAGTGAAAAGCGAAGTGTCAGTCAATCAACCCACTCTTTAACCTCCAAAATCCCACAAATATTAGGTAACGCGTCCCTTTAGGAAAAGCAGTGAGTAAACCTATGGACTAATGACCCTGGCTAGGTCATGGAGAGTGTTATAACTCCTCTTTCCTATTTCTAGGGTGTGTTACCTTCACAAATAGGCCTGTGAATTAGTTCATTTCTTTAATGAAACTATCTTTCTCCTCTGAGTTGATTAGGAGGTCATTTTATTGTATAACATTTAGTTTTCTAGATTCATAAGCCACTACTAATTTTTTCTTCATCAAACTCCATTTAAACCTTCCAAACAAGCATTTGTGCATAAAATGAATTCCTTTTCTCGATCTACACTTTTCAAAATAGGTGCTACAATTAACAAATGTTTTAATTTTCAAATCTTTCTTGACACTTCATTGTCCACTCAAAGTTTTTTCCTTTCTTTTGTAAGGAAGTGATAGTGTAGGCCAATTTAGAGATACCTTTAATAAATATCTTGTAATAACTTGTAATTCCCATGAAGGAGTGAACATCTAACATATCTTTAGCTATGGGCTAGTTCAAATGGCCCGAACCTTTTTAGGGTCAACATAAAATCCTTCCTTTAAAATGGCATGACCATGAGATTGTATTTTGTCCTTATAAAACTCACATTTAGTAAACGTGAAATATAGTTAATGTTCTCTTAAAGTTTGCAACACAAATTTTAGATGTTCTTTATGCTCCTCGTCATTCTCCGAATACAACAGAACGTCATCCATAAATACAAGCACCAATTTATTAATATACTTACTAAAGATGCCATTGATTAAACACATAAATGTTGTCGGTGCATTAATAAGACCAAATGGTAACACTACAAATCCATAGTGACCATATCTGGCTCGAAAAGTTGTTTTATTGGTGTCTTCATCCTTTTATTATTAACTGGTGATACCCATTTCTTAAATCAATTTTTAAGAATATGGTTTCCCCTCTTACTTCATCGAACAAATCATCAATGTGGGGCAGCACATATTTATTTTTAATGGTGAATTTTATAAATATCAGTAGTGTTATAGACATATTTGGGCACTGTAACCGCAATCACATATGTCCTCAAACCAAGGGCTTATAAACCCCTAAAAGTGTTTTTTCATACCCTAAAGGAACATGGTTAGCTGAGTACATCATCTCCTAGAAGTTCTCCCCAAAAAACTACTAAGAACTGGTAAAAATTGGACCATATAGACTACTCATTGTTAAGGGTGCGATGCATCTCACCTGCTACAGACAAAGGGTGCGATGCATACTGAAACTCCATTCTGTAGGGTGCGATGAGCGAGAGCAGACAAATGGCAGAGGAAGTTTGCTAGGTGGAAACCCAGAGAATCTTCTAGAAACTGCTCATATGACACTTGCCTCTCTGAATTCACCCAGGGATGAGTAAGAGATCATGAAATATCCAAGTGGAACCAAGAACTATCAGTGAGATGACACTAATCAAAATCCCGGAAGCTGACTCACCCCCCTGCAAATATCTATATATGGATCCCTCATCCTAGAGATCCAGAGGCTGGAGTTTTGTATTTCGTAAGGAAGTGCTGTTGGTTTCTCTGTGAAGCAATGTATTTTTGGGTGATGTAGCTTTCCATGAGGTGAATAGGGCTTTCATGTTGGGAGGATGGCACTGGATCAGACATCTTGGTTGTAATCCTCTCTTCTACTACTTCTATCAATAAAGCTATTTGAGTTTTCCTCCATATACTTGCATATCTTTTGAATCATGTATTTGTGTATGCATTTGTATGGTTAATATACATCTGATCCTATATTGTTTATGGTTATAGATCTCTATCCTTTGATGGTGTTTTTTTGCTTTGAATCTACAGGTGTTCTTTGAAGCGGGACAAGTGAGGAAGGAGTGGCAAAAGTTCTATCAAGGGAGAGAGGAAACAAGCAAGGAGTGAAGCGAAAGACTGAGGTTGGTACTCTCTACTTCTCTCTCATCTATCTCTCATAAAGGAAAACACAAGTGACTTTAAATTGTTTGTTTCTAAGATAGCTACCCGTCTTAGTGGGACTAACAGCTCTGAGTGGACACTATTTTTCCCGATAACAGGTAGCTTATGCACATACTAAATGTGACATCCTTCTTCTTCACAAATAACACTGGGCCCCTACATGGTGAAACACTGGATCTAATATAACCTTTATCGAGTAGCTCTTGTAGCTACACCTTCAATTCCAATAATTTTGGAATACTTATTTGATAAGGTGCTCTATACATTAGGATTACTCCTTCTTAAAGGCCATTTTGTCACATCTAGTCAATAGGCCTAAAACCTGGATCAATAAAAATCCATGAACATGTTTCCATCATCCCTTTACAAAGCCCTAATCATGACCTCTTCAAAGAGTCTAAATTTCTGGAACAAATTGCTCAAAATCGCAATTTTAGCCCCAGAGCACCTTGCATATTTATCCACTTGTTTTTTGTTTTGGTTACATCCATGTTCATTTGCACTAGTCACCACCTGTTTCTCCCTTCTATAGGTGTGTCGATTCTAGAAATTCAAAAAATAAAAAATATTTTTGAAGCTTCCTCTTGCAAAATCTTCTATGGTTATTTTTAGCTATTTAGCATGGATAAGGAGCTTGAATCCTATTTGATCCTATCTTGGAGACTTCACCCCTTATCCCTTGATCTCATCCTCCAATCATATGTGGATCTCAATCCCATAATGGTAAATTGTACACTACCACACTTCTTCTATAAATTTACTACCATCCATAGCATCAGGGTTGCTTTTAGAGATTCATAGTGTCCTTATGTTGTTTCCTTGTACCTAAAGGATTCATCATATTCATGCATTAGGATTGATATTGGGGTGTGCTTACTGACAAGGAAGAACAAGTCAACTTGGGTAGACATCTACAAGTAAATTGTTATTTATGTTTGTATACTCTCTCCTATTTCTATTAATACAAAGAGTATATTGTTTTCCTATATTTGTTGTGTTACGTTTACACTCATGTATTTCAATGCCATGCTAATTCATTGAATGGAGATGTTATATTACGCTACATAGATGTTATGGATCCTTTCTTGCTTTAGTCGTGTGTGCAGGTTATAATTATAGCACTTGGAGCTAGAATTGGATCATATAAGTGAGGAGGAAAGGGAAGTGTGCTACAAATTCGAGGTAGGCTTCATTACCATATTATAATCTCTCTAAGGAAAACATTATTTTCTCTTCCTTCTATTGTTCTAGACTAGTTCACTTGGTCTAGGGAATTCACCTTTGTCCACAATCATAAATTTCATGTAACAAATTGGCGACCATACTGGGAACCGTTTCTTCCCTTAGTGGTTTCCTTCACCTTAGCACATTTTTTTCGCCTCTTAGACTAGCCTTGATTGACTCATTCACATGTTCATTGGCCTTAGGAAATCCATTCTGTGAGTTTGATTTTTTTTGTGTCATATTTTGGACAAATCTGTCACGTACCCCTTGGTCTAGATACAGAGTGCTTCATTGCACTCTCTCCTTGTTTGTACCTATGTTGTAAAGCACTCATGCTTGTTCTCCACCTACACTAAATCTTGTAGGATGAAAAAAAATATTTTCTTGCATTTCTCTCTGATTCGCTTTGTTCCAGCTTGCTTTCCTTCGATATCTGAGTGTTTCCTTATCTTTGAAAAGCCTTCACATTGATTTCTTTAGGTTTTGATAGCCTTTGATAAGAATTTGTTTCGATTTTTCTTTCATCTTGTCAATTATGTATTTAGAAAACTTGTTGCTTAATCATTAATTACTTGAATAAATTGATATTACAATCATCATTTTCTGGGTTTTCTCTCATTAGCGATTTAGCAACATCTTAGTTTTCATTTCATTTTAATCTTAAGAATATCAAAAAGGAAAATCTAACCATTTTTTATTTTGCATCGCATTGGGGTTTTGTGCGAAATTAGAAATTGGAACAGTTGCATTAGGAGAATTTACTTAACAAATTTTGTTCTCTGCATTTTTTATGCTACATTACTCTTTGTTTCTTCCCTCCCATATATATATTTTCATTGAAAAGGAAAAAAATAATTTTATCATGCTAGATTGAATTTTAGGATATTCAGCTGAACTCATGGTGAGACTTGAAAACTAAAACCTGACTCAAGATGAGCTTTAAAATTTATTGAATAAATCTTAAGGAGCATTTGAAACATTAACATAAGCATGTAGAGGTCTATGCTAGAGACATGTTCTTATGTCTATAAACATAGCAGATGTTTTTTTCCAGCACTGCATACCATGGGTGATATCTCATTCCAGTTATGTAAGTGATAAGACCATTCTCCTCATACCTATAGGTATGTTGGGTGGTGCTCCACACATGAAAATTATATGGGAACTCTCTCATCCTACAGTTACACATTACACAACACTAACATGGATTATGTATCTGCATACCTTCGGGTATATTTTGGAAATCCAAACTAGGTTGTTATCCTGCCTTAGGTAACTGAGCTGGTTTCCTTGTACATTCTGATACACTGAACACAACATTCAGGGGGATTTCCTTCTCGTACATAAATCCTTGGTTCTCCAAGCTTATATATTGTAGTTCACAATTGCATGGTAAAAATTTATGCCTAGTTATCCTTTTATTTATTTATTTTTGTTATTAATTTCTAAAATTTATTAAAATGCCATGGAAGAAAAACTCCCTAAACCTCTTCATTTTCATAGGATGCAAATAATGTGTCCTTTTCCTCCTAAGGAAAGCCCTGGATGTAGTCAGAAGAACAACAAGACATAAACTACCAAATATAGTACTTCTAGAGCTACCCCTTCTAGACCTCCATCAGAAATTGATTCACGAGAACCATCGCTTGGTGTGAGTACTAAACCTAAGATCACTTGTTTATTAGCTAGTGAGCTTGACACATTCGAAACAGAAGCACCTCATACTTTATTACCTGAGGTCATTGAACCGGAGCACCTTAAATCAGAAACATTACAAACTAAGCTTATATAACTTGAGGCACCTTAGTTAACTACACTTGTTACTTCAAGCCCTTGCTCTTGACTTCCTTTCCCTTTGACTCAAACACAACTTAGATATCTTGGACCTGATGGTAAGAATCTTCCACTTGGTATTGTGAGTATTGAGGAGATTACTTAACAAGAGATCCAACCTTATACTCTTTTTCATTTAAGAGGGCTTAATTCTATCAAGTCCCTCCTCCTCATACTCCCATACAAACTCCTTTACCCGATTCTTCTCTTTTTAGCTCACCTTTGAGTTTCCCTCAGCAACCTTTCAGAAGTTCAAACATGAATGAGTCTATTACAATTTCTCAACTCGTATCTACCACCGTGACTGAGACAACCAATGTTATATCTACTTCCATATTTGTAACATCACCAAAAATACATTTGTATTGTGTCCCTTCCATCCCACATGGTTACAAATCCTTATCTAGTACCTTTTCTAGTGCAACATCCAGTTCGTGGACTTCTCCCATGTCATCCTTTTTCTGGAATACCATCTGGTACTTCTTTGATGAGTGCCACACATTATTCTCCTCTTCTTCCATCTCAACCTTCATTCGAGTAACAATATGGTCCATATGTCATTGTATATGGACATTTACAATAGCTCATTTGACCTTACATTAGGTGCCCTCGTCTAAAAGGGCAGTTTCCTCCATATTCCACTTATTTATCAGTATGGGGGAAACGCGTTGTTAGAATGCACCTCTTTATTTATAAAACAACACAAGTTGGTGCTTTACCCTATTCAAATCCTATATTATCTAGAATGGATGCTAACCCTTGATATCCTACATTAACCGTACAACCTAGATCTATTATGAATCAAACTCATACTTTTCAACTTGTTTCACCTACATCTCGGATTCCTACTTGCCAACCTATATCTCAACATGTTCAAGCTCAAGCTCATGTAAGTCAACCTTTGAATAATTCACCTCTAGCTCAATCTATTCCAACGAGATATGGGGCCTCCCAAGTACCACTTACCTAGCCTCTTCAAGGTACCTTATATACCTCACCATTTGGTCTTGATATTCCTCAGGTCCAAGTGGGTCAACCTATGTATGGCATGGCGTAAGAAAACCCTAGCCAACCTTATGATGACATGATGCGAAATTGCACATGGAAACCATATCAAGGTATTTGTCAAATTGCTTACCAAGGTTATAAAATGAAAACCTAACCATTTCGACATTTTTCAAGGTTATCCTGAAACTCGGTAGCAAGGTTACCTGGGAATTGGACAATAAGGTTCTATTTATGTAGGTTATCAGAATCCTCCCTATCCAAGAGTGTAGATAACTGTTTCTCAAGCCATCCCATCTTATGTGGGTTATCCTCCACCAGACTTTAATAGGTAGTTTCCAGTTGTGGAGACCCTTGAATTTCCAGATCTGACCCAACTTACAAATGATCCCATTTTTCACTCTCCTTGTTGGTGGGTTATTCCTATAAAATTTCCGAGCGATATCCCCAAATTTAATGCAAATCCTAGACAATACATGTCTATGCATGTGAGGACGTATCATCTATGGTTTTCTTCCAACTCTTTAAATGATGATTTAGTCCATTTACATATTTTCTAGTGGACACTTACTAGTACTAAAAAAAGTGGTATATTGAGTTACCATGAGCTTTTTCCAACAATTTTAGTGTCTTAGAAACCACATTCATAAATCATTTTTCAATTCCCCATTTGATATGAAACCAGGAATGAACTTTTAAGTCCCTTCAAACAATCTGATTCCACTCATATTTCCGATCACATTCATGAGTGGTGATGTCACTAACGCTTAGTCAAAACCTTCGTTCCTAAGGAAATATTGGTTGAATGGTTTATAAAGTATTTATTATAGTCCATAATAGAAGATGGTACTAAAGGTGGAGTTGTGACTAAAGAATAAGTAATTTATCATGCCCAATATATTTATCTCATTTATAACAAACCTAACATGCTCTATAATAAAATACCAAATTCTTTGCGACCTAAAAATATTGTTCCACAACCCCCCAGGAAAGAATTACATGACGCTAATGGAATGATGGCTGCACAAAACCCCTCCTCCATTATTCCTATGGCTTCTACTTCGAATATTAATGTCTTCAAATCCACAAAAGGTAAATCTCAACAACTAGGAAGTAATAAGAAAGGAAAAGGAAAAAGGAAGAAACAAAATTATCCACATGATAAACAAGATACATTATTCAAAATAAAAATGGAGGAAGGAAATGAATTCCTTAAGTCATTTACTGTGCTTGTTATGTTAATAGATCGATTTCCTAATCCATATACAAACATGGTTACACGGATCCCACTTCCTCTTTATTGGTTATGTTGCTTTCCTCCACCAAACAAAAGAATTCTATTATGGTGGCTCCAATAAATAAGGACTATGGTAATATGAATCACAAGGCTTGTAAGACTACTAATCAACCTGCCATTTCTACCTCACTCACTTCACACCCTACTCCAAATGTGGTTCCAACTGAATTAACAATTAAACCCCTGAATGGATTTATTCACAAATACACATTCAACCCTCATGCAAGAGATGATCATAATATAACATAGTTGATGATCTAGCTCAAGCTCCTTCAACTATGTTAGCACTCGAGGTTTTACAAAAAAAAAAATCCCAAAAGAAGGCTTTACTTGCCGCAATTAGAGGCATTGATCCTTTGGGTTTTGACCTTGTAGTCTGTAATCATGAGAATCATATGCCCAAACTTCCAATGGAAATAGCTTTAATGATTTAGGTTATTGTTAGGAATAAGACCATCCATTGAACCATTTTGGATGAATGAGCTTCAACCTACATCATGTCACTTTCTTGTTTGAATGCCATTGGTTCCCCGTAACTCAACTAGTCATAGACTACTCTCAAATATTTTGAAGGAAGAGGCTTCAAGAGTTATGGAATTTTTAGTTCATTACAAGTTGAATTAGCTAACAAGACAGTGTTAGTAGAAGTCAAACTTATAGATAGACCATTGGATTATAACCTTTTATTGGGCCATATGTGGGTTTATGCTATGGTTACTATTGTTTCGACATACTTTAGAGTGTTTTCTTTCCCTCACTAGGGGAGCATTATGGCAATTGACCAACTCTGATTCTTTGCAAATAATTGTCAAACTACCTAAAGCATCCCTCCTGTGGGTGAATTCTCACTACCATATCAGAATGTGAAGGTGGGATTTCTTAAGGATTATTCTCTTATGGAAACCTTTTTTTTCTCCTCCTCCTCCTTATCCCCTTCCATCCTCTCACAACCCGAACCTAATTTCCACTACCAATATGATATCTTCTTGCACTACTCCATATGATCCTTGGATAGTGTCGTAAGACTCTAATATTAATACATTTTGTGATCGCATGTTACTCAACCCTTTTGAGCTCAAATATGAAGCTATCTATTCTTCCTGTTTGGTATCCTATGATTTCTCCTCTTCAATTAATTGGTTTACTCATTCTCTAGATTATGGATCATCTTCTGATCCTTTCTCCAATATATTTTCTACTGATGAGAGAATCATAGAGATCATTATGCCCTATGATGCATCATGGGATGATAATCATTACTGTTCCTCCTAGCCTAATACCTCTGAGGATAATATTAGAGATATTAATTGGCCCAATATCGTTTAGATATCTACGAGTTCCATATCTATTCATGATATCAATTATGAGAAGAATTTGTCAAATATTGAAGAGATTATCCCTCTTGATATTTCAATTAAGCCCATAATTGTCAAGAATGTACACATTGGTGCATATTCCTCTACCTATGAGGTCAAGATGTAAAAATTTCTTTTCTAGAAATTTTGAGACATTTTCTCCTAGTCATATGAAGAGATGTCAGGTATTGATCTGAATATTGTTGTACATGAAATAAAAACATATATAGATGGTAAACTAGTTGGGAAACACTTACGGCTGATCCATCTTAAGAAGGCTACTACTATTAAGGCAGAGGTTGAAAAATTATTTGTACTAGTTTCATTTACCCAGTACCCCTAATTGATTAGGTTTCGAACATTGTTGCTTTCATGAAGAAATAGGGAACACACTAGTACAAAACGGATAATTAGTTACTAAAACAATGACTAAAATTTGCATATAAATGACCACTTTTTAGTTAGTGACGAGTAATAGCTAATTTACAGTATCTTATAACTCGACCAACTTTTAGTTATTTATAGCTTAGTCATTAATTGGTTGTCTCAATTTTATCGTCTAGTAGTATATTTAGTCATAAATTTGATCATTAATTTGATCATAAATTTGCAAATATATTACTATACGATCATATGAGAAAACTAATTAATGACCAAAGAAATATGGCCAAAATGTTTTTCTTATTATAAGATAGTATAAATTAGCTACTAATAGTCATGTATACGCATATATTGGTCTTCGTTTGAAACCAATTAATGACCAAAGAAATATGAGTAAATTTTTGTCGTGTTATAAGGTACTATAAATTAACTACTAATAGTCATATATATTTAAAATTTAGTTGTCATTGTAGTGACAAATTAATCATTTCCAGTAGTCATTTATGTTTTTTTGGTAGTTTCATAATCATTATAGAAATGACTAATTTAGTAGTTTATATCCATTTCATTTATTTTCATTAATAATAATTATAAACGACTAATTTAGTCATATATTCATTTTATTTGTGTTACAATAATGACATATACACATACAGATTTTATCCAGCCAACAAATAACCATATTCTCTATGGAGCTTTATAAATCTAGCTCGATATAGTACTTACAATAATACACACATATACACATATGCACATTTTCTCAGCCAAAAAATAAAATGATACAATGCCTACATCCACAACAAGGAAATCTAGAGGCTCACACCTCCATCCTCAAAGTAATACTAGGATTCACCTCCTTCCCAAGAATTCTAGAATCCATTATAAAGTCAAATCTGAATCCAATGTCCAACACTATAATCTCATGCCACTTGTCCTCTCAGTGAACAGCTACCAAATCATTTTTCCAAGGCACACCCCTAATGTGCATATGATTCCATATTACAACTCTAATGACCAAACAAATCCATTCATGACCTTCCATTCTCTGTTATATAGTCCCTTGAGTAATCCATTCATCCCCTTCCGTGCAATCACTTACCTTCCAAGTTCCAGTGGCACCCCCATCTTGGGCAGTCCATCCCTTAGAAACGCTTCCTAGCATCGGAAGGTAAAAAAACCAAAGCATATCCTTGCCTCAAACCACCATAGTGATCATAACATGCTCATCGTAATAAATGGACACTACTGGGTACCAGTGTCCCACAATGGCCTTAATCCTAAAGTGCTTTACCAGCCTACTGTTGCATGTTCCAATTTATTTTGTTGACACTGCTAATTCTTGCAGTCGATTTCAAACACCCAATAGGACATGTTCATGCATTCCTATTGCAAGAACATAATTTCCATTAGATTCAAAATAAAGTAAAATAACTTCAAGTCATACCTCATTGGTGGCTGATCAATAAGGTACACTTGCAATTTTTTTCACTTCCTATCACAACAAGTCAAACCAGCATGTTTGTTTAAATCACCATGTATAAACATATCACATCATGTTACCTTGAAACACAACTATCATAGATCAAAATCATAAATGGCATGTAACCATCATAAACTAGAATCGTGGATCACATGTAACCATCATAGACTAGAGTCATAAATAACATGCATAATAAAAGTGAAATAAAATATTGATACTTATATTTTAATCAATCCTTGGCTTCCACCTTTGTACTTATTTCGTATGCACTCTCGATTGGTTGTCGCACTAGGAAAAAAACCAGTGCCTTCTCCTCAACCGTCTACACAGACACATAATGTACATCCTACACATACAACCACACGCGACATACCACACCATGCAATACATGCATCTACACCTGGCATACAACACATACACCTACACCCAGTGTACAACACAACACAATACACACACCTTCACTTGGTTTATAATACAACACAACATGTATACATACACAATGTACATCACAAGACATACATCCACATAGAACATGAGACACCACAAATGCATACACATACACCTGATATACATCACAAATCATACATCTATACCCAATGTACAATGCCACATAATACATGTACCTACACTTGGCATACAACACAAGAAAATGCATGTACTACAGAACGTATAACACAAAAAGTACACATATCACGATACCACAACTATACATACACATACATAGTACTGCATGTAAACAACAAAAGATGTACAACTTGCATACAATACCACATGTATACGAGTGCCATATGTACAACACATACACAGTACCACCTGTATAAAACACTACCTGAATAACATGTGCGCAACATCACATGTATATAGAACCACTTGCACAACGCCACATGTACATCGTACCACCTATACAATGTGTACATAATACCACATGTACATAGTACCACATGCACAACATGTAAACAACACCACATATATAGAGTGCCACATGCACGACATGTACACAACACCACCTCCACACAATGCCACTTGTACAACATGTACACAACATTACATGCTCACAACACCATTTGTACAATCATGCACACAACACCATATGTACATAGCACCATATGTACAACACGCATACAATGCCATATGTGCATAGCACTGCATATACGACATGTACATAGCACAATACACATCACTACATATCCAACATGTGCACAACACCATATGTACAGAACACTACATATACATCATGTACATAACGCAGTCTATACCCAGCACTGCATATGAAACATTCACACAAAACTATTTGTACTAGCATGTACATAGTATTGAATAAGCGACACATACACACACTATATATACACAACACCACATGCGTACAATGACAGATGTAACATGTACAACATATATAGCATATGCACAATAGTAGTACCACACATCAAAAACCACACTATCTCTACCAGGTAACCTTGCTTCTAGTGTCTCTGCACCATACATGCTCATCCCAGCATGCCACGAACCACACAAATTTTATTATGCTGAAGCATCCATTGGTATAACATGTCCATAACATATACAAAATATAATCACATAATATCAACTCATAACCACATGACACTAACCTCGTAGATGTGTCGGGATACTCTTCTCACTTGATTCCTCATGAAATTGGAATCTCTGCATGCCATTCACCTACATAAAAAATCATTCCTCCACAAAAACGATCCCTGAAAACCCTGTGAGATAGTGACATACATACATAAATACATACATACATATATAATCATTAGCATAAAATAATAATCATCTTGTCAAAAAAAGACATACATACATACATCTATACATATATAAACATCAACATAATCATGATCATAACATAACATAATTACGAGATAACATAAGGTTTAGGTTATGAGAACTTACTTATTTATGCTCAACATGGACAACATTGAGAACTGTTTTTCCAGAGTTGGTCAAACCATCTGACATCTCAGGTCTATTTACTTTACCTTTTCTGGTTACCCTTCTCATGTCTATATTGCAACCATCCATTTACCACAATGGACCCAACCGTTCCAACCAACTATCATAGTATTACCTTTCGCTATGCTTTCTCATGCACTAAGATTTATATGAATCTTACATTACCTTTCAGGTACCAAACATCTCTCCTCGAGCACCATTAACTTTCCTCTTTCTCAACCAATTTCCAAGACTCAAAACTTAAAATGAAAGCACAAGAGGCGAGCCAGAAGAAAACCAAAATGAAAACCAATAACAACACAGCTCCACAGACAAAGTGGTATGGCCATACACTAGACATAAACAAAGCTACCAATCAAGCACAAAAAATCACAAAGGAATAAATGCGTAAGTCTGACAACAAACACCATGACTCAATCCCCATCATTCTGAGTGTTTCCAAGGAAAGCTCAACCTAAGCCTCCTTCAATATTTCACAGTAGTCTCTTTCTCATGCAATCTCCTGCATCATACTGCCATAAACACGTAATTTTCAGTGCATAAATAAATATAAAAATACACCAGTTACCTTACCATGTTGTGCCAAGCACTTTGCTTGCAAGTTAGCACATCCACACCATCTCTCAAGGGACTCCAATTCCCTTAACAAATGCACCTGTAACTAGAGGCTAACTAATATACATGTCAACTACATGTTCATGACTATAGCACATATCCACATAATGTCAAAAAAAATCAAGGTTAAGAAGACTTCTTATATGCAAGGCACTCATTCGTTTGGAATTAGGGTTTCCAAACATAACCAAAGGAATTCTTGTCCAATTCCTTTATTTTATGTCTTTTTACCTTGTTGCAATCGAGGCTCACAGTAGAACAAAATGGCTAATTATCTACTAAAAGAATGAGTAAAATTTGGGACCAAGTTTTAGTTGTTTTTAGCTTAGTCATTAATTTGTTGTCTCAATTTTATCATCTAGTAGTATATTTAGTCATAAATTTTGTCATTAATTTAGTCATTGACTTAGTCATTAATTGTCGCAGTTAATGACCAAATATATTGTTGGGTTGTGTTATATTCTTTCCACGTAGTTAATAGGGGGTTTGAAGGGCACCCGTAACCCCACTTTATGGGGTCCGGGGCAGCGCCACGGAAAATTTTGGTTTTGGACCATATGTTAGGTTGGGCGGACCCACCTATGGTTTTGTGCATGATTTTCGCACATGTTTTTTGGACGCGATGGTTTTCGGTCCATGGTATTGAACGCGATGGTTTTCGGTCCATGGTATTGGATGCTTCAGCATGTATAAATATGTATTGTAACATTGAAAGGAACATAATGAAAAATCAAGCTGGTAGTCCTGGTTTTGGGATCCAGGGAAAAATCTCTGTGCATATGTGTTTTATGGGTTATGCTCTTGCATTTTTTATTTTCTTTGTTTAAGAATTCGTATGCAGGTAATTTCTGTACAAGGTTAAAACCTACATTTGGTATCAGAGCTGTTTTGGCTTCAAGGGGACTCCTTTGTTGCTGAGGGGTTTCACTCGGGCCTGTGGTAGACCCTGTTCAGTGGGAGATCTGCGAGATTGATTCTGGTGGTGAAAGAAGATGGCGAGCAGTGGAAAGATAGAGATTGAGAAGTTCAATGGTCAGAATTTTGAGTTGTGGAAACTCAAGATGGAGGATTTGTTGGTGGATAAAGATCAGTGGATCGCGGTAGATCCGGGTACTAAACCATCGAGAGTGACCAATGAAGAATGGAAGAAGTTGGATCGGAAGGCAAAGAGCACAATACGATTGTGTGTCTTGGATTTAGTATTGCTGAATGTATCAGGGGAAGCTACGACAAAGGCTTTGTGGGTCAAGTTAGGGACTTTGTACCAATCTAAGTCTCTGGTGAATAAACTATTCCTCCGGAAAAAGTTGTATAACCTGAGGATGAAAGATGGAGACTCGGTGACAAAGCATCTGAATGCGTTTAATACTGTGGTAAGTCAGTTATTATCTGTTGATATTAAAATTTTAGATGAAGATAAGTGCATCAGTTTGTTGTGTTCTCTACCAGATTCGTGGGATAGTATAGTTATTGCAATAGGCAGCAATGCAACTACTTTGCAGTTTGATGAAATAGTCTCAGCCTTGCTGACGGAGGAGATGAGACGGAAAAATATGGACAACCAGAATGGTGATGCCTTGTCTGTACGAGGATGGTCCCAGAATAGAAACAAAAATAAGTCATCGAGTGGGAGATCTAAATCTAGAGGGAGATCTAAATCTCCAGGAAAACCTACAAAGGTGGTGTGCTGGAAATGCGGAAAGGAAGGGCACTTCAGAAGGGATTGTAAATCTAAAGCTCCTGATAAAGGAAAGGGATTTGATGATGCTCCTTCTGCAGAGGCGAAAACCACCTCAGATGAAGGTGGGGATGTGTACTTGGCTTCTTCAAGTACACATGTAGATCATGAGGCATGGTTGATTGACTCAAGTGCATCCTTTCACTACACTCCCCATAGAAAGTGGTTCTGCGAATATGAGAAATACGATGGTGGTGATGTCTTCTTAGGAGATGATAGGAAGGCTAGAATCATTGGTCGGGGAAAAGTAAAGTTGAAGTTGCAAGGTGGAAGGGTTAGAACACTTCCGGGTGTTCTACATATTCCTGCATTGGCCAAAAATCTGATTTCTGTAAGCAAGTTGGATGATGCAGGTGTAAAGATGGTGTTCGAGAAAGATACCTGCAAGATGGTTCGAGGAGCACCAATATTAATGCGGGGAGTTCAGATTGGAACTCTGTACAAGCTGCAAGGTAGCACTGTTGTTGATGGGTGCAATAGTTCTATGGTTCTTGAAAATGGAGTAGAGAATCTAGTGGTCTCTAGAGAGAAGACCATGTTGTGGCATCAAAGGCTTGGACATATTGGAGAGAAGGGACTTCGAATACTTCATGGTAAAGGTATGGTAGAAGGTATGAATAATAGCTCTCTGGATTTTGATTTCTATGAAAATTGTGTATATGGGAACAAGAATCGGGTGAGTTTCCCCTCTGGTGGTAAGAGGATGAAACAGATATTAGAGCTTGTGCACAGTGATGTGTTTGGACCTGTGAAGGTTCCATCACTGGGTAAGTCTGTGTACTATGTATCATTCATAGATGACTTCTCAAGGAATATAAGGATATATTTTCTTAAGAAGAAATCTGAAGTCTTTGACAGGTTTAAAGAATTTAAGGCTCTGGTGGAAAATCAGACAGAGAAGAAGATAAAGGTGCTGAGGACAGATAATGGTGGAGAATTTTGCAGCAAGGAATTTGAAGAATTTTGTAAGAAGTGTGGTATAGCACGGCAGAAGACTACTCCATATACACCTCAGCAAAATGGAGTCGCAGAAAGAATGAACAAGACGTTGATGGAAAGGGCAAGAAGCATGCTCAGTGGTGCCGCGTTAGGACAGGAATTCTGGGCAGAGGCAGTGGATACTACATGTTTCCTGATCAACAGATCACCTTCATCAGCATTGGAGGATAAGACTCCACAAGAAGTATGGACTGGTAAGAAACCCTCTCTTTCACATCTAAGGGTATTTGGATGTGATGCATATGTACATGTTCCAAAGGAGAAACGAACCAAGTTGGATAGTAAATCTGAAAAGTGCATCTTTATTGGGTATAAGGATGGTTTAAAGGGTTATAAGCTTTGGAACCCAGTCACACGGAAGGTTGTGTACAACCGAGATGTGTTGTTCAGAGAGGTAAAAGATGTTATTCAACGTGAAGTCCAACCAAAGGAACCTGAGAAGATAGATTTTGAGCCAAAGGAGGAAGAATCAGACTCTTCATCAGAGGAGGAATCAGAAGATGAAGAGCCACAAACTCCGGCTGTGAGAAGATCAGTTCGAGAATGAAGGTAGCCAGAAAGGTATAGTCCATCTGCTTTTAGTTCAAATTTTGCTTTGTCTGTTACTGATAATGATGCCAGAACTGTGAAGGAAGCAATGGATTCAGAGGATGGAAAACTCTAGAAAGAGGCTATGGTCGATGAAATGGAATCTTTGCACAAAAATGAGGCTTGGGATCTGGTGGAGTTGTCGGCTGGAAGGAAACCAATTGGCAGCAAATGGGTGTTCAAGAAGAAGACAAATGCCGAAGGAAAGGTGGAGAAATACAAAGCTCGGTTGGTAGCAAAAGGTTATTCCCAGGTGCCGAGAATTGATTTTGGTGATATTTTTTCTCCTGTTGCCAAGGTAACTTCTATTAGATTACTTTTATCTGTTGCTGCTGCTTTTGATTTTGAGGTAGAACAGATGGATGTGAAGACAACATTTCTTCATGGGGATTTGGAAGAGGAAATCTACATGAAGCAACTTGAAGGCTTTACAGTGAAGGGTAAGAAAGAACTGGTATGCAAGTTAAAGAAGTCTCTGTATGGGTTAAAACAGTCACCAAGGATGTGGTATCAGAAATTTGATACATTTATACAGGGACTTGGCTTCACCAGAAGTAAAGCAGATCATTGTGTGTATTTTAAATTAATTGGTGACCGTATTATTTATCTGGTCTTGTATGTGGATGATATGTTGCTGGTTGGAAATGACAAAGAAATTATCCTGGATTTGAAGACCCAATTGTCCTCCAAATTCGACATGAAAGATCTTGGTTCTGAAAACTATATTTTGGGCATGGAAATTAAAAGAGATCGGTCAAAGAGGAAGCTCTGGTTAAACCAGAGGAAGTATGTCGAAACAATACTCCAGAGGTTTAATATGCAGGATAGTAAACCGGTGAAGGTTCCTATTCCTGTAGGTGTGAGGTTATCTGCTGAACAGTGTCCCAAGACACAAGAAGAGGAAGAGGACATGTCCTGTGTTCCATATGCAAGTGCAGTGCGCAGCCTGATGTATGCAATGGTCTGTACTAGACCAGACATTGCACATGCAGTGGGAGTACTAAGCAGGTTTATGTCAAAACCTATGAAGGAGCACTGGACAGCAGTGAAGTGGGTTTTAGGTATTTGCGTGGCACTAGTGATTATGGTTTGTGCTACCAAGGAAGACCAGGATTGGATAGAGTGTTGGATATTCATGGCTTTGTTGATGTAGACTGGGCTGGAGATCTAGATCAGAGAAGATCTACAAGTGGGTATGTGTTTAACCTATTTGGAGGTGCAGTCAGTTGGATGAGTAAGAAACAATCTATAGTGGCACTATCAACTATAGAGGCAGAATACATGGCAGCCACTCATGCAAGCAAGGAAGCAATTTGGTTGCAGAGATTGTGTTCAAGTATGGGGTTAGTACAGGGAGCTATAAGAATAGACTGTGATAGCCAAAGTGCAATTTTCTTGACAAAGAACCCTGCTTATCATTCAAAGACAAAGCACATTGATGTTCAATATCACTTTGTGAGGGATATGATAGAAGGCAGAAAGGTGTTGCTGGTAAAGGTGGACACTTTGAAGAATACTGCAGATGCATTGACAAAATCTGTGAGCTCTGAGAAGTTCTCTTGGTGTAGAGAAGCAATGGGAATCTCAGGGCTGAAAAAATGACTAAGCTCTCTTGTGGCCCCCTCTGGAAAGAAAACAACAAGTGGGAGATTGTTTGGTTGTGTTATATTCTTTCCACGTAGTTAATAGGGGGTTTGAAGGGCACCCGTAACCCCACTTTATGGGGTCTGGGGTAGCGCCCCGGAAAATTTTGGTTTTGGACCATATGTTAGGTTGAGCGGACCCACCTATGGTTTTGTGCATGATTTTCGCACACGTTTTTTGGACGCGATGGTTTTCAGTCCATGGTATTGGACGCGATGGTTTTCGGTCCATGGTATTGGATGCTTCGGCATGTATAAATATGTATTGTAACATTGAAAGGAACATAATGAAAAATCAAGCTGGTAGTCCCGGTTTTGGGATCCAGGGAAAAATCTCTGTGCATATGTGTTTTATGGGTTATGCTCTCGCATTGTTTATTTTCTTTGTTTAAGAATTCGTATGCAGGTAATTTCTGTACAGGGTTAAAACCTACATATACAAGAAAATATATTACTATATGATTACCCAAGAAAAACAATTAATGACCAAAGTAATATGACCATAATGTTGGTTCTGTTATAAGATACTATAAATTAGCTACTAATAGTCATATATATGCAAATTGTACTCATCCTTTGAAACTAATTAATGACGAAATAAATATGACTAAATTTTAGTAATATTATAAGATACTCTAAATTAGCTACTAATAGTCATACATATGCAAAATTTAGTCATCATTTGTAATAAAAAATTTATCATTTGCAGTAGTCATTTATATTTTTTTGGTAGTTTCATATTCACTATATAAAGTACTGATTTAGTAGTTTCTATTCATTTCATTTAATATGATTAATAATCATTATAAGCGATTAATTTAGTCATATATTCATTTTGTTTTTGTTCATCATTAATCAATATAAACTACTAATTTAGTAGTTTTAGATTGATTTTATGTGTTCATTATTAGTCAACATAACTTAATTAGTATGATTTTACGACTAAATTAAAAAAATGTCATACAACGTGCATGTTCATCTAATATGATAATGAAAAGTTTCATATGGAAATTACAAGACTAAATAATATCAAGTGTGAATAAAAATAATTTCAACTACATAAATGTTGGCATTATGTTTCTGGTATGGCTATATGTTACAGATGTTGTACTTGATGGCAACTCCCGTGGCAAGGCTCTCAATTTGTTGAAAATTAAGAACTACGCAGGAAAGCAGTTCAAAAGGTGCGTACACGCAGGTACACCATGCAGGGACCACGTCCAGATACGCAGGCCAGCCGTTCAGGAGCTGCGTACCCCCAGTGCACACATTTCAAGGCAGAGAAAAGCACACGTGGGGGTTTCTTATGTTTTACTCTTGGTATCTAGCCGACGGTATTGTGTTATTATGGTGTCGGCTCGTGGTATTGTTCCATGATTTGAGGAGGAGCTTGCCTATATAAAGCAAAGGAGATCACTTGGCTAAGCATCTTTGCAATTGAATATCTTTAGATCTGAAATATTGGGTTATGGTCTTAAAAGCTTGATCTATATGAAAGGGAAGTTGAAGGTGAATCTGTGAAGGATGATCTCTCGAGCGCATGATCAGATCTGAGCAACTGTGCCACTCTGGTGGACTACCTATTCGGCCCTAATCAGAAGGACGCAGGTGTTTAACAGAAGAGCTGCGTGGGTACGCAGTGCAGAAACAGGAGATCTGCGTGGGGACGCAGAGAAGAAACAGGAGACCTGCGTCGGTACGCAGAGCAGAAGAAGGAGACCTGCATGGGTACGCAGAGCGACTAAGGTTCAGGTGCGTCCGTGCAGTAAAAGTACGCGGCGCGATAGTATTTCCAGGTGCGTCCGTACGCGGCGCGATAGTATTTTTGGGTGCGTCCCTGCAGTAACAGTACGCGGCGCGATAATGTCTCTGGGTGCGTCCCTGCAGTAATAATACGCAGCGCGGTTCAAGGTACAGTGCGTGGGCACGCAGTTCGGCAGAAGGATTCCTACGGGTATACGCAGGAAAGCAGAAGGTGAACAGCGTAGCGACGCAGGCCACAGAAGGGAAAACTGCGTATCTGTATTAAAATGTTCTGTTGACTGAAATTTTCTGTTGATAAGGTGTTCTGGGTTAGTTCTGTTATTGCTGATCTGATAACTGTAGTGGACTGTAACCTTTATGTACTTGATGATCGTTTGATGCTTTATGAAAAGAAGTAGGGGGTTGTAGCTCCCTTCCAGGAGAGACTGGAAAACGAGAGAGAGAGAGTTGTAGCTCTCTGCAGGTTGCAGCCTGCGTACTGGTAAAGGACTGCACCAGTACAAAACCATTGTAAAAGAAGTTTCTAAGTTGAAAGAAGATAGAGACATATTGCAGCAGATGGTTTTCACCCACATTGGGTTTCCACCTTACATCTTGTGTTCTTTGGTGTGACTATCTGTTTTTCTTTGTTCATGCTCATTATTTTATGGTACTGACATGCAAAAATAATTCAAAGAACAAATAAGGAAGATTGATCAAAAGAATTAGATAATACTGATTCACCCCCCCCTCTCAGTATTATTTCCAACAATAAATTTTATTATGTAGAATGTCAAGTATTACAATATGAGTTTCCAACTTAATATTGGTTGACTAAAATTTACACATGAAGTATTGTTTTAAATATTTCAAAATATTATCACTGTGTTGCCAAGGAATTACAAGAGAATTCATCAATTGTGAAGGCTTGACCATCAGTCTCTATGTGTGTGTCTTATGCAAGATAATGGCTCTAAGGGTATCACTAGACTAGTTTTTTTCTCTCTCATTTTTCATTTATCACTCTAGTGTTATTGTTCTCCACTTTCTTCAATTGTTGCTTCTTACCATCAATATTGAATTCCTCTCCTGAAGATGAAAGAAGATACAATTCAGAGTATAAGACATGAAAGAAGATGAATACTTGCATATAAACTAAACTAGACTATAAAATATTTATAGGACATAAACCTTAATATCAACAATGTCAATGTCATTTTCCCCATAAAAGAAATAAACTTGAACAAGTTTTCTTCTATTGGGGATAGTGGCCATTATTTGGCCATATGACCTCTATAAAAAAAGCAAATAAAACATCACCATAGAAAATAATACCTTAGTAACTTAATTATATTCAATGTTCAAAGAAAGCTTAGGCACAATCATGCCAACCAAGTTACATGTTAAAAATCTCAGGTTGTAGATAACTTGTTAAAAAAAATAATATATGCTGTGATTTTTAACCCTTGGTGTTTTATTCACAAAAACATTTCATTCTCTAACATGTGAACTTGGTTAAGTATATAGACAACCTATGCTTAAATAACATGAAAGTAAAAAAAATTAATAGTCATGAAAATATTTTGACACAACAACTAAAAGGATTTCAATTAATATCATGTAATACTAAACTCATGTTCAAGCTTTGGATGCTTTTTAAATGGACATGATACCAAGTATTTTCAATTTCATAGTTAAAAGAAAAAAGAAAATCAAAAGAAACGTTCAAAATAAAATCAAATAATAAAGAGAGGATATCATGGAATGAACTTTTCAATTATAAGAAATTTGTTTACCTGTCCACCAGTGTCTTGTCTAACATTTCTAAAACATTTTCTTGCGAAAAATAACCATGAGGTGAAAGAATCACAACATTAAAAACCATAGGAATCCCTAATATAAACATTTCCAAAGTTTATGGTTCAGGTTGCTGAAGGATCTTGAACAAGAAATTAATCATATCAAATGCGTGCTCTGCATTGTCTCCACCTCCTTTTTCCAATGCCATTTCTTGGAACCTACCCACACCAGAGTCAAGTAACAATCAAATGAAGGCATTGACATTTTTTTTAATATTTTATATTTATAAACTTTGAATCTGATTTATTCCAGGAACATATTAATTCATATTTAAAGCCTTCATGTCATGAGAAGGTGTTAATCAAGTAAGAGATTAAAAAAATCAACCTTAATGAGGTCCTCAAACAATTCCTACAATATCAATATTTTTCTTGTTGTGATATCTTCGGTATAAAAAAATAACATATTAATGAAATAAAAATCCATATATTACTTATGTTTAAACTATGTATATGGTGTATTCATAGGACAGTTTTTAAGATGTTCTTCTACCTTTACCAAATGAGATTGTAGCTTGGCTAAACTCTATATCCTTTCATTCAACATCAATATCTGCAAGATAAATTTCACACATTATTATTTTCTATTTCTCAACATCTTAAAAATGATAAATTAAAAGTCACATAAAACCGAGAGAAAACCCCTTTTTTTAACAAAAATACTCAAACTAAAAGTGTCTCTAATAAAACTTCATACCTCATAAATTAATCTAGCATATGCATGGGATAAAGCTGAGATTATTGGAACCACCTTTAGGTCATACTTAATGGGATATTTGTATGTTTACCATGCTGTCAATTTGGTGTTAAAAGAAATATATAAATCTAGGCTATTATTAGTGAAATTCAAGTATAATTAAAAAACATAACGCCAGTGCAAGGTAGTGGAGAGAAACATATTCATAATTAGGCTTCTCTATTTTAGTTTTATTTGAATTGAGTTCATGTTTTATGTATATAATCCTTTATAAAGATGTAAAATAGAAAGATGAGAATCAAGATAGCCCAGACAATCCAAAACCTTCCTTTCCTGGTTATCCATACCTATCTCCTAGCCTTGTTAAAATAATGTGCCTTAAATTATTCAAAGATTAGAATGAATTTGCTACAAAAAAAATTGGTTATCATGATGTTAATTAGAGGCTCCATAAAGAAAGTTGTCAATTGGATTTATCTCTGGTGGTTGTGAGAAATGATTTCTGTCCTACCCACCCAATTTCGATCTCCATAAGTGACGTGTTGAGCTCATAGCAAGCATATTGTTGCAATGACATTGAACCTTGTTGTTGACTTGCATTCAATAAGGTAAATATTTTGGTCATCGTTCTTTCTAATTCACTCCAAAAAAATTATCCAGATGCCATATAAGTGATGTCATAGCTGCAACTTGTGAATTATTTCCTAGCATATGGCTTGTTTCATCCTGGCATTCATCTACCTTACCAAAACATTCGACTTCTTTCTTTCCTATTCAATAAATAACATATGTGGTATTGAAAAATTCAAATAAACTAAATCACCCATATTCAAATTGTAACAAGGATCACTTATGATTTTGTGATTGACTCTTGGCCTCAATTCCTCTTGTATTCGAGAACCATAACATGTAAAAAGTGAATGACAATAAGTTATTTGTCTCGAAAATCCTTCACAATTGAATTTGTAGGTAGTTCTTGCACAATCATTTATTTAACAACAAAAAAAAATTGTTCATTAATGATATTGATATAATGGCAGAAACGTCGAACAACATACATAAAAAATTGTGTGAAAGATTAGCAAATGAATTTCAAAACAAGTAGATTACAAAGCAACTACATCATAATATGGTGTTTTCAAGAATACCATCCTCACTTTATCATCTTCCAACAGAATTAGAAGGAGACTATCATTTGTGCCACATGGTGGGCTGTAAAATTATCCATATGCGAGAAACCATATTTATGGGAAGGGAAATGGAAAGGTGGTCTCATGTCTGCATCCTGGGGAGATAGTCATATTTTAGTGTCCATAACATCATGGTTCCACATTAGCACCCATCATGCCCACTCAACCATAATAACAATGAAGTAAGAGTGTGTTTCTTCACCATCCCTGTACCTCTAATGTATGAAAACTCCCAACTCAGTTTGTTGATGCATTTCTTTAGTCTATATATATATTTCCAGTGGAAGACCATCATCCCCAAAAATAACAGTATGAAAATACTGATATCTAAATCCTTTGGACCACAACAAGAGTTAGGAGAGTAACCCAAAAAGTCCCATTGGATTGTGCCTAACATAATCTACAATTAACGCAACTTCAATAGAGAATAATGTTGTATATCCCAAATCAAGGAAATCATAAAATATATATCCTTTGCATAAACAAATGTAGTGCTAATTTAAAATTCTTATATTTGGGGTGTGGTAGAAATGAAAAATATTTTCAAAGGGTATGTTGATGAAAGATGTAAGTAGAAGCATCCATTATTGAACATATCCAATGGAATTTTCAAAAAAAATAATAGCATATTGTCAAGAAATAATGAAAATTACGACACTATCACCATGAAAAACATGTCGATATACCACCATGAAAAACTTTCTGATATGATTGGTAATATTCCATGTAAGTTGTACATTCTCCTATAATACCTCAAAAATTTCATCCATGGATTTGTAGAAATTTGTTTGAATGCTCTCTTTCGCAAGAGATTTCAACATTTGAATTGCTTCTTCAGAATGTATGACGATCGTCAAGAAGGGGTTTGTTAAAAGAACCTTCCTCATCTATACTACCACTATATGATTTCCCTTGTCATAATTTATCGACGTCCTTGAAACTCAAGCCTTTCATATTAGGAAGAAAAGCAAGGACAAAAAGGAATGCAACCCCAACAATACTTGTGAATACTATAAATGTTTTGGATGTTCCCAAGACATCAATCAAATATAGGAATCTCTCTAAAATAATATGATTAAATATCCAACAAACTATTGAAGAAATACCTCCACACATACTTACATATTTTGAAGTATAAATTTTGAAATTGGTTGTCCATGGAAATGGTCCTCTGCCAGGTGAGAATAAAGCTATATATAAAACTAAGCCATCAATAGCAAGCCAACCATAGCTAATTGGACCCACATCACTGTACCAAGAGTGACAATTATGGGAATAGTATTACTCAAATGTTGGCTTTTTTATTAATGAGGTTTGAGGGTATTACTTCTGACAAATCCCCCTATACGACACCCAACCTTATCCTTCTTTCGACATATCATTTGGGCAAACCCAAGCAAAAATGGGACCCTGGTAGGGAAGGCCTCATACTTCGTTGAAATCAATAGTGAACTGAGGTTGTGTTTGCTATAGAGAGTTGCTAAGATAATTATTTTTAAACGTTATATTATCTTTAAAGCTCTAACACTTACAACAGTACCCCTACTAAGAAGGCTTGAAATTTGATGTAGTTTAGGTAGATGGAAAGGGTTTCATGCCATCAGGATAGAATATTTTTATTGCAGGACTAATTATTTTCTTGATCATGGTACTGAAACGAGATATATTTCAGCAGAGTCAGTCTCGCAAAAGCTCGACACTGAAATTTGCGAAGAACAAAAACAATGTGTTTACACTCAAGAAGTTAATTTAGGTAATATTGCTATTATCTATAATTTGTTGAAGGTACATCATTGGGATATGTTGTGGGAATTATCATCTAAATTCATTATGTTTGTTGTAATTCAAGTATTGCTTGAGATCCAGGATAATGTTGGAATGGCATTGTAATTCTTCAGCTGGTTAGAAAAACAAAATATTCAGGAAACTATACAAGTTCACTTAACTCTGATTCATATATTCGTAAGGGAATAGTTGTACAGTGATTCACAGTCTATAATGGATCATTATGTTATTACTTGCAAGGATCAAACCTCAATTCCAGGCACTTTTTGGGCATTAATTTCTACATATTCAGGTTATTTGGTACCTATAGTCCTTAAAAAGTTGAAAAAGACTTGTGCACAATGTCAAATGATGCCATAAGACGCTAACATATTACAAGCATTTGTATGTGGTGTTCATTATTTCAATATGCTTGTTAAAGCTTTAGATCATATGGAACAACTGGAATTAGTGATGGAAATCTTTAAAGAATTGCATGAAAGGGGATTTTGTCCAATGACTAATATTTGGAATTATGTCGTTGAAACCTTTTTTTCATAGGGGTAAGCTACCAAATGCCCCCAAAATTATACAACCCATCCAGAAAAAATGTTGTGTTCCTAAATTTGGTACCTATTATTTACTTATTAATGGATACTACAAGGAATGTAGAGTTCTAGAGGGTCTTGATATTGTGAATGATCTCATTTCACAAGGAGGCTTTGTGCCTCTAATTAAAACTTAAAATGCAATAATAAAACGTATCTATAGGATAGGTAATTTGAAGGATGTCAACTGCCTCCTGCAACAAATTCTTCAAAGGATATTGAAACCAAGATTTGATTTTTATACAATTTTAATTAAAACTCATTTTCAGAAGGGGAGCATTGGACATGTTACAGAGCTACACAATCAGATGCTAAAACATGGTCTTCTCCTTAATGTGGCTCGAATTATCATACTTTTTAAGTTTGGAATGGTAGAGGAAGTGAATAATCTTATCTTTAAAATGTTGGACCAGGGATTAGTTCCTACATCAATGATTTTCTCTACAGTTGTGGAGACCAACTGCCTCAAAGGCAATGTTGAACAGCTAAACATAATCCATGATGACATTATTAGAAAAGGTATAGTATTGAATGTTCCAACTTATACTACACTAATTGAAGGGTTGTATAAAAGAGGAGAACTAGAGGGAGAAAATGAATGGTTTAATGAAATGTAGGAAAGGGGTTTGACTCCCAAAAACAGTAGCTATGTGAAGCTTATATATGGCCATTACCAGAGTGGGAATTGAAGGATGGCATTGAATTTATTGGGGAAATGATTTACAAATGTTTTCTTCCTCCTACCATATCTGTCTACAAAAAGGTGCTTGGTGGGATTTAGGAGGATGTAGAGATTCAAGAAGCTCATAATATTTCTATTCAAATACTAAAAAAAAGTCTTGTACTCCAAAAAAATTATTTATGCCACACTAATTCTTGGGCACTTGCAAGAAGGAAATATTCAATAGACTTTGGTTCTACTGGATGAAATGCTCTCAAAAGGCATTGTTCCATAATTAGACATATGCATATTGTTCATTAATCAACTTTTCATGCAAAGAGAAACAGATGCAGATGATAAAAAATTTCACTGCATGATCGATAATGGGTTGTGGCCCACTATTTCAGACTATAACATCTTAATTGATGGTTATGGAAAGTATGATAGAATGCAGGAAGATTTAAAAGTGCAGGAGAAGATGGTCAGAAAGGGTCTGGATTCTAACATTAATCAAGATACTCTTCAGTGGGTTCTGTGTAAAAGGAGATTTGGAGGCAATTGAACATCTCTTGGACAATATGTTGAACATGGGGTTGACTCCAGTTGTTTCTATTTACAATGACATTATCCATGGCTATTGCAGGATTGGAAAATTAGAGGCAACATTTAGAATTAGGGCTAACATGTCAGTTAAAAGCATAGAACTTGATGTGGACACTTACAACGCTCTTATTTGAGGAATTCTACACTTTTGACAAAACTATTAATGAGAGAGGAGGGAAATCAAATCATCTACTAGTTATAAGCTATTGATGGCACAAACGAGTTCATCTATATCCTTGATGACTCCAACTTATAGATGCTGAGTTCTATGTTTTCAATGATGCCATTAAATATGTTATAAGTATTTTCATGTTTTCCAGACAAAGCATATTATGACAAAATAATCGATCTCTGGATAGCATTCATGAAATATGACAATAGCTTTTGTTAAAATACTATGAGAAAATTATATTTTGTTACAGAATGTATGAAAATGTTTATGTAAAGGTGGGCTGAATCATAAGTGCGTCTCATGATTGGGATATTCATTATGTGTTATAGTACCTCAAGTAGAAATTTCAACATTTACTATTTTTCCACTAAAAGCTTTCCTAAAAAATAACAAGGACATGCCTTACTTTTGGTGTAGTCTAATTAATAGACAAAATAAACTTCTCTCCTACCATTTTTTTTCCTACGTATGGAAATCTGACACCCACAAAACCATTTCCATCCTGACCCTTCCACCATATTCGTTCTGTCTCCATCCCACAACAAACTTCCTTACATTAATGTTGTGAGGTGAAAGATTTCCAAGTAATCTTCCATAATTCAAATGGGAAGTAAAGAATTTGGCTTCTTACTCCTGATCCATGAGGATCTTACAGTAGTCCAATTCAACAATGGAAGTTTAGTTCTTCACCTTTGTCAGTTTCGCCAGTTTTGTCTTCAGTTCTTCAGTGATCTAGATGAGAAGGAAGTCTTCCAGTTTTTCTTCATTGTGTTTAATGGTGGTGATGTAAAAAGTGTTAATTTATAACTCTAAAGTTAAAAACCTAGTACTATGGTAAAAAACCTATGCTAAATAACCCTCTCAGACCATATTATGAAAATTGTGAAAAAAAATGTTAATGCAGTCCCAAACCACAATAGAACCACATCAGAACAGGTTAATGTGAACGTAATGGTATTCACCTCATATTCATGCATTTAACCACAGTCTTAAGACCATAATTTTGGTGGAGATTAAAGGTCATGTGAGGAGTCAAGTTACCGCATACTTTGTGTTAACCGCAGGTAGGATAAGCCTCCAGTCAAAGTTGACAAATGGACATGGAAAGACTACCAACCATCACCGAAACCATCAGGCTTATCCTCCAAGTGGTCACTGAGGGTTATAATGTCTACTCACATCCTAGTGGTTAGCTCATTCCTCTGCGCAGTTCATGAACTGTTAGACCAGACCACTAGATGTTAGCCAACAGTTAGACCGTAGCGATCACATGCCAACAAGTCAACCATTTCTGCGCCATTAGCTAACTACCAGTGGTTTAGTTATTTCCCAAATTCCTTTTTTGGGTTTTAAGTTGTTTTGTTAATTCAACCACCATGCAAATTATCTCCTAGGTGCTTCATTCCAATTTGACCGAGGACCTAAAGACTTTAATGCTCAACCAATTTGCCATTTCTAGCCAAGGAGTTTGACCTGCATCATTATAGAGACACTTGTATTCATGAAGAAGAATAGGGGATGTAATTAGAGGTTTTGAGGACTTTGTACTCAAATTCCGTGAGAAAAAGGCAGTTTCATTTTTAGTGTTTCTTGGTCATCCAGAGGAGGAATTGGGAATCAAGAGAGGCGTTGGAGAGATAGGAGAAAGAGAATTGTATTGATAGAGACCAGAGGTGCTTGTGAGCACATTAAGTCTCATTTTTTTACCATGTTAATACTTCTTTGGATCAATCCTAATCAAATGGATACCCATGTTGAAAGTAGACCCAAAGACGTAGTCCATCAGGGACGAACCCTATAATCAATGTCTGTTGTCTTCTATCTCTATTCCTTTCTACAATTTCATGTTTAATGATGCTTATTAAGTTCTTGATTAAGTTGTAAATCAATTTCTTTCCTTCAGTCTTCCACATTAAGCGATCGAGTTAACAATCAGCTCATTATTGACAAATATTCAATTCTACTTTAGTTTTATTCATGATCCATTTCTGATCATACAATTTGGTATTAGAGAATGTTGCGTTTTGTAGAATTATTTTCTAGTGAATGCTAACCAGGTCTAGGTCATGACTGGGAGAAGGAACACTTGAGGAGTTTGATCTAGAAATTTGAAAGCGAAAAGTCACTCATCGATCAATAATGATAGGATCCGATGTAAGTGAAAATCTTGAAGGGAAGGTCATGGATCAACAACAATTTCACCAAATGTTTTTGAACATACAACAGATGTTGGGATAACTCTATGAAGATAAGAAGGAAAGATATGCAACTTCTTCTTCAAAGACATCGAAGAAGGACAAGGGAAAAGGCAAGGCTGATAAACCTCCTTCTCCTCCATCATCTCCATCATTATCTTCTTCTTACAGTTCTGATTCTAAAACATAAAAGAAACCTAAGAAATCATCTCTTCTGAAACTTGATCTTAAATTTGAACTCCCTATTTATGATGGTGAAATGAATCTTGAAAAGCTAGATAACTGGATTAAGGAGTTAGAAGTGTATTGTAGAATTCAAAACATTTCTGATGAAAAAACAAAAAATTAGTTAGCTACACTTAGAATGGGGGGAACAACTTTAATCTAGTGGGAAAGTAAAACTCACGTGTATTTAAAGTGGAAAGTTAAATCCATCTCTCCATGATATAATTTTTTAAAATCTCTCAGAAATGAATTCTATCCTTTGGGATACATGCAGCAAGTTGTTATTGATTAGTAGCATTTGAAGTAAGGTAAAGGGTAGAATGTTCAGGAGTTTACTCAGGAGTTGAGGAGGAAATATTTGGCACTTGGTATTCCATTGGATACATGCGAAGCTTTATTAAAGTACATTGGCATTTTACATTCATATTTACAACATCCATTATTGACATTTAATACTCATGACTTTAGTGAGGTGTTCAAGAAATACATATTGAATCAGGTGGCAGACCATTCAAGCTTTCACCAAAAGAATCCAAACAGTTGGAAATCAAGGATTCTAAAGAGAGACAAAGAAATATCAATTCGAAGAGAAATAAATCAGTGATAGCTCAAAAGGACAGTGAAAGACCTACTTGTACTCACTACTAGAGGATCTTACATCATGAAGCCAGATGTTGGAAACTTCACGCAGAACTTAGACCAAAGAAGTTCCAGAAAAGGAAATGTCAAAAGAAGGCCAATGCATCAATCCAACAAGCTTTAGGCTCCAACTAACGTGATGAAACGAAAGTAACCGCAATGGTTTTGACAGGTAAAACTTCTGACACTAGTTCAAGTTCTAGTACTTTTGAAACTCCTTTAAACTTAAATCATCTGAATGAGGATAAAAGAGTTGAATTATTTCATATAATGATAGCCTATAAGAATACAAAAATAGATACATTATTTGAGAGTGGATAACAAGAAAATTTAATATCTAAAGATTTAGTTAAGAAATTGGGTTTGGAGACACAAAATCATCTAAGGCCATACCCATTAGGATGGCTAAATAAACAGACACAGATTAACACCACAAATCAATGTTGTTTAAAATTTTCCATCACAACTAATTACATTGAAGAAGTGGATTTAGATGTGATTCCAACAGACATATGTGGAGTAGTGCTAGGGAGTCCTTATCTCTATGATTGTGATGATGTGTTTCATATCAAAGGGCATAAATATCATCTTAAGAAAGATGGAATTGAATACATTTCCAGGGCACATAAAATCAAAGCACACTTGGATTTAGTTACTACTAATTAGGGGAAGTGATTAATAAGTTCAAGTAAGAGATATCTACTCATGGTTGTAAAATAAAAAAAAATAAGGATCAACATGATTCTTTTTCATGTTGTGAATCTCAGTTTAAAGATAGATTGGTTAAAGTGGTAGATTCTTTTCAAAGTCTATTTAAAGAACCAAAACATATTCCTCCTAAATGGGAAATACAACATGAGATACAATTGATATTTGATGCCCCTCTTCCTAATGTCGGAATATATCCCATGTCAGTTATAGAGAACAAATAAATAAAGAAACAAATCCAAGGGTTGATTGAAAAAGGTTTCATTCGCCCCAGTTTATCTCCATGTTGTTCACCTATAATTTTGGTTACTAGGAAAGACAAGACATGGATAGTGTGTGTCGAATTTAGGGCCTTGAATAAAATCACAATAAAAAACAGGTGCCCTCTTCCCAGGATAGATGATTTACTTGATGAGTTAAAAAATGTTGTTTATTTCACTAAGCTGGATTTGCATAGTTGGTATCATCAAATTTGCATTGTAGAAAATGACATCTGAAAAACAACATTGAAAACTAGGCAGGGACTAATTGAATCTTTAGTAATGCCTTTCGGTTTGTGTAATTCTCCAGCAACTTTCATGCAGGTTATGAATGATGTATTCCGCCCATACATTTGATAAATTTGCCATAATCTACTTATATGATATCTTGATTTTCAGTTTTAATATGGAAGAGCATGTTAGGCGTGTTAAATGGGTCTTTGAAGCATTGCACAGGGAAATTTTTTACCTTAAACTTTCCAAATGCGAGTTTGGGAAAAATTCATTGAATTATCTCGGTTACATAGTTGGAGGTGGTAATTTTAAACTAGATCTAGCTAAAATCGATGTGATTGTTAAGTGGCCAAGACCATAGAGTGTCACTGAAGTTAGGAGTTTTCTAGGTGCAGTTCAATATTGGAGAAAATTTATTGTTCAATTTTCTTTGATTGTATCAATGTTACATGCTTTAATAAGTTCTAAAGTTTCCTTTCAGTGGGGAGGAAAACAATAAAATTCTTTTGATACACTTAAGCATAAAATTGTCACAACACCAATCTCAGCTTTACCTAATCTTCAACAGCCATTCAAAATTGAAACAGATGCTAGTGGCTATGGCATGGGTGTACCTTCAGTCTGAGACTAAGTTGCAACAATCTCGTCGTTACATATGGATGGGATTTATTCAACAATTTCACTTAGTAATTAAGTAAAAGAAAGGTGTAACAAACAAGGTAGTTGATATGTTTTCTAGACCATCTTTAGGTGTTTTAGTAGTGTTGTAGAATAGTTCTTTAAAACATGAAAGCTATATACAACAACATAGTACAGATGTTGATTTCAAAGATATATATGAATAACTAACTCATGTTACTTAGGTGGAAGAAGTCAATTTTCATGTTCATGACAGGTTGTTGTATCGTTTGGGTAAGTTGTGTATACCACAGACCGAAAGGGCACATGTTATTTGGGAAGCACATTTTTCTTGCATTTTAGGACATTTTGGCATAAGAAAGACAATGGCACAAATTCAAATGTATTGTTCCTAGCCTCGTATGTATGAAACAATTCTTAAGTACATTAAAGGATGTGCATTGTGTTCAACCAACAAGCCAAGAAATCAAAAGATTAGTTTGTACATGCCACTTCCAGTTCCTTTGCGACCACGGGATAGAAATTATATGGACTTTGTTGGAGGACTACCTATGTCCAGGAGAGGGCATGGTTACATGTATGTCATGGTTGATCGTTTTAGCAAAATGTGTGTTCTTGTTCCATGAAAAAATCAAGTGACTGCTGAACAGACTATACGGATGTTCTTCCAATAGGTATGGGGTTCATTTTCGGTTACCTAATTCCATTATTTCTGATCGAGACACTCATTTTTAAGTAGAGTTTTGGTCCACTTTGTGGGGACTCATGGACACAAGGCTGAGGAAGAGCACATCTTCTCATCCACAGACCAATAGACAAACAGAAGTGGTGAATAGGATAGTGATACGTATTCTCTGAGCTTACTATATTAAACATCCTAAGTTGCTTTACCTTATGTGCAACATGCTCACAATCGAGCCTTACATTCTTTGACTAATCTACCACCATTTGAAACAAGTTTTGGGTATATGCCCATAACATGTTACTAAAAAACAAAAAATGGGGATCCACATGTCCTTATTTTTAGTCACTATTGTCTGGAGGCTCCAAAGCTAATGGATCCATCCCATCATCTCATAAGTCTCAAATTGTGTGACCAAACATAGCAATGCACCTCGTTATACCTCACAACTCCGAGGGAATACTAGTGCACCCATCCATATACTGATCTTCTAACTCAAGCCATCTGGGAATTGTTAGCCTGGTTAGTAGCATGTCAAACCTACGACATACATCCTCCAGTAGAGTGTTGGTCACTTTAATTTCTTATTAAATTAAACAACAAAGTGCGACATTAATTGTCAACCCAGGGAAGTCTTGTTATTTCAAAGGCAACTGCGTACTATATGCACTCAATTTTGAAAGCAACAAAAGTTGTAGTACAAACAAATCACGCCTTAAATCAACAAACTGAAGCTCCACTCTGCATTACAGGAATTACACTCTATTGTAGATAACTAAAGAATGCTTAATTCCATTCAAAGAATCATATAATGAAAAAGAATCAATCTGCAAAGGAAACAAATGGTTGTGCTGTAACAGAGAGTCAGGACACTATCCCCAGAGCGGGAATCTCCAACACCTGCCTCTGATTAACTAGCTTGCCAATTCACTCTGTAACTTAATCACTGGTAAAACACTCATGAATTAACTTTGAATAACACAACAATCAATTGAGAAAGAAACAGAGTTTTAGCAAAAGGTATTATAAACAATATTCAGGAAAAAGTACTTGTTAACAAGGCATGAATAAAAGACACACTTGACACACTGCAAAAATATAATGGGTGAATCTTGTGATGAAGGTGGGCCCTATCCTTCTCACAAGGTTCCCCAAGAAATAAGAACTAGAAAAAGATGTTCAGAACAAAATCTTATTCATCCATCAATATGTCATATTACAAAAAGAATTCTAGTCCTATTCCTTCAGTTGAGCCTTCTTTCACAGTCTGTTCCTCCCTCTCTAATGTAGAATTCTCCTCTTTTTAAAGAGGAGACATCTATTACAAAAGATCTATTTTAACCCATTATACAAAAAAATAGGGAAATCAATTTCCCATCAACAAAATGTTGTTACAATAATATTGTCTTTAGATTATAGGTGTTACATCCAGTGTAACAGCTTCCTCGGTGATCAGTCTAGTTCCTTTGTTGCTGTCAAATTTAGAATGCAAATCTCACTGTTTCAACTTCGAGATTTGCATTTCGTTTCTACTGTTTTAGCAACTGCAAAAGTAGTCTTGCAAATTCCAGGCTGTTTCGGCAACACGGACTGCACATCATTCTTTAACTATTCAGCACTTAACAAATTAAAGATTAACTATGAAGATATCATGATCATATGCTAAATAATTGAACGTATAGTGATGATAAGAATCGTTAGATACCTTTGAGATAATTGGGTTAAAATACTAACAAGGACTTTTAAATGTAAGTTGAAAAGGATGATATCATGGAAAAGTGTATGTTCAAAAAGGGACAATATGAGGTCCTAACATCCCCCCCAACTGAAGCAGTTGCATGTACCCATGCAACATTTACTCTGAGTCTGAATTGGAGTATTGGGATGTACAGTGAAAATTACTTATACAGTAAGTATAGAAGGTGCTATTAGTCAAATATCCGAAGCTCTCGACACTCTGTAATCTCTGCCATGCTGCAAGCTCCTCCTTTTTGAACACATTGAAGTAGGCCTTATATTGTTGTATTGACAACCAGAGAAGCGGGAAATGAAAATGATAACCCAACCATTTTTCGCCACACTGATGAACACATTTAACATAATTAAGCATTCATGAAATTGCTGCATGAAGATTGAGAGGGTTAAAGGGATGGTATTCCCTTCTCTCCTTAGGGCAATGTTCCCAGAACAATTTTTTTTCCTGTATGGAAAGAGGTCCTTTCTTTTTGACATACTATTGACATTCCTCTAACACTGCTACCTATAATTATCTGATATGCTAAGTCATTCCTGGTTCTCTTATAACCCGATGATGTTCAGCAATGAAAACAATATCATTCTGTAGTTCAGCTCTGATCCATAGAAGGTGATTTTATTCATTATGTTTCACTGAAAGGAAAGCATTTTGCAACATGAGCTGATTGGCCATAAAAGAGACAAAGGCTCTAATCTGAATGTCACCAGCCACAGGAATCAAATTAAGCTTTCTATCCTCCGGCATGGCTTCATTATGGAGATAGATTTCACATAATAGATTCTGTTCACTAGCTAATGTTGCTGCAAAGGTTTCAATAAAATGCTGGGGTGTAGACACCTCATGAGGTCGTCCATCTCTGACTGCTTTTACCTGAAGGAATGCTAGGCATTCTCCTAGAAACACAGAATAGTTAAAGGATGGTTTCCTGGTGGCCAAAAGTCTTTGAAGTAACTCAAAGATAAGAGGCAATCTAGTTTTCAACTCCTTATTTTCCTTCTCCTATGCATGGAACTGTTCCAGGACTTCCCAATTTCTATATACATGATTTTTCCATAATGATTTATGTTCCTACAATGCCTTTTCCTGTGATAAGGCATACTCTTTCTTCCATATATTCCTGAGTTCTTGAATGCTTAAGGTATGAGTGAAGACAATCTCTGGACATGGAGGTTCAGTCTGGGTAACCACCGTCTTTGCACAGTTTGGTGTAGGATTTTCAGCTTTAACAACTAGGGTAGACTGGGGTACTTGGGGTTTCTATTCTTCTTCAGAAATATTTGAAGGCCTTGCTAGTTCTTGTGTAACAACAGGGTGTTCCTTTTTAACTACAATAGGAGTAAATGCAGGAGTAGGTCCAGGCAATGGGACTTCGATTACCCTATAACCAGCTTGAGAATAGAGGTCACCACATTGGTTGTACATGTATTCATCGTATCGATCCTTTTCTACACTTTTCTCAGCTGCAAATGCTACCTGAGATAAAGTATACAGGTTAAGTTCTTTTTCATAAGCTTCACATGCCGTCATTAACTCCTGCTTATAAACCTGAATCTTGACTTTCAGAAACTCATTCTCTTGTTGAAGGGAAGCTAACGTGATAGGGCCTTCTGTAGCAGTTGTAGTCTTTGTAGCCGGTTCAAGTGGATGGGAAGATGGTTGTTTGGTGGCATCTTCATTATTTGTATCCCTAGCAGGTGGTTTTTGTGTGACAACTACTGAGTCATCAGCTAGTTCTGTAATAGCTATATCCTCCTGAACATGAGAATTCTGCGTATCTGTCGACTGAGTGGCTAGTTCTTCTGTAACAACTATAGTTTGTGTACCGCCCTAGTTATCTACACTTTGCTCATCAGCTGGTGGCTCTTGTGTATCAACCGCTGAGTCAGTAGCAGCTAAGTCTTGGTCTGTTTTTTGGTCATGGTCATCAGCAGGTGGTTCTTGTGTGACACTTGCTGAACCAGTAGCTGGTTCAGCTACATGTTGATTATCTATTTCATGTTTATCAGCAGGAGGTTCTTGTGTAACACCTGCTGAGTCAGTAGCTGCTACGTCCTGATGTGTTTCCTGATCATGATCATCAGCAGGTGGTTCTTGTGTAGAACCTGTTGGACTAGTAGCCGGTTCTTGTGGGACAGCTACCTCTAGGTCATCTAACTTTTTCTCCTCAACACCTGTTAAGTCAGTAGCTGGTTCTTGTGGGGCAGCTACCTCTAGGTCATATATATTTTTCTCCTCAGTAGGTGGTTCTTGTGTAACACTTGTTGAGTCAGTAGGTGGTTCTTGTGGGGCAGCTACCTCTAGACCGTCTATCTTGTGCTCCTCAGCAGGTGGTTCTTGTGTAACACCTGTTGAGTCGGTATCTGGTTCTTGTGTAATAGCTATATGTTGTACATCGTCTTGGGTGTCTACTTTTGATAAATCAGCAGCTGGTTCTTATGGAGTAGTTGTGTCTTCTGAAAGGAATGATGTCACAAATTCCTAAACATTTTTCATTTCAATACCCGAGGGTGAGGAAGGTAAGGCTTCGGGGTTTGGTGGGGTCTTGGGTTTTAGGATAATGGGTGGGGAAATTGGGGTGGTAGTCTCTGATGCTGGTTTAGAAGATGTCCTCCTCCATCTTCGAGGTAAGGAGGCAGGAAAAGCAGTGGTTTTTCTTTTATGTATGGCCTTCTCTCGGGTAGGAGGGACATCAGAAGTGATAGCTTCTTTAATTGAGGCCCTTCTTCATCTTTTTTATGGGGGCACGACTATTTCTTTCCCTTTCCTTTTCCTTTTCAGTTTAGCGAGGGGAATGTCATCGTCTGAATCATCGCTGGAGATATGGATAGTGGGAGTGGATGATCCAGGTAAATTATGGGGTGGTGTTGATGTAATGGCGGGGTCAATTGGACTAATTTTCATGGATGGCTGGGGATTCTCAGCATTCACCTAGGGAGTTTCAGCTACTGCTTGAGAAATTTCAGTAGTTTCTTGAGGATTTTCGGCTGTTGGTTGAGTAACTTCAGCAGCTTCCTAGGGGTTTTCAGCTGCTGGTTGAGGGATTTCCGTAGCTTCCTGGGGTGGGTTGTTAAGGGAAGGAGGGTTCTGCATGGTTCTTAAATGATTCAACAACACAAAGTCATGCTGGTACACTACCTGGTAACGTCCTTCGCAGGTGAGGTAGTGCTTCAAAAACTCTGCAACCTTTGGCCATGGAGGTGGTAATGAATGCAGTGCCACACCCCTGCCTTTAGGTTCGACCCGCTCCCAGGTAGAAGAAAATCTTGTTGTGCATTGAGAATGATGTGTTTATGGCTGAACCAATGGATGCCATCGGCTGGTAATCCTGAAACCTGCACTATATCTTCCTCTATTACCAAAATTCGCACTCCGAGAATAGTAGAATAACCTTTCTTTAAATTACATGCAAATTCCAGGACTTGCTGAGAATCAAATTCTTGGAGCCTTCGGAAGTAATCCACCCAGCCCGCTTGCAAAAAAATTTGATATGCTTCTGGGTGTAGTTCCAATAGAGCCGTTGAACTAGGTTCATTTCGAACAACGTTACTTGGTTTAGTAAAATACACAATAAAGAGAGGAGTTACCGCAGCCGAGACAGAGTAAGATATTGCAAATAAGGTTATGACATAATAAAACAGAGATGGGGTGAAGAGACACGGTTATAATAAAAAACAATGGTGATTGGCATATTGGGTAATGATTGCAAGATTTTGATATTCCCCCTTGACTGCGGTTAAAATGATAAGTTTTGAATGTATGGCGATTTCGGCAATCATATCAGAATCTTCTCATTAATTATAGTTTAATATTTACACATAAACATGCATACCTCACATTTTACCTTCGATTGTTGAGATAAAAGTATAATCTCACCATTTAATAGATCACCAATAGTTATGGGAAAGGGTTGTAAGGTATGAGGGTATTTATATGAAAAGCTTCCTCTATTCACAGAAGGTAATAGTGAAGGAACACAATTATCAGGATGAATGGTTGATTCTCTCAATGGAAAATGATATGTATTGGTCATTTTTGAGAGGAATTGATGCCTCAATTACAGAAAAATGGGAAAATCGATGCTTTTTCGGAAAGATGGAAAAAGTTTGTGTTTCGGCAATGGAGAAATTGGTGTCTCAGCAATGGAGAAAATGGGGAAAATTTGGTGTTTCAGCAATGGGGAAAATGGGCAAAGATTGATGTTTCAGCAACGGTCAAAACTGGTGTTTCAGCAATGAGAAAAAGAGATGCTGCTGTTAAAGGAAAATAGGAAAATGTTGCTGAAGGGTAGTATGAGGCGATGGATCATGAATTGAAGTGGAATGGAAATGTTTCCCAAACTGAAACCTGATCCTACTTGTAATGCAATTGTTCCTTCAACTAGCCTCCAAGTCTAGGACCTACAAAATAAATTGTAATATGGCAGCCCTTAACAGGGATTATTAGTTAAGTAATCTACTCTAATAATAATACAAGAATATATAATGCAGATATTAAGTGCAATGAGGGGCAAGAGACTCCCCCAAAAAGATGTAATGTGAATCTTCCATGCAAGTGGCCTTAAAATCCTGCTTAGAAATTGGTTGCTGGTACAGATGAAGGTGATACCCATTTACTAACAATGGAGTTCTAGAACCATCAATTGTTAGGAGCCTTACTGTTCCATTGGGAAAAACAGTATCTATCTCGTAAGGTCCTAGCCACCTTGTTCGTAGTTTCCCTTGAAAATTTTCAAACCTGGAATCATATAATAAAGCCCAATTACGTTTTTAGAACTACTTATGCTTAATAGTTTTATCATGCCACCTGGTTCTTTGTTGTTGAATCATAGTTGTTTGACGGATGGCATCCAACCTTTTTTCATCCAATTCCTACAGCTACTGCAACCTAGCTATCTGTGCACCAGTCAAATCAAGGTTAACAGCTAAAGCAGTTCTTAAGGCTTTAATTTCAAATTCCACAGGAAAAACAACACTTTTAACATAAACCAATTCATAGTGTGTAAAACATGTAGTGTTTCTCCAAGTAGTTCTGTAAGCCCATATTGCCTCAGGCAGTCTTTGAGACCAATCTTTCCTATTCTCCTTCACTATTTTTGTTAAAATAGCTTCTATGACTTTATTTTTACTTTCCACCTGACCATTAGCTTGGGGGTGGTAAGGTGTAGTCATTTTATGATTGATATGATATTTCTGAAACATAGCTTTAAAACCATGTGAATTGAAAGGAGGAGCTCCATCTATGACTAGTTCTCTAGGCACCCCAAATCTAACAAATATTTCTTCAAATAAAAACATTAAAACAGATTCTTCATTAGCTTTAATAAGTGCCTTAGCTTCCACCCATTTAGCCATATAATCAGTACAAACCAATATATAAACTCTTTGGTTGGATGGAGGATTGATGGACCCTACAAAATCTAGAGCCCATCTTTCAAAGGGTTCAAGTATTACCTGAGGGTTCAGTGGCATTTCATCTCTATGATTGGGTTGGCCCATTCTCTGACAACTGTCGTAGGCCATGACATATTTCTTTGCATCCTTGAAAAGTGAGGACCAATAATAACCCATCCTGAGAATTTTATGTGTTGTTCTTTTATCAGCAAAATTCCCACCACAAGGGCCATCACGACAAGCCTTCAATATATCATAAACCTCATCTTCTCTAATGCATCTTCAGATTTCCTGATCAAGTCCTGTATGAAAAAGACACCCACTTATCCAGCTATACCTAGCACTTTGTTGAATGATCTTTCTTTTCTACCGATGTGATAGGTGTGATGGTAGCTTTCCTCCAACCAGATAATTGGTAATGTCTGCATACCACGGTGAGTGAGCAGATACTGTAAACAAGTATTCATCAGGAAAGGAATCATCTACTGGAGTATTATCATCAGTTTTTATCCGAGAAAGGAAATCAGCAACTACATTTTCTTTACCTGGTCAATCTACAATTGTAATATCAAATTCTTGTAGTAACAATAACCACCTGGTAACTCGAGCATTTCTAACAGATTTATTCATTAAATACTTGATAGCTGAGTGGTTAGTATGAACAAAAGTAGGATAACCAGTAATGTAATGTCGAAATTTATTAATAGCGTAAATAACTACTAAAAATTCTTTCTCGGTAACTGTGTAATTAAGCTCAGTAGGGGTCATATTCTTACTAATGAAGTAGATAACATAAGGAAGATTATTTTCTTCTTGACCCAAGACAGCTCCAATTGCAGTATTCGAAGCATCAAAGGATATATGAAAGGGAAGTGCCCAATCAGGTCCCCTCAGAATAGGAGCTGTAGAAAATTGATGCTCAAGTTCATCAAATGCTTTCTGACAGGCACCAGTCCACTTAAATTCAGCATTTTTCATAAGTAACACAAACAAAGGAGAAGCTATTTAAAAAAAAAATTGATAAATCTTCTGTAATATCCAGCATGTCCTAAAAAGCTTCTTACATCAGTTTGTGTTTTAGGAGTAGGAAAGGTCTGAATTACATATACTTTGGATGGATCCACTCAAATCCCAAGGAATGAAATTAAGTGTCCTAGTACAATTCCTTCGTTCATCATCATATGACATTTTTCGGTACTCAAGGAAATATTAGCTTGTATGCATCGTTTAAGTACTTTCTCGAGGTTTTGTAGCGCATCTTGAAAAGTCACACCATAAGGAGTGAAATCATCCATAAATATTTCCAGAGAATCATTAAGCATATCAGAAGAGATTCCTATCACTACTCTTTGAAACATTGCTGGAGCATTACATAGTCCAAATGGGAGAACTCTATAAGAAAATGTCCCCCAAGGACTAGTAAAAGTGGTCTTGTCTTGATCTTGAGGTGCAATTCTGATTTGGTTATATCCACTTAAACCATCTAAAAAGGAAAAGAATTTCTTTCCTGAGAAGCTGTCCAACACCTGATCAATAAATGGCAAGGGGAAATGATCTTTTTGGGTAGCTTTATTTAAGGCTCTATAATCTACACACACTCTCCATTTCCCATTTTTCTTAGGTACTATTACCAACGGAGAAACCCATTCACTATCAGATATGGGGTATATAAACCCTGCATCAAGCAATTTTTGAAGTTCGTCCTTAACAATTTCCCTCAAATTGGGATTCATTCGCCAATAGGGTTGACAGACTAGTTGGGCCCCCTCCTTAATATAGATACGATGAGTACATAATTCAGGAGATATCCCCTTCATGTCTGCATAGTCCCATGCGAATGCTTCCTTGTTCTCACGGAGCAACTTCATTAGCTGTTTTGTTTCAGCATTTGATAAATTGGGGTTTATGTTGAATGTTTTGCTAGGTTCAATTTCTACTGTTATGCTTTTAGAGGAGATAGCATTTGATGTTTGAGGTAAATTTTCAGGTTTAAGCTTTTGCTGTGTTTCAGGATCCAGAATTGTAGTTAACTGATTATATGTTTCAGAAGTAACCAAGGAAGGTTCAGAAATGAAATTACTAATTGCTTCATGTTATGTGGTGTCTTTAAGAGTTAAGGCTTGTATGATGGTCAAAATGGGTTGATTATCATTATCCTCATACTCTAACCATACAAAATCATCATTGTTAATCATAGGTGTAGCATGAGGGTATAGCGTAAGCTTCTTAGTTTCACATCCATTAGAAATCATCATTGAACCTGATCTACAACTGATAAAAGCATCTTTTGTAGCCATCCAGGGTCTCCCTAAAATCAGAGGATGCCCCCCTAACTTTGCTTTAGTCTGTAACACAATAATGTCAGCTGGGTAATTCCAGGATTCAACTAATATGATGAGGTCTTCAATAACCCCCTCCAGTTTTATTGTAGAACAATCAGCTAATTCCAGGATAGTTGGCGTTTCTCTAATTACATTTTACAACTGTAACAGTTGTGCAGTTTCAAGGGTCATAATATTTATAGCAGCACCTAGGTCTACTAGAAATTGTGAAACAATAGTTTTTCCAACTTGTACTATGACCATGGGGTGACCAAGATCACCATATTTTTTAGGGGGAACTTTTCCTAACATTAAAGCAGCTAGATCACCCATCACATGAATTGTAAGGGGATCTTTAGCCTTCCTACAAGGTTTCTTGATGCAAATATCTCTGATGGTTCTGACATAGATTGGCACGTCTCTGAGTGCTTGTAAAAGTGGGATTTTAACATACAGATTATGAAATTCCCCTAAAAGGTTAAAAGCAGGCGGCTTGGGCGTCTTAGTGAGGGCCAAATGCTCAGGGAATGGTGGCTCTTATATTTCAGTAGTTTTATTAGAGGATGGCTTGACTGTTTCAGCATCCTTATTAGATGATTTACCCTTTTCTGTCTCTTCTTTATCAGAGTAGGAAGAGGTAATATCATCTATAATTGGCTCGACTACTCTCCCAGATCATAAATGAATATCATTACATTGCACAAGAGATGTAGGCAAGTTTTGAATGTTAATGACTTTCACAACTTTATTATTATTAAGGTTAGGGTTCGATTGTATAGGCAGCTGAGACTTCATGGTCTGATTATTTGGTGGGGTACCTGACAGGAGAGAAAGTTGTTGCTGGAACTGAGGAAATTGGTCTGTGAATGGAGTTTGTTGAGCTCTCCAGTTTGGGTTCCATTGGTTAAAATAGGATTGTTGTAGAAGCCAGGGAGTCCACATTGCAGGGTCTATAAAGGGAGGGTTTGTTTGCTGCATGGGTGGGAAACTCATTTGATTAAAGGGTGGGTATTGCATTTGGTTAATGGGCGAGTAGTTTGCTTGATTAAAAGAAGGATAATTATTCCAATGATTAAATGGAATACTAGAGTTCATACCTTGTCCTTGTGGTTGTCATTGCCTCCTTTGTGTCAGCAGATAAACTACTTCAACTTCCTCCTTAGTTGCCTGTAACGCTACCTTTATCCCTGGTAAAGAGGGGCATTGTTGAGTTTCGTGGTCCTTTTCACAAATGGTACAGATTGGTACCTTGTCCAATGGGCATTCCCTCAATGGGTGTTTTTCTCTGCATTTAGGGCAGAAAATGGCCAAAGCAGCGTCTGCCTCTGCCTGCTTCCTTTTAACCTGCAAGGTATCAATCTGAGAAGCAAAAGAACTTAACATTTCAGTCTTGAATTCCTCAAGTATATTACCTATTTCATCTCTTGTTGCTCCTCCACTGGCTGATTTCTGGACCCTTGAATAAGTACTATCCCTGCTCTTTGATTTATTTGTGGCTCCTCTTGAACACCTCTTGCAAAGGTTAACGATTTCATCATACGATTCTTTAGATATATCCCCTTTACCAAGCATGTTTAAGATATCTAAACAAGCATCCCTTACCCCTTTCAATAATATTGTTTTAAGAATATCTTTACTCACATCAGGGTGCTCATATCTCTGCAGATTATAGTAGAGTCTTTCCACAAAGTCCTCCAGATTTTCATCCTCCTTATGAACCATCTTGAACAATTCCTCCCTTTTTTCTCTCGTCCGACAATAGTCTTGGTATTTGGCCAGAAATTTCTCTTTCATCTCATCCCATGTTGTGGTCACAAGACCTCCCAAGCTCATAAACCATCTTAGTGCATTTCCTTTTAGTGTTGCTGGAAACAACTTTAACTTTTGAGCATTATTAACATAATCATAACTTCTGCACAATATATCAAACTCAAAAAGAAACTCATCAGGGTCTTCAAAGGATAAACCATGGAAGTTAGGTAGGGCTGAGAGTGGAATATTCTTCATAGGAGTTGTACCTCTGGGAAGTTCCTCAATAGGGAATTCCAAGGTGGAGAGAGAATTCTCACCTCTTCCTTCACCTCTACGTCCTCCACCAAAGATTCCTTCATTGTTTCCATCCATTGGTTGCTTTCCTGATGCACTTGCCCAGTCTTCAGTGTTTTCCGTTGGACTCTCAATGTCCTAAACTGGTTCCTCAACTTCAATATCTTCTATTGGTTCTTCAATTTCAATATCTTCTAGTAGTTCTTCAAATTCCTCCACTAGTTCCTCAGTATGTTCTGTTGTTTCTACAACCCTTTCAGGTCCCACTACTTCCTCTGTTTGATAGTATGTTTGGAGAGAGTACTAAGTCTGTGGCCTCCGAGAGCTTAACCTCTAGGATGTCTCAGCCTTTGAAATAATCTCATCGATGAAAGTTTTTCTTCCTCCTCTTCCTTTTCCCTTGCCACCTATATGATTAGTTTTCTTGCGTCCTCTCATGCATCCTACATATCTAAAAGAAAATCATCAATACTTTTAAAATCTATAATTGCCTTCCCCAACAATGGCGCCAAAATGTTGGTCACTTTAATTTCTTATTTAATTAAACAACAAAGTGCGACATTAATTGTCAACCCAGGGAAGTCTTGTTATTTCAAGGGAAATTGCGCACTATATGCACTCAATTTTAAAAGCACCAAAAGTTGTAGTACAAACAAATCACGCCTTGAATCAACAAACTGAAGCTCCACTCTACATTACAACAATTACAATCTATTGCAGATAACTAAAGAATGCTTAATTCCATTCAAAGAATCATATAATGAAAAAGAATCAATCTCCAAAGGAAAACAATGGCTGTGCTGTAACAGAGAGTCAGGACCCTATCCACGGAGTGGGAATCTCCAGCACTTGCCTCTGATTAACTAGCTTGCCAATTCACTCTGTAACTTAATCACCGGTGAAACACTCATGAATTAACTTTGAATAACAAAACAATCAATTGAGAAAGAAAAAGAGTTTCAGCAAAAGGTATTATAAACAATATTCAGGAAATGGTACTTGTTAACAAGGCATGAATAAAAGACACACTTGACACACTGCAGAAATATAATGGGTGAATCTTGTGATGAAGGTGGGCCTTGTACTTCTCACAAGATTCCCCAGGAAACAAGAAATAGAAAAAGATGTTCAGAACAAAATCTTATTCATCCATCAATATGTCATATTACAAAAGGAATTCTAGTCCTGTTCCTTCAGCTGAGCCTTCTTTCACAGTCTGTTCCTCCCTCTCTAATGTAGATGTCTCCTCTTCTTAAAGAGGAGACATCTATTACAAAAGATCTATTTTAACCCATTATACAAAAAATAGGGAAATCAATTTCCCATCAACAAAATGTTGTTACAATAATACTGTCTTTAGATTATAGGCGTTACATCCAGTGTAACAGCTTCCTCAGTGATCAGTCTAGTTCCTTTGTTGCTGTCAAATTTAGAATGCAAATCTCACTGTTTCAGCTTCGAAATTTGTGTGGCGTTTCTACTATTTTAGCAACTGCAAAAGTAGTCTCGCAAACTCCAGGCTATTTCAGCAATGCAGACTGCACATCATTCTTTAATTGTTCAGCACTTAACAAATTAAAGATTAACTATGAAGATATCGTGATCATATGCTAAATAATTAAACGTATAGTGATGAGAAGAATCATTACATACCTTGGAGATAATTGGGTTAAAATACTAACAAGGACTTTTAAATGTAAGTTGAAAAGGATGATAGCATAGCAAAATGTAAAGTCAAAAAGGGACAATATGAGGTCCTAACATAGAGCTTCATCAATTGATCTCTATTGTGATCTAAAACCGCCCTGATCTGTAGCCCCTAGTGCTATATATTATCCTATATATCTTGTCAGATTCATCAGTACTATATCAACATACTAAAAGTTTACAAATCATTGGCACATGCACATATTTCATAAACTTTAAATGCAACGAATATATAGTAACTTTCAGTTACCATATGGAGCCCATGCTCGCCTTGGCGGAAGTGGAAATTCAAGATCCCCCTGATAGTTCATCCCACTATATAGATAGTCATCTATGCACATTGGTATCTAGTACCAATGTGTAAAGAACCCCCGCAGGCCCCCATCAGGCTTTTGCAGGCCTTGGGCTCCAACAAGCCCCCATCACGAATTTTTTCATGTGGTTGAATGGTGAGGATCTTCTCAAAGAAGAATGAGCATACAACTATCCAAAATGAATAGTCGTCGTTGGTCTCTCACCTACATAGACTCAACTATCTTTTAAAATATGACAACATCATATGTTCTCACCTATAGCAGGTCCCTTCAAATACACTCTCCACAAGCATCATCTATCCGCCAGTGATGTGATGAGATGCATGGCTATGTACAATTTGCACCACTACTATGACTGTAGCTCATGTCTTGATTCTCTCTAAGTCATTACTATAGATGGTTGTGCCCTTTGTACGAACACTCGATGCATAACGATGATCCACAAACTCCCTGATATGCCTCCCATGAGGTAGCACTGGATGTATCTCCACCACCACCCCAAAAAGTGGTAGCGCTATCAAAAAGTATATGTCCTAGATGGTCATCTTGATCCTGTCCCTCTATACCACTAATGCCTCCTCATCCGCATCCCAATAGCTCACAATCCTCGATAGTAGAGGCTCACTAGTCCTCATCAATGGGTTCTCCAAACACTGCAGTACCCCATACCGTGCCCAAACCCCTCAAACTTCTTGGTTCCACAGAATCTTATCATGAACATTTTCTAAATCATGTTCTCACCATGACACCTTTAGCTCTTCCATACCTGCAACATACCATTATGTTTTCTCAGTTCAAAGTCAAAGGCATACATTTCTAGTTCAAAGATTCAACTCAACAAAGACCTACCATCCTCCTTTTCCTGTCATCTTAGAAGAGAGTATTTTCCCTCCAAACTACATTGGACACACTTATTGTCCCAACTTCTATGTTACAAAAGAGATAACATGGCCCCAAACATTTTTTATGAAAATGAGGAAGAGCATGAGTTTCCTCTAGTGAGTTGGATCCCTAATCCGAAAATCTAATCCACTAAAATTGATGAGTAAGGTTAGGCCACCTACCTCCTACTTGTAGTTCCAGATTCCACTAGTCACTTTATCTACTATGATCTACAAGATATTTAGGGACTTCTCCTCCTCTCCTCATCCTCCAACAACTCACTATGAAAATGAATTGGTTTTGGGGGCAAGAACCCCTTTTATAGGAGAACCCCTAGTTTTCCTGTCACCTATTGCAACCAAAGCATATCCCAGTTTGATGAAGCATTAGTGCCGTTGGAAAGTTTTTACCAAGTTCTATAATGGGTATCCCTTTTTTGGTAAATTGACACTTCAACGGGAAACCATTTCTTCCATGAAGTCTCACTTTTATTGCTATTAAAAGAGAATTTCTTCATTTTATCCACCGTACTCTGCTTCCACTTTATGCTTGCGCAGGTAAACTCACGTGTTAGTTTTTGTAATGAGTAACCATCATCTACTCATATTGTTTACGTTCCCCTCTAGGCCTCCCCCATGTGGCATGTTTGGAATGGGCTCCCCCAAGAGCTAGTTTTGGGGCTAAGAACCCATGTTTTAGGAAAGAAGGCCCAAACTTTGTAATAAAAATATAAAGCCTCCGCATTTTGTGGTTGCGGAGTGCAAAGAGGTCAAAGGGTTGTCTGCTCTTTTTTGTGAAGTCTCATGTCAGATGTAAAGATCTACACATGTGTTATCGGGAAAAGTGTCTATTCAGAATGACCCTATCCCACTGAGGTGTGACAGTGACCTCAGAAACAAACATGGAAAACTACTCTTGTATTCTCCTTTATGAACTATAAACGAAGAGGAATAGGATGAACCAACCTATGTCTTGCGCTAGTCCTTTTATCCAATCTCTCTCCTCTTTGACAGCTTCTAGCTACCTACTCCCTTACTTGCCCAGCGTCACCAAGTTCCTGCAAGATCACAGAAGAAGGAAACTACACAAAGACATGGATTTATGTTCATAAAAAGCTTAGTATCAGATTTAAGCTAAACATACAAATATAACAAACATCAATGATATACAAGCATGTAGCAGAAACTCAAATAGTTTTATTGATAAAACAAGAAGATCCAGGAGGAGTTACAACCGATGATTCCTGATCCAGCATCAACCTCCCAGCATAGAATCCCCTCTTCACCTCTAACAAAGCATAAATCACCCAATATATCTATCTCAAAACCAACAGCAATTCTCTGCAATGTACAAAATTCCAGCCTCTGGATCTCTTGGTGAGGGATCCATATATAGATGTATGCAAAGAGGATGAGTCAGCTCATGAATGGATTAGTGGCCTCTCTCTATCAGTTCTTGCTTCCACTTGGAGACTGAGAGCCTCTTACTCATCACTGATCGAATTCAGTGAGGCAAGTGTCATTGGAGAAGATTCTGGAAGCTTCCATTGTCTCTCCACCTCGTGGAATGACTCTGCCACTTGTCATTTCCCGCTCAACGCACCCTGGTAGTGCATTCAAGTGTTTTGCAACACACCTAGCCACTGTATTTGGGTGCTTTGCAACACAGCTAGCTAGTGGAGCAGTTGAAATGATCTTGATTTGACTAGTTCTGAGCAGTTTCTGGTGGAGAACTTCTGGGAGAAGCTGTAATTTGTTGACCTTGTTTCTTTAGGAGCTGGAACAACACCTTTAGGGACTTAGGATCCCTTGGTTTATGGACATTTCATGCTTAGAGCTGTAAGGCACAAAAAATTTCTATAACAGTTTCCCCCTAAAGTATGAGGCCGTTTATCGGGTGAAATGCTTTATTAGGAGGATCCGAAGTTCTTTCAATGCTGGGAGGAGACCTGTAATAAGATACATACATTATCTTCATATTGTTTTCATGATCTAGCTGAGGCGGGCATTCCCATGCTCAGCTTTATAAATTCATTTTCATGTACATAGGACAGACAATCGTCTGATGGTAGACTGATGATTCTGATGAAGTCATCATCCTTTGGTAGGATGATTATCTGTGCTGCAATGTTGTACATTTCGATGTCTTTATTTTTCCTGAATATATATCGCAGCTCGGATGGATGAAACTAGATCCGGGGTCTTCAATCTCATCCGATCTTCACTCGAAGTACAAGTCGATCCATGTGAGAAATGTTTTGAAGTCGAACATGGAAAGACATCGCTTGATTACCAGTCAATGATGTAAACTGTTAACAAGCGCGAGAGGAATCACCTATAATGATAATGACCCTCAAGGTACTGTAGTAAAATTCACGTGGTGTGAATAAAGGACTTGGCGTCGAACACCACGCAAAATCTTTCGGTCGAAGGTCATTGATGTATACCTGTCGCCGGAAGTGAGAAACTTGCCATTGAGGCATGCAAGCTTCAAAGTACTGAAGGGGTTGTTCCTAGGTCAACTTCTTGGATAATGAGCTGATGTCGACAAGAAGCGATTCGTCAAAGGAGGGCCTTAATGAATCCCACATCAATGACATGGAACGGAGCAAATGATTTTGATGCAGGTGAAAACGATCTGGTGATATATGGTTCATGGTGGCGGTCATGAAAGAATGAAGTATAATGTATGGTAGTGGATGGGACACGGGTGACTTCTCTGGATGACTTCTCTTGAACATGTCGGTGACACTTATGTGATGGATTGGTAGAATTTACCCCAAATGTGGATGGTATGGCATGACCATGGTGATGTGACCGGTGAATGAAACAACCCAACCCGACTCAGGCACGGAGTGGAAGTGTCATGTTCATGAGCGACTTGCTACCAATAAAGTTTCTTTGAGTTTTCTTCCCAATTTTTCCCCAGTCATTGCTGACCAGTACCTCTTTATTTTTGTCAAGCTTGAGGAGGATAACATATGCTTGTTCTATAATTTTCCCTTCGGGCAAACCCATCACTATGTTTTAACGAGCCTAGCGATAGTGAAACTCGTTCTCGCCTAAAGACAAGTTTGTCGCTATTAATCTTTTTAACAAGTCTAACGACAAAGATAACTTGGTCCTTTTCATTTTTAGAGAGTCTAAAAAGGTATGTAAAGGTAACTCCAAAATTCATTTTTCGTCATCTAATCCCTTAAGTCCAAAAAAGTATAAAACAATACAGAAGGGATGAATTTTCGATTAGCTTTAACGAGCCGAACAAAACAAGCGCTCGATCTTTTTGTGAAATAATCCCTCAGGTCCAAAAAGATTAAAATCTAGAGGAGGGATAGCACTTCCTGTCGCTTTAACGAGCTGGAAGGCCAAAACTTGGCAATCTTTTCATATTTTACGAGTCAGCTGAAAAGAGCTTAAAGAAGACTCGTCTTTTGAGGAACGAGTGATAAAATGGGTAGCAGCTGATTCCAGGTAAGGTTTGGAATTTTCCAATCACGGCAGTGTCACAAGGATGGCTAGTGAAATCACTCTTCGCAGCTGTTCCTCAAAATGGGTAAACAATCAAATGGAGGTGAATGATCGGCCAATGGAAAAGTGGAGGTGACGGTGCAAACACGACCAAGGCTTTAATGGCTGAAGTACTACATTCACGGTGGTTATTTACCAGGGGATAGTTAATTTTTTAACGAGCTTAAACGTGGGTGGAAACACTTGCTTGGACTTACGTTTATTTTTTAACGAGCTTGAACTATGTGCTAAAACTGCTTGATTAATCCAGTCATATGATAAGAATGTCTCATATAAAAACGACAACTTTTAGATTTTTGCCCCACATCCTTTCTTTATGCAAGTTAGGAAACGACTAATCCAAAAAATAGATAAATAATCGCTCTTTCGCTTGCATTCCAAAAGGTTTTCATGCCCCCAGGTATAAAATATGGTTTCAAGGTTACCCCTCAATTTGCAGACAAAACATTTGTTCTATCGGGAGAGGCCTACCTCTTACAGGTTACCCAAAGATTGTTCTATTCGCGGTGCGAACAAAACACTTCTTCGGCGATGTCTACCGAGATAAACAAAGGCGACTGACTCAGTTCTGTCAACTCACATAACTTTGACAAGAGAATCTTATTCTAGAATAACCCCTCTTCCAATCACGGATGGGGTACAGACTAGTCATATTCTCTTGCGGAAACCTACTCTATACCCGAAGTTTTCCTGCTGAAGCAGACCAGGATGCATGCCCCTTGGGTTTCAGTCATATCCCTCCGAATTACTCGCACTCATTGGGAGGACAGACTGGGGATTGAGACATTTCTTCCGTGAAGAGACCATTCAGGGACGGTATATGACTATTTTCTATGAGTGATCCGGGAAATGAAAGTTGGTCCACGAGCTTGACCACTCTTCCTTCGTGCGGAAAACACATTACTCTAAAGAGTGAGGAGACAATGGCTCCCATGCAATAAATATAGTCTCGTCCAAGGAGTAGGTTATAATCCAAGGGTCCTTGAATGACCATGACATTCATGCGAACTGTCTTCCCTCTCAATGTTATGGGCACATTGGGAAGGATCCCTAAAGGTCGACTGGTTCCTTTATCAAAGCCTGTCAGATTTCTCATCTCAGGCAACAGCGATGGTGAACCAAGCGCTTTCCAAGCAATAGAGGAAAGGATACTTACAGAAGCCCCCTCATCTATGATGGTACCATCCATGACCATTCTATATATTTGAACGATAGTTCGGAATGGTACACTTGCTGGTAGGCGGGGTCTGCCTAGTTGATTCCAATCGAAGGAGACAACTAGGTTGCTTGGAGGTGGGACCAAGTAGACGGCCGGGTATGGCTCTGACGAACTTCCTTCCTGCGGTAAAGGAATGGGTGGATTGCCCCCATGTTTGTCGGAGTCTGTGTTGATGAAGAGAATTTGGATGGTGTCATCCTTGTTCTCTTCAGTGACTATATCATTTGAAGACAAAACCTCTGAAGGAAAGACCGGGTCAACTGCTGCCTCGACCTTTTGACTTTCGTCTGGTATGGATTCAGTTGGTTTATCTTTAATGATAGACGCTTCAGCTGACCACTTGAGCGGGCCAGCTGGGTTCTCAACTAGTGACGGACTCGGCAAGAGTTTTTTTATATCCAGGAGGAAGTCGTAACGGTGAAACCGGACGATCATCCAAAACTCTTTTAGCCTCATCTAAGAAGGGACAACGGTGGAGGGCATGGTTGCCTTCGCACAGTTTACAAGGAAATCTAGCTTTCCCTTTTTGTCCTGGGGCTTCACTTTCACTATTTGACAGTGTGCTTTCAACATGATCTCCAGAGGTTGATGACACCGGATTGTGCAAACAAGGAGACCAGTCCCTTAGTATCCGGGGGATGCAAGGACAATCTCTGTGAAAGTGGTCTCCTCTACAAATGACACATGGCGATTTAGGCCTGGTCGGTGCTGTGTGTGGATTTTCGTTAGACGACACTCGTTTTCCTCCATTCGCCTTTAGCTCCTTCTTCTTTTTATCTTTCTTCTTCTTTTCCTTCTTCTCCTTAGGAACTTGGTTTTTAGCTTTACCAGTCCCATCAAGCGAAGAGGAAGGAGGAGAGGAAGAATTAGAGGAAGTAGAAGGCTGGTGGATAACTCTGGACTCGTCTAATTGCTCATTCGATTGTTCAGGAATAGTGGTGTTCTGAACAACATTGGTTGATAAGATCCATACTGGAAATCCAATTGTCAGTCCTGGAAGCGACAATGTGGCCATATGGGGCGCACCAACATCTCCCCAAGAGGAGAAGGGACTAGGATTTCCACCAAGGGGAATTCCTTGGTTGGTAGGCTCCATTTTCTCAACCCAAAGATCAACGTAGGAAGAGGGTATGAATATTTCGTTTAAAATAAATTTTAACACGCTTTGACACAACTTGTTTTTTCAGTTTTAAAGAGTCGAGAAAAAACAAAAGATGACTCTAGTCTCCTTTGATTTTTAATGAGCCTGAAGTGACAAGTGCTTAGATGGACCTTTTCCGTTAAGGAGTCTGAAAAGGAACGAAAGGGACTGCTCTGGAGGTCTAGGTAGAGGGAGTACCAAACCAATCGCAAAACTGCAGAATACTTTTTATGGTACGGCAGTCAATCTTCCCGAATGCTGTGTTCGGTGCATTGCGATCAGTAGGGCGGCTGACACGGCTTCCTATGGATAAATGTTTTATGCCTATAGGGGTCTCCCAATATATACTCGACAGTACGTGGGAGCACAAGTCCGTACTGGCACTTATCGTCTCAAAGTGGAGGAATCACCCAACCATCAGTGAGGACAACAGTTAGCAGGCTTTACGACGCCGGAATACGTCTCTAGCGTAGACCTCTAGATGTTGTGTGTTAAAATACAAAGCGTTGTTAAGTTCATTGAATTTATTTTAGGTTGATCTTTCTTATGAAGTTTGCCTTTTGGGTTCACCACAAGATGTAGATGTAATTCCTAAAATGCAATCTAAAGATGATAAGCAAGCTTTTATCTCTTTTCAGCAATGAAAATCCTAGCTACAAGGGGAAAAGAAAGACACGATCTTTTCTCAAAGAGCAAAGAGCACACTGCAAATGCACTTTTCCTAAATCAAGCCAAACAGACTGTTAATATGCAAATGCACATGTGCATGTATTTGTTTTTCACTTTCTTAATATTGATGCCTAAAAAGAAAGTTGTTGTACAAATTTGAATTCGTTTTCAAGTGAAAAACACAAACAAGGTTCTTTTCGAAATCAAAAGGTAGAGACAATTACGACACTTTATGATTTTGAAGTAATCACTTGTTTCGAGAGTAGAAATTCACAAGTTCAAGCCAAAGGAAAAAGTAAAAGCATAATCAACTGTCAACAGCAAATAAACTTTCTCCTAAGATCAAAATCGACACTTACGACAGATCTAAATCAAAGGACGACAGTATGGATATTCTACTTTTGCAATGGCAAACTGTAAATGATGCAACAAACACACGAAAACAAATACAATTTCTTTTATACAACTGAGGTGGAATTAAGGCAAAGAAAAGGGGATTTTAAACTGACACACACACTGATCATAGGCTGCAAAAATCAGAGACACAACTGGAAAAAATGAGCAAAGAACCTCAGCTGCACAGGGCTAGGCTGATCAACGCACCTGGTACACAGAGAAACTGGATTGCAATGCAGGTTTCCCTCTCAGGAACTACGCTGAAATGCAGGAACTCTTCACAGCACCTGCGCTCGGGCAGAAACGAGAATTTTATCCAGGTTCTGGGTCACGGTTTGCAGATTAACCTATGGTTTTTGGCCGGGTAAAAGCAATCAGTAATGCACAATCAGAGGGTTGATTTAATGAAGGTTTAAGAGCTATCACAAAGGGTAATCAGATCATTTGTTAACCAGCTGTTCAAATCATAAACAGTTCCAGTGAATGGATTGAAGTAGCATATGTCTACTTTGCATTTGCTAATGGCAAATGCAGTTCAATTCGCTACTTCTAAGTTTATGAAACAAACAACAAGAGAAACACAAACAAACTAACTAGACCAGATCCCCAGTGGAGTCGCCATCTTGTTATCGGGAAAAGTGTCTATTCAGAACGACCCTATCCCACTGAGGTGTGACAGTGACCTCAGAAACAAACAGGGAAAACTACTCTTGTATTCTCCTTTATGAACTATAAACGAAGAGGAATAGGATGAACCAACCTGTGTCTTGAGCTAGTCCTTTGATCCAATCTCTCTCCTCTTTGACAGCTTCCCGCTACCTGCTCCCTTACTTGCCCAGCGTCACCAAGTTCCTGCAAGATCACAAAAGAAGGAAACTACACAAAGACATGGATTTATGTTCATAAAAAGCTTAGGATCAGATTTAAGCTAAACATACAAATATAACAAACATCAATGATATACAAGCATGTAGGAGAAACTCAAATAGTTTTATTGATAAAACAAGAAGATCCAGGAGGAGTTACAACCGATGATTCCAGATCCAGCATCAACCTCCCAGCATAGAATCCCCTCTTCACCTCTAACAAAGCATAAATCACCCAATACTCTGATATCTATCTCAAAACCAACAACAATTCTCTGTAATGTACAAAATTCCAGCCTCTGGATCTCTTGGTGAGGGATCCATATATAGATGTATGCAAAGAGGATGAGTCAGCTCATGAATTGATTAGTGGCCTCTCTCTGTCAGTTCTTGCTTCCACTTGGAGACTGAGAGCCTCTTACTCATCACTGGTCGAATTCAGTGAGGCAAGTGTCATTGGAAAAGATTCTGGAAGCTTCCATTGTCTCTTCACCTCGTGGAATGACTCTGCCACTTGTCATTTCCCGCTCAACGCACCCTGGTAGTGCATTCAAGTGCATTGCAACACACCTAGCCAGTGTATTTGGGTGCTTTGCAACACAGCTAGCTAGTGGAGCAGCTGAAATGATCCTGATTTGACTAGTTCTGAGCAGTTTCTGGTGGAGAACTTCTGGGAGAAGTTGTAATTTGTTGACCTTGTTTCTTTAGGAGCTGGAACAACACCTTTAGGGACTTAGGATCCCTTGGTTTATGGACATTTCATGCTTAGAGCTGTAAGGCACAAAAATTTCTATAACACCATGGTCCGCGAACCATGGGATTGTATAAAAAGGGAGTCTTAGAAGATTCTAAGGGAGTAGTGTTAATGATAAGAAGTGTTCTGGGATAATAAGTTCTAAGTGTTCTCGAGTCTTAGTGTAGGTAGAGGCTCTGCAACTGAGTGTGAAGAAGCCTAGAACGGAAGTCCACAACTGAGTGCGCAAACCCCTACAACTATGTGCAAAGGGCGAACAGAGTCTGTACTAAACTTGACATATCAAAAAGGAGAATTATTTTGCAATCAAAGTGTATTTTGTCTTTGTTTAATGCATCTGATTATATTATGTTACGATCTAGGTTTACAATATAATGCTTATTTTATGCATGAATGTATCTAATTATATATTTTAATTGAGCACAAGGAAGAATAAAGGATTACTTGAAGGTATTTTTAAATGCATGGTAGATTAGATAACCCTTAATATAACTTGGGAACTTATAGAGTAACTCAATCACAGAGGTGCATAAGTTCCTGGACCTCGATTAGGGCTGCGCGAAGATCAGTTGACTACCTTCGCTGTTGTATTGAAGGACGGAAGGGAAGGAACATCGGTAAGTGCTAAAGGCTCGTCGATCTGCATGAAGGCAGGATATAGAAGTATAGAGCAACATCACGACCATATCAGGGTGCAAAAAATTGGTTCCTACATCCCCCCATACTACTTCGAGTGAGACTTCGATCCATGCTCCGTGGACTGATGCTGAAAGGGCCAATAGTTTAGGGATTTTCTTGGTTGACTAACGCTGAACCTGGGTCAAGGCCCATCAAGCCAACAAATGGTTATGTTTCTGGGACGGGGATCTGCATGAGAGATGTGTGATGTCGTATCATTGGAATCCAATTAAGAATGAAATTGAACCCTGGTTGGATAGAAAGATCCACGAATTCATGGCACAAGAAAACAAGATCTCGTGATTCATGAAAGAATAGTGGTTGGATAGATACCTATACACAGAAATACATGAAATCTTATTATGTTCCTTCCCGGTTAAGTTATATGAGTGGATCGCAAAGTTGGGAGATAGTCAAGGAAAGTGGAGGCTTGACAAGCTGATTGTTTGGGCACCGTAGTTGGTACGAAGGTTAAAAGATTTTGAAGGTAAGATCACATGTGCTATCGACCATTGGTTAGACTGCATCATTGGAGGATTTGCAACTGAGTTTGCGGTCGATACCTCTCATAGTTATAGCGAGGCAGAGCGCGACTTCTTCAAATGACCACAAGGTAAGTATTTGAAATCACTAAATACTTCGACTAAGATGCTCTTGTGTTAATATTGGGTTACGTGGTTACCTTGATGTTTGGAGCTATGTGAAGTGGAAAACCTTTCAGGGATGGAGCAAGAAATGTTTCTAAGTATAGCCCATTGATTGGACACCCTTTAAGTGATGACAAAGGGACACCGCAAATTTCTCCCCTGAGTTCTGGTCAGTTGATAAGATGAGGGTTCATGTGAATACCTACACCACCTCCATGCTCGCTTCCACCGCTCACATGATCACCCACACCACTACCACCTCCACTATTCAATATGGCAAACTCCGTATAAATTCCTGCATTCAAAGGCATAATGAATGAGGACCCAGACAAATTTTGGTTTTTCATAAAGGCTATATGGGAAGCTGAGAGCATTGTGGATGATCACATGAAGAAGGGGATGTTGTTTAGTGCTTTACAATATTGCGCACTAACCTAGTACACCAAGTATTCTAATGACAACTCAGTAGCTACACTGACAGAGATCTAGACCATGCTGAATAAGGAATTCAGTATGCCTAAGTTTGAAGTGAAGTCGATTGTGGGATTCAAGGAAATCATGATGAAACTAGATGAGACCCCTTGGGAGTTGGATTAGAGATTGAAGTGTAAAATCGACAAAGCTAATATGAATTTGACAAATGGGCAACACCATGAGTTGTTCGTGGCTTCACTCTTGCCTCACCTGAGGGTTACACTGTCACAATAGAAGATTACAACTCAGGCAGAAGCCTTGGATATTGTAATGAGACTACATGAAACACCGATGCAAGATCCTAAATCGGAGGTTTAACAGATTCATTCATAGTTGCAAAACCTTTGTCTCAAAACACAAAGTCTGAAGCAGGATAGAACTTCTCAGCCAGAGGCACATGAAGAGGTTTGTGGATAAAATGAAAGGAGCAGGGGCATGACAAGGATCACTGCCGAGTGTTCGTGAACTACGTTACAACTAGAGGACCAATTCCTCTATGACTGGAGGCCGTGGAAGGTCCATGTGCAAGGCCTGCACTATGGTGTGCTACATGTTAGGTAGCAAGGAAGCATATGACTAATAATTTTCATTTGCTATATAAATTTCTACAAACACTGCAGCAACTATTCTGTAATTTTTCTCAATTAGTAGGCCGAGTCAAGTGTAGTTATCAAAGTTACGAATTGATGATAGACAAAACACTTGCATATATGCAGATAGGAATGAGGCCTCCAAATGAAGGTGTTGGTGGAATGCAAGGTGAGTATCAAGGGCGCTGCTAAGGCCGAGGTGGAGGAGGGCCTAGGAGAGGCCAAGGATAGTTGATTTGTTACAATCGCGGAGGCCAAGGACACTATATGAGGGACTATCTAAATCCAACATGATTGTCATGCCACTACTGTACTCATTTTGACCATGCGACTGAGGATTGCCTAATATTGTTGGCTAAGATTCGCGAAAAGGGGGCCCAGCCTCCACAACAGACGCAGAACCTATAGATGATTCGAGCTAAGCCTTGCGAGGAAGACTCTAAGGTAAACATTATGCTCCGGAGTGGAACCACAACTGGGAGGATAAAGGGAGGTAGCCTACAGAAGGTGTATGGGTCCACAAAGCACCGGAGAAGGAGACTGGGTTTGATTTGGAGCGCACAAAAGAAACATTTATGGAAGTGAATAAAAGCTTCACTGAGGCATCTACCTTTGGAAGTTAGGATAAAATAGTTGAATAAATGGACTCATCCATGCATACCACATTCTTGGAGACTTGCATGAAGCTACTCTGTGATGGTAAGGTTGTGAAGGGCCTGCAGAAGGTTTTCAATCAGTGCACTAGTAAGGATAGCACTACTAGTGAACCACGTGTGGCAAGGAAGCTTAGCAAGCACAAGGCAAGGACCGACCGGGAGATGAGACTATCCTGGCAGATAGGGGAATCCAAGATGGATCAATCTATCCTGTATCTGGGGTTCGACGAAATTTTTTTGCCAAAAGAGTCCTGGGACAGAATGGGGAGACCTGTACTATAGTGGTCTCTGATATAGTTAAGGATGGTGAACCAACATAAAATTATCCCAATGGGGAGGCTTCAAGGGATCACAGTTGACATTGAGGGTGCAAGCACACAGGTGGATTTTTAGGTAATAGAGATTGTGGATGATAGCAATCCCTACCATGTGCTCCTTGGAATCGATTGGGCCATTGACATAAATGGGATAATCAACTTGAAGAAGCGTAAGATGATATTTGAAAATAAGTTGCTCCACATAGTGGTGCCACTGGATCCCATGGAGGGACCACGCTATAGAGAACCAGTCCAAGATTACGAAAGCGATGACAATCTGGACCATATTTACAAAATAACGGTGCGAGACCAAGATTGGGTGAGTTTGAAAGTGGATGGACGCATTGCATGGGATCGTGAAAGCTTCTGCACATCAGACTCAGATGAAGAATTAGAGCATTGATAGAACAAGCTGCATGAAGTATCGATGCTGCATTGTAGTATTATGACCAAATCACTGCGATGTGTGTCATCCGAGGTCAGGAATCTACCTCATTATGAAGTACCCGAGAAACATCACTTTGAGGCCTTGGACGGGGTATTGTGCACTACACCTGCAAGATGGTTGGGTACACACAAGGGTAGTTTTAGGGATTGGCACAACTATAGGAGGATGATGAGAATATGTTTTAGGCAGCCAAAGGAGCAAATGGAAGATAAGTATGATGGGTGAGATGTCCAGCGTGATCACTTGGCTAAATGGAATAAGGCTTATGGCATGGAGCTGCAACCTGAATGGGTGCATTTGTTTTGAAATACCCTGGGCATCATACCAATGAATTGGTACTTGGAAACCGAGCTTTGTCATGGCACAAAAGAATGGGACATCTTGCGCCAGGGATTTTTAATGATGTTTAGCTTTGAGGATTGGTTGAATGTATTGACGTGATGCTACAAGAGGTTAAAGCAGGGATCTTTAGGATACCACAACATGCTTTGGCCCTGATCCAACTTGATTGAACTACCCAATTAAGTCATGCACTAGAATTTAATAAAACCAGGTTATAGCAAGGTTGAAGTTCCGTAGATAGAGGATCCTGACATAACCATGCTGCTAAACACTAGGTAGGTTAACATTGTCATAGAGGCGGAACCAAAATTTGCAAAAATTGGGACTATTGGTATGATGCAATAGAAGACAAGGACGTTGAGCTCCTCCGTGAATATCAGTATTTGTTCCCCGAATACTTCTCTGATCTAAAAGAGATAATAGGAGACCTGGTTGTCATGAAGATATCCCTAAAACCAGATGAAAAGCCTATAAAACAAAGACCTTGTCACCTTAATCCTAAGTATAAGGAAAGGGTTTGCACTGAGTCGGATAAGGTGCTCGTGGTAGGAATTATTGAAGCAGTAGAAGAGTTCGTTCGGGTAAGCCTGATAGTGGTTTAGGAAAGGAATCAGAAAGAAGAAATAAGGATATGCATGGATCTCTAGAAGTTGAATGATGCTTGCATGCATGACCCCTTCCCGATCCTATTCACTAATGAAGTTGTGGATAATGTAGGTGGCCAAGAATCATACTCTTTCACTCATGGGTTCTCTGGGTATCATTAGATCAAAATCAGGCCTCGGGATAGAAGCAAGATGACATTTGTGATGGAATGCAGATGTTTTTAGTATAGTGTAATGCCCTTTGGGCTAAAGAATGGGACAACCATCTTTTCACGTATAGTCATTATGGCATTCAAAGACTTCATTCATAAGTTCCTCAAAGTGTACTTTGACGATTAGATAGTCTTTGGATTGGTCAAGCATCATGTGGAAAGTTTGCGCTTAATGTTAGATGCATATCGAAGGTACCAGATCATGTTCAATCTAAAGAAGTGTTTGTTTTGTGTCCACTTTGGGATCCTACTAGGGCATGTGGTGTGCAGACAAGGATTGATGGTAGACGCCATGAAGATCGCAGTGATAATTAACTTGGAGGTACTAAGGAAAGTGAAACTGCTGCGCGCGACCCTGGAGCATACTGAATGTTATAGGAGGTTCATCAAGAGATATGCCTAGATCACTTTGCCCATGGAGAAGTTGTTGAAAAAGGTTGTTGCGTTCTGTTGGAGTGATGAATGCCAGAAGAGCTTGGACGTGCTAAAAGAGAAAATGCTCACCGCGTTGATCCTAGTCTTTCCAGACTGGAAGAAGTAATTTAATGTGCACATGGATGCCTCATGTATCACACTGGGGGCCATGATGACACAGCTAGGTGAGGGGGAATTAGACCATCCTATAGCATTTGTGATCAATAATCTATCCAAGGTTGAGGAGAACTATTCTACTATAGAGTACGAAGGACTAGCTATGGTATACGCGGTCCAAAAATTCAGGCTCTACTTACTGGGTGGACATTTTCAGATGTATACGGATCATCCTGCATTAAAATACTGGGTTAATAAGACTGTGTTGGGGGGGTGGGGATCTACAGGTGGTTGTCATTATTTTAAGAGCATGATTTTGAAGTTCTTGTGAAGCTTGGATGATTGGACATGGGACCAGATCATCTATCATCCATCGAAATGGGATAGGAGCCCACTAATTTGGAGGAAGGACTAGCTGATGCGTAGCTCTTTGTGATACGCATCACTAAAAGTCACTTTGAGGATATCATACAATTCTTGACAAGAGGGACTGCTCCAGATTGGTATACAAGCCAACAGATGAAGGAGTTAGTAGTGCACACAACAAACTTTTTCGTCATTGTAGGAGATCTGTACAAAATGGGGTCTAATGAAATATTTTGACACTATGTACCTGACTTTGAGCGGAGCAGCATCCTCGCAGAGGCTCATGGAAGAGCTGCAGGAGGACATTATGCAGGAAAAGCGACAACACAGAAGGTCCTGCATGCTGGATTGTGGTGGCCAACTTTGCATAAGGACCGGAAAGCATATTATAGGGCCTATGATGCATGTAAGAGGACTGGTAGGCCATTGTGAAGGCATGACCTTCCATTGACACTACAAGTGACATTATAACCACTCTAGAAATGGGTGATTGACTTCGTGGGACCAATTCAGCCTCCAGGGAAGAAAACAGGTGCGCAATACATCATCATCATGATAGAGTACTTGACCAGGTGGGTAGACGTGTAGCCTGTGAAGGACTGTACTGATGTGATAGTAGAAAAGTTTCTTTTTGAATACGTATTGAAAATATTTGGCTATCAAAAGATATTGATGAGTGATCATGGTACACACTTCCTTAATGAAACAATCAGCACGTTGACAAAAGAATTTTAGGTGTATCATTAGAAGAGCATGCCTTATCACTCGTAGGCTAATGGGATGGTGGAAGCATTCAATAAAATACCAGATAATGCACTGACAAAGGTCTACAATGCTCAAAGAAGTGACTGGGGTATGCGCATACCAATGGTGCTATGTGCGTATAGAACGACATGCAAGAAGTTGACTAGGAAAATGCCTTTCAGACTTGTGTATGGCATAGAAGCTATGATGCCAATCGAATACATTATCCCTAGTATACACATAGCAACACTCCCAGGAATGGTGGACCATAGAACCTTGGAAGAGAGCTTCGCACAGCTAGCAAAGATTGAAGAGGACCGATTTCTAGCTAGATTTAATCAACAAGTTCAAAAGGAGCACGAAAAGGCATGGAATTATGACACATTAAACTACACATCTTCTAGGTAAATGATCTGGTTTTGCTGTATGATAGCAAGTTTGATAAATTTCCTGGAAAATTTAGGATGAACTAGCTGGGGCACTATGTCATCAAAGAGATTACCGACAGTGGAGCAGTTCAGTTGGTTAATTTAAATGGGGAGCCCTTCCCAGGAAAAGTGAATGGTATCTAATTGAACCCATACACTGGTGGTCTAGCTAGGTGGTTATATGAAGGAAGCACAATATTAGTGCTCTAGGAAGCTGAAAGGAGGTGCAGGACTATAAAATACACTACCCCTATCAGGGAACTATGTAGAATGAGGAGATACCATAGAGGCCACACGAGCGCATAGGCGACTGCACTACTTAGGATAGAACCATGCAGGCCAACGAAAAAGTGACCGTTAAAGCCACTGTTCATGATTTGCGACGAAAAAATGGCCAAATGGAGTAGGGGTTGGAATTTAAGTCGAAATCTATGGGTGAGATCCTTGGAAATCTACCACAAATCTAGCATTAATGAACCAATTTTGGGGGGAATGCTCCTATTTGAATTCAAAATGGTCTATAAATTACATGTGGCTTCCTAACGAAGAACACTTGGCATTTTGAGGATTGAGTTTTTGAGCTCTCAGATGTGTATGAACTGCGAATTCTTTGAAGATCTGATAGCGAGTTCGGCATTACAGAAATTACCAAAGTAGACCCACGAACTGTTCGATAGCGTCCTGTCGACAATGACAGAAACCATACATATTGGGTAAGTAGTGACAACCAAAGAGGTTGTGCTAGAGGTTGCTATGGAAGTAGAGGGAACTGCTACGGAGGTTGCAGAGATACCAAAGTCACCATGGTCGCCTATACAAAGGCCTACCTAGACCCAGGAAGGTGCGAAAGGTAAGAAAGGAAAGCAGGCCATGACACCACCAGTGTTCGTGTCACCTAGGAGAAACCCACTGAAGGACAAGCCCACCGCTCGGAAAATGGGAAAAGCCATTAACCTAGAACTAGAGGAGGAAGAAATTAGTGATATCCCAATGGATGATGAGGATTTTGGGATTGACACAAAGGATATTGAAGTTGAGGGTTCTGACCTCATTACTAAATTGCCTGAGTATGTCCCTCCATGTAGGGGAAAGGCCAAGGTGCCTAAGGAAATTGACGAGAGAAAGGTAACCTTGTACAAAAATCTGCTTCTAGACAAGATTATTTTTGAAGGACCGTGCTTGGTGCAGATTCCAATGTTGAAATTAGAGGACTGGGACTTAGCTGATACCGAGCAATTCCCTCACTTGGCAACAGACCAGCTGATGCACCGCATACTTCATAAGACCATTTAGGTGACCTCGTTGGAACCACGGAAGTGGCTCAAAGGAGTGGATAAGGTAGGCCTGCTCAACCTGCTATGGGTGTCACACTACAATCGTACACCCATTACCTTGTTGGTAATCAAGTAGCTATTGTGCTTGGTACATGATGGGTGTCTGTGGCTGGAGGAGCCAATACCCATCACTGATAGACTAATCCATAGGATCATGAGGCTACCATATTCAGGGGAGAATTCAGCTATGATGTTTGGTGGAAAGGTGGGTGAACTGGCCCTCGCGAGGCCATGAAGAAGAAGTTCATACTAGTAAAGAAGTCATGCAAATATGCAATTACAAGTATTTCCGACCCTGCAATCAAAGTGGCCACACAAATATTGGCAGGGAAAGTCATGTGAAAGTGTCGCTCCGATAAAGTACCGACGCCTGTTGTAGCCCTAGCAGCCCAATGCATGGATGGGGTTTAGTTTAATTGGGCATCTTACCTCTATGATGAGTTCCTCGCGAAGTTCCGCGAGGCGGAGGATCTCAACATGACCTTCCACTATGCATGGCTTTTGTTGTCCATCATGTTGGTACCCTGGGAGCTACCCAAAGACAACCAATTTCCCTTGGTCGCACCAGACCTACCTGAGGCCGCAAATTATGCTTCGCTATGGGTGACTAAGGATCCTCAGAGGATCAAGGATAGCAAGATCTTTTGGATCTTGATAGAGGTGAACATGCACATGGCCATCAACCGCAAGCCGCAATTGTCACCTACTGTCTTTTATAAATTCAGCCGTACATAGAGTTTAAGGTCAATTTCAACCATGTAACCATAAGGGCAGAAAGGACCATGAGAAAAAGTGGCATGACTTGCCCTAATTAGCAATAGATGATGGAATTCAAGTGGTTATTAATAGCTAGATGGCAAAATTTCCCAATAGCTCAGAATTAGCTGTGGGATCCAGTAATATAGCCACAGTGCAGAAGAAGGATGAAGCCAAGCTCAAGATGGAGTAGCTGGCTGAGAAAAGGAGGAAAGAGGCTGAGGATAAGGCTAGGGTAGATTGCACTGCCACACAGGAGACAGGTGGATAGATAGGAGGAGAGGAGCATGGCTCCGACAAAGAAAATTCACCCTCCCCAGAAGAAGTGGAAGAAGATGACAATCCGACAGAGCAGGGAGGAGGAGACCTACAAAAACCTCCATTTCATATCAAGCATGTAAGAGGACAAGAAAAAGTACGGCCGCAGAAGAAGACCAAGGCCAGCAAGACGTCCATGGACCCAATCACCCTAACAGACGGGGATCTGAATGACATTGGGGATACAGTATGAGATGCCACCACAGAACTACTGTAGTAGTTTGAAGAGTAGTAGAAGCAGGAGTTGGGGGCCATTCAAGCGAATATGTGAGAGTTGTAGATTCGGGAAACACAAACTGGCGTGGCACCCACCAGTTTGGCCATTGGTACTTCAGAAGCCACTGGGTTGCTGTGTGCAAAGGACTCCCAAGCCATAATTCTACTAGATGGAGGACTGATGATAGAGACCGAAGCCAACAGCCCTGCTGCCAGTGCACTCAAGGGAGTAGGGCTAGACTTGGCAGCACTTCCTAGTGAGGTGCTCCACCAGCTAGAGGATGGGGTGATCGCAGAGCTGAGGGCTCGTGAACATCGCACTTTGTAGGTGATCAATGAAAAGATCATTAAAAATGCTCAGATGGCCGTACAACAAGATTTTACCATCGCCATGGAAAATGATGTGACTAATAAGAACAAGCACATATTCTAGGTCATGGAGGAAGCATGGAGAATGGTCCCAGAGTTGACCATTCCTGCAGATGAGAAGGTAGATCCGCGCATTCACAAAATTTCTACAGAGGTGTGCGACGCCCACACAAAATTGGAAAAGGTTTAGTTGGAGCTGAACCTCCAAATTGAAAAATTGCAGTTGAGGACCCAGCCTTCAATTCCACTGGAAGTCAAGTAGGAGCGCGCATTTGCTATCACAGAGGCAATAAAAGTAGTTGAAAGTGCAGTGGTAGACTGTGCAATGCATTTTGAACAGTGATTTGAAGTACTAACCAGCCTACAAGAAGACCCTACTGGGCAGAGGCTAGAAACATAGGTGTGAGAGCTGCAACATTGCTACAACGAAGTAGAAGGGATAGTATGTACTATTTCCCTCACATAGATACTCGCAAAGCTGTGGGAGGCCAAGGAATTGAAGGAGCTAGTAGATGCATATCAGCACAAAGAGGCAGTGTTGAAGGCACGCTTGAAGCCTTGATTAGACAAGCCCTACTTGATCACAACATCCATTGTACGCAAGCTAGCTAGTCTCCTAGAGACTCAGCAGAAGCTGCAGGCTGATACCACAGGGTCAACAATAGAGTAATTAATAGAAGAAATAAAGCAGGTGGTCATGTAGTGCACCGCCGAGGTAGAAGTCATACGAGTCGAGCTAGGGGGTCTTTGTGCTAAGATCTTTGTGCCCACAGAGTGACTCAAGGGCAAGTCACCATGTTTGTGTTGGGGGCATGTTTGGAACGAGTTCCCCCAAGAGCCAGTTTTGGGGCTAAAAGCCCATGTTTTGGCATAGAAGGCCCAAATTTTTTGATAAAAATGTAAAACCTCCACATTTTTTGGTCACGAAGCATGAAGAGGTAAAGGGGTTATCTGCCCTTGTTTTCTGGAGTCTCATGTTGGCTGTAAAAATCTACCCATGGTCCACAGACCGTGGGATTTCATAAAAAGGGAATACTAGAAGAGTCTAAGGGAGTAGTGGTAATGATAATAAGGGTTTTGGGGTGAGAAGTGCTAAGTGTTCGCAAGTCTTAGTATAGGTAAAGGCTCTGCAGCTGAGTGTGTAGAGGCCTATGGTGGAAGTCTACAACTGAGTTTGCAGACCCCTGCAGATATGTGCACAGGGTGAATAGAGTTTGTACTGAACTTGACATATCAATAAAGAGAATTATTATGCAATCAAAGTGTATTTTGTCTCTGTTTAATGCATCTTATTATATTATGTTACGATATGGGTTTACATTATAATGTTTATTTGATGCACAAATGTATCTGATTATATATGTTAATTGAACACAAGCAAGAATAAATGATTACGCAAAGGTAATTGTAAATTCATAATATATTAGGTAACCCTTAATATAACTTGGGGACTTATATAGTAACTCAATCACAGAGGCACATAAGTGCCTAGACATCGGGTTAGGGATGTGTGAAGATTAGTAGAGTACCTTCACAGAGGTACTAAAGGATAGAAGAGAAGGAACATTGATAAGCCCTAAAGGCTTATTGATCTGCATGAAGGCGGGACCAGGAAGTATAGACTGACATCACAACCATCTCAAGGTGTGGAAACTTGGTTCCTACATCCCCCCATACTACTTCGGGTGAGACTTCATTCCACGCTCCACGACCTAATGCCGTAAGGGCCACTAGTGTAGGGATTTTCTTGGCTGACTAAGTTGAATCTTGGTCAATGTCCATCAAGCCAATATGGTAGCATAATTGAGTAACCCTTTTTGATTGAATCTGAGATGAGTCACCCTTGCATCTATAGAGTCTCTTTTGAGTCCACTTGTGTCCTGTTTAGTATATCCACCATTTTTCTATCACATTCATCCAATCATGCTCATATTTGCCCTCCAGATACACTCCTCCCTATTAGAAAAGCCCCCATCTGAGTAATTGACCATCCCCTATGGAATCAAGTCAGTCGTTGCTAGGTAAACCATGGATAATATTCTCTAACAAGGGAAGTTTTCAGCTTGTTAGAAAATTATATATTACAAAGAAATGAAACACATAAAATATTGCAAAAATAAAAACACAGAAAATGCATAAAATGAGAGAGACATAGATATATGTGGTTCACTCAGTTTGGGCTACGTCCACGAAGAAACAGACAAACCTTCCTTTTATATTATCCATCAAACTAAAGAGATACAAACTACAGTAGGTCCACTGTAATTCCCTCTTCTCTCTCAATCTCCTCTCTCTTCCTCACTTAAAATAAAGATCTATATAAACACAATACAATTCCCTCATATATAGTGACTGGTTGCCTTCTAGAGAAAAACCCTAAATTAAACATAACTTTGTTATGAAACTAGCTCACAAAAATATAGAAAAGAGAGATCAATGCCTTAGAATTCAGCCTCTTCGAGGGGCAACCTCCTTTACATTACACAAATGAACAATTCTTGGATGATTCAAATGACAAAACCTCCTTTCTATATATAGGAGTCTATGGAGTCACAATATAACCCAGCCGCCTAATAATAATAATATAAAGCCACAAAAATAACAATAGAGGGATTCTATGAGGCACAATAATAAAAATATGGGGACAATAGGGGGCTCAACAATATTAATAAGGGGTACAACTACAATAGTAATGGGGTAATCAATAGTATTATAGGGACCTAACATGCCTCTCTCCTTCAAAAAAGTGTTGTCCTCAACGCTTGAGTAGTTCTGGATGCTTCTGTATAAAATTCTCATCCTCCCATGTGGAATCTTCAGTGGATAAGTTCTTCCACTTGATGAGATACTCCGAAATTGATCGATTTCATAGCTATCAAGTTCTTGTTTTTGTGACTACTTCCGGTTCCAATAAAAATTTTCCTTCCTCGTCAAGTTCTGGCAATATTGTTTGAACTGGGAGCTTGTCCCCTATAGCCTTCTTTAAACATGAAACATGGAGAACTAGGTGCACTCGAGACACTACAGGAAGCTCCAATTTGTATGCCATAGTACCAATCTTTTGCAACACCTTGTGCGGACCATAATACTTTGGTGATAATTTATTATCCTTCTTAGCTTGCTTTAGGGACATTTGTTTATATGGTTGTAGCCGTAGGAATACCCAATCACCTACATCAAAACTTCTTTCACTGCGATGTTGATCTGCCTATTGTTTCATTCTATTCTATGCCAACACGAGGTTATCCTTTAAGAGTTGGAGGACTTGTTGTTGATGTTCAATGTGATGTTCCACTGCTTGAACCTTAGAATAATCTCTTAAATATGATGTGATGGATGGTGGCTGATATCCATAAAGTGCCATAAATGGGGTCATTTTTGTTGCTGTATGGAAGGAAGTGTTATACCACCATTCAGCCAAAGGCAACCATTTGACCCATTGTTTCTGTTTATCAGATACAAAGCAACGAAGATATCCTTCCAAACATTTGTTTACTATCTCAGTTTTCCCATCAGATTGAGGATGACATGATGAGGTAGGAGCTAACTGAGTACCAAGACAAGAAAATAATTCTGTCCAAAAATTTCGAGTGAAAATGGGATCCTTGTCACTTACAATAATCCTTGGATTTCCATGTAGCTTTTGAATTGTTTCCATAAATGCAGTAGAAACTATATTGGCTTTAAATGGATGTGATAATGCACAAAAGTGTGCATACTTGGTAATTCTGTCAACTACCACCATGATGACACTCCTTCCCTCATACTTGGGTAAACCTATGATAAAATCCATTGAAACCTCCTCCCAATGTTGGCTTGCAATGGATAAAAGCTGTAATAGACCTGGGGTCTTAATTATTTCAACTTTATTTTGTTGGAAAACTAAACATTCCACCACAAACTTTTGAATATCCGATTTAAGGCCATCCCAAAAAAATTCCTTCTTAACCCTGTGGTAAGTTTTTAAAAATCCTGAGTGCCATCCTAAGGGAGAAGTGTGCAATTCCGTAAGAATTTTTTGTTTGAGTTGCGAATTCTTACAGAGGTATAAGCGATCTTTGTACCATAAAAAATCAATTTGCCAGCTAAATGTATAAAATGTACAGGAATGTTGTTGCAACTTTCGAATAAGTGCCCATACTTCTTCATCATTCTTCCATTCCTCCCTTGCTTCGTGTATCCAATCTGGTTGGATAATAGAAATGGCACACAACAATGCTTCCACATCCTCATCCTTTCTTGAGAGTGCATCTGCCACCACATTTTTCTTCCCTTTTTTGTAGATGATTTCAAAGTCATAACCCAACATCTTTGTGACCCACTTTTGTTGCTCTTTAGAGGATAATCTTTGTTCTAAAAAGTATTTAAGGCTATCATGATCCGGTTTTACCTTGAAGTGTCTTCCCATTAGGTAGGGTCATCATTTCTTAAGTGCATGTAGTATTGCCAACATTTCCTTCTCATAAACAGCTTTGTGTAAAAAAATTCCCTCGATTGGACGACTTTCAAAAGCAATTGGTTTTTCATCTTGCATTAAAACAGCACCAATTCCATTTCCTGAAGCATCACATTCCACAATAAATGTTTTTGTGAAGTCTGGTGTAGCTAAGACCGGTGCTTGGCACATTGCCTATTTAAGATGTTCGAAGGCCTTTGTTGCTTCCGGAGTCCATGAAAATCCATCTTTCTTCAATAATGTTGTTAGAGGTGCTGCTATTCTCCCATAATTCTTAACAAACTTGCGATAATACCCTGTCAACCTGAGAAATCCTCACAGATGTTTTATGGATGTGGGGAGTTTCCATTCCTTAATGGCTTTAATTTTGCTAGGGTCTACCTTAACTCCTTCATGAGATACAATTTGACCCAGATATTCCACCTCTTGTACTCCAAAGAAACATTTGGATTTTTTTGCATATAATTATTTCTCCTCCAATAGTTGTGCCACCTTGTCAACATGTTCAACATGATCATTCCAAGACTTGCTATAGATTAGTATATCATCAAAAAATACTAATACAAATTTTCTAAGGAAGGGTTTGAAAATGGAATTCATCAAACCTTGAAATGTAGAAGGTGCATTAGTAAGGCCAAAAGGCATGACCAAAAATTCATAATGACCCTCATGAGTTCTAAATGTTGTTTTCGGAATGTCTTAAGTCTTCATTCTGATTTGATGATATCCTGAATGAAGATCCAACTTGGTGAAGTAAACTGATCCATGCAATTCATCCAGTAATTCATCAATGATAGGAATGGGAAACTTATCTTTAATAGTGAGCTTGTTGAGCTCCCTATAATATGGAAACATGCACCATGACCCATCCTTCTTGTGCACCAATACTACTGGAGTAGAGAAAGAACTTTGACTAGGTTGAATTATACCAGCCTCTATCATTTCTGCAACTATACGTTCAATTTCACTCTTTTCGACATAGGGATATCTGTATGGCCTGATGTTTGGAGGAACATTTCCTGGAATCAGATGAATAGCATGATCATGATTGTGTAGGTGGGAGACCTTTGGGAGTCTCAAATACCTTGGAATGATTGTCCAAGACATTTTGGAGATTTGGAGAAATATATGATTCCGATGTGGAAACATCTAGTGAACATAATTGAGCAATTACACCTCTTTGTTCCTTTTTTAGAAGCTTTGTCATACCATTAGAGCTGATTATCTTTCCCGGTTTCCCTGCAATACCCCTTAATTCAACTTCCTTTCCTTCGGCAGAAAATTTCATGAAATGTTCTTGAAATTAAAAGCTATTCTACCCAAGGATTGTAGCCAATGGACTCCTAGTACAACATTAGCACCTCCCATTGGAATGGAAAGCATTGGGCTAGTCAATACATATTCTACCATGGATAGCTTGATATTATGGCACTTTCCAGAGCAATTTATCATTCCTCCATTTGCAATCATCACTTGAAACTCTGGTGTTAGATATAGGAAGCAATTCAATTCTTTTGCTACCTTACAATGAATAAAATTGTGGGTACTTCCTGAATCAATCAACACTATTACCTTTTTCTTCTTGATTTTTCCTTCTATCTTGATGGTTTGAGGAGTGGTAATTCTAGCCAATGCATTACTAGATATGGTAGGATTCATTTCTTCTTCATCTAGGCTTTGTTTCTCGAGTATATCCTCTTCCTTTGACCTTTCTTGCTCCTTTTCTTCTTCCTCTTCACAATCTATGTAAAATAATTTCTTCTCAGTACACTTATGACCTTTAGTGTATTTGCTATCACAACTGTAACAAAGCCCTTTTTCTCTTTTTTCTTCTAATTGTTGTGGTGTCAACCTTATAGGTTGTGGAAGGCTAGGGGTAACAATACTTCCATCTTTATAGTTGTGACAAGTATGCTTCCTGGTTGCCATAATTTTGCTTTCCATTTTTCTTGCTAGCCTGAATGCCTTCTCTAATGAATCACGTTCCCAAAGGCGAACATCATGTTGGATATTATCCTTTAAAGTCCCTATGAACAAATCAATCCTATGCTCCTCTAGAATATTTTTTACCCTTATGTTCAATTTTTGGAACTCCTCAATATGCTCCATTATTGAACACTTTTGTTTGAGACTTATCAATTGGCTAAAAAAAGTGTTTCTTTTTGTATCCTCATAATGTGCTGTCAATTCTTCCATAAAAATTTCCCAAGTGATAATTTCTTTATGAGAGCAAAGCCGTTGATACCATACAAATTGTTTTGGTTCCAAATATAATGTTGCAATATGTACCTTTTGTGTGTTTTGCACATTATTGAGATCGAAAAATTGTTCCATCTGTAATATCAATGTTGCAGGATCCTTGCCATCAAACTTCCTCATATCAATTTTTGAAATATGGTGGGTCTTCGATCCAACATTAGAGTCTCTGGAATCATGATTAGCATTTTTTTGTTCTCATCATGAGTTTCCTTTACTACCCTTTCACCATTAGTGACCATTTTCTTAATAGAAACTTATTCATATTTATCTTCAATTCTTCCATCTTATCATCCATT